>VZZY01006108.1:258885-348333 GCA_013400335.1 Eurystomus gularis | reverse complement strand
CCCTCCCCTCATCTATCCACCCAGTCATTCCATTGTAGAAGGCTATCAGATTAGTCAGACATGACTTCCCCTTGGTGAATCCATATTGACTGCTACTGATAACCCTCTTTCCCCCCATATGCTTCGAGATGATGCCCAGAACAAGCTGTTCTATCATCTTGCCAAGGATGGAGGTGAAGCTGACTGGTCTGTAGTTTCCTGGATCCTCCTTCTTGCCCTTTTTGAAGACCAGAGTGACAGTTGCGTTCCTCCAGTCCTCAGGCACCTCACCTGATCTCCAGGACCTTTCAAAGATGGAGAGCACCAAGCAGTGATCTCTGCCATCTCCCTCAGCACCCATGGGTGTATCCCATCAGGACCCATGGACTTATGGGCATCAAGTTTACTTAATTGCTCTTTAACTTGATCCTCCTCAACCAAGGAGAAGTCTTCCTTCCCCCAGACTTTCTCTGTTTCCTCCAAAGTTGGACTCCTGAGGGCTGACCTGAGCAGTGAAGACTGAAGCAAAGGCGGCATTCAGTAGCACCACCTTCTGTACATCCTCTATCACCAGTTCACCTGTTTCATTGAACAGCAGGCCCACATTTTCTCTCGTTTTCCTTTTGCCTCCAATATACTTGAAGAAACCCTTCCTGTTGGCTTTGACATCCCTCACCAGATTTAATTCCAAGGAGGCCTTGGCTTTCCCCATTTCATCCCTGCATGCTCTGGCAGCATTCCTGTAATTGTCCCAAGAGATCAGTCCTCTCTTCCACTTACTGCAGACTACAGCTACAGCTGGTTATCGTCAGTTAAGGGAAGGAAGTGTGTTCTTTGGCTGGGCTCTTTCCAGTAGCTGTAGAAGCAATTTGTTGGAGGGCACTTTGGCTTGGACTAGTGAAAGACCTGTTAGGTGGAGCAGTAGGGGTAGAGGGTAAGATTACAGGAACATGTAAGCCCATGTTGAAATCTAAATCGTGGTTTTGTGAACAAAAGTGATCAAGGTACCCAGACATGACAGGAGAGAGGAGAAAAATAAACCACCCTATTTAATTGCCTCTACTCTAATGCTGGCAGCCGGGGTAATAAACAAGAGGAGCTGAAATTTCTTATTTATGATTATAAATTTCATGTATTTGGTATTACTTGAAATCCAGCGGGAAGGTTCACAGGACTGGAATGTTAAAATGAATGGTTATAACCTATTTAGAAAGAATTGAATGGATAGAAGGGGAGGGAAAGTAGTACTCTATATGAAGAGAGGTATTTCTGAATCATTGAGTACTCAAAAGCAAATGATCTTAAATGATTCTGAGCTACTGTCCTGGCAGAGAAGGCAGGGAGATGAGGGTACTAGCTAGTACCCACTAGATACCACTGAAATAAAGTAGAAGCAGGATGACCAGTCCTTTAAAAACATTACTTGTCTTGGGAGGGGACAGGAAGAGCAGGGACTGAACACCTTCTGCTGCTAGTATTGAAACCCTTATGAATTTCTGTTAAAAACTGTGTGCAAATGCAGGCGAAAATTTGTCTTGAAAAGCATTGTATTTGACACTGAGGAATTCAAAGGCACATGAAGGAAAACTGGTCACAGAAGTAAGTTAGTGGATTTTTTTAGTTGTAAGTACCTTAGCTTGATTTAACTATGTTGTACTCAGAAAGAATTCAGCTAAAATAAGTAACAACATAAAATCTATGACCATGGATGTGTAGATTGGTAGATGTATTGCGTATGCATACACACATCTATTACTTTCAGGACAGCAGCAAAAAGATGGGAATGGTCATAAGCTAAATGGTTTGGGAGGGGCTTTGCTTTTTTTTTATAGATGATGCTTGAAAATGGCTTAAAGGTTTTTTTACTAATTGAATAATTGAGGAAAAACTTAATTCTGTCCTGCTGTCAGGATCTCCAGCATCTGTCAGAATTTTAGAATTAGAAGCTTTACTTCTTGAAGCTATTTCTTGTTTTGTTTAACAAGTGTATTTTGAATGTGGATCAAGTTTATTTTAAAGTGGTTTTTTTAACTAACAAACATCCATTTTAAAAGGAGTCAGATTCCCTTGACTATAAATGGGCACTAATTGTTAATTAAAAAGATGATCTGGTAAGCAACGGATGTTCTGTTTACTATTTTTCTAATGTAATAAGCATGTTAAATTTAAGAACTGAATAAATACTTGTTTAAGTACATAATTGCTTAAATAAGTGTGTGGACATTTAAATACATTTTTCTGGTTAGCAAAAAGACTTGCCAAGTGTAGTGCGAAAGCTAGAGCTAATAATAAGATAAAAACAGAATAGTTACTAATCAGTGAGACTAAACCTTTCTGTAAAATAATAATAATTAAAAAATTAACACAACACAAGATTAAAATATATTACTCATACCAGATTTTCCTGCTTGCCAATTTAAATGAAGGCTAGACAAATACACAATACTTTGATTTGAATAAAACCACTGTGATCGAGAAACTAAAATGCAGATCTCACTTACAGGATATCTCTTTCTTCTGGAAAAGCAGTGACAGAGAAAGCTTTGAAGGTCATGGTAGATAATCAGTTGAGTGCAAGTTCCTTGTGCAATCCTTCAGTTTAAAAGCATTAATGTGATATTTGGCTGAGTAAAAGAAAGTGATACTGTAAAACTGAATCTGGTTTTTGGTCCTTCAAAACGGCTAGTGCAGATGGAGCTTAGATAAAGAATTAGGATGGCTGCAGTGAACTGGAGAATGTGGTCCATTGTAAGAATTCCCAAGAACTGAGTAACATTTTCAGTTAAAAGGAGGTGATTCAAGTGTCTTGGCCTGATTCTGTGTATAACCGATTATGTGGAACAGAAATTTTAAAGAAGAATTTTTCAGTCCAGTGTACAGGTTTATAGCATGGGCTATACTTTCACAGACAAGGAAAGCGCATCAACTGGAGAACTGTGGCTATGTGTGGATGACATGTAAGGCTTGCTGTCTCCTTCAGAGTATCTTCAGACAATCCAAATAACCCCAAAAGATCTGAAAATTAACTTTGGTCTTTAAAGCATTGAGTGACATGAATGTGAAATCACTTTCCTTCTGCATTATTGCAATCAGAGTATTTGTTTTTCTTTCTCTAGTGAATCTCATGTTTCACCAGTGTGGTCAGTTTATTAAACCTGTAGCATATTGTTATGCCTTCAGAAACTAGGAACCTTAGCTGCTGAAAATAATGTAATGTTGTTCTTAATTTTTCAAAAGTGAGCGCTTTTATGGAGACAGGTTCTCTATGCCTGTGATGTTTGCCATCAGGCAAGTAATTCAAAATGCATGTAGAAGGTATGAAAATGTCTTCTGGAGGTGGAGGGCATTCTTACTACTTCTAAAACACTCCAGGTAAATTGTAAGAGTTCAGGAGACGCAGAAATAGTATTTTGTGCCTTGTGTTGGAATTATGACAGGATAATACCTGCATCATCCAGAAAAAACTTACTCTTGGGGCAGCAGGCTGGGCTGTGGGCTGTCATGGTCTCCACAGCATGGGCTGTGGAGCCACGCTTGTGGCTGCAAAAAGCACTAACAACAAGCATAGCTCATAGGGAGGACTTCGAAACAGGAGACTCAGTAAATGGGGAACACAGAGGTTCTTCTACTGAATTTGACCCGGTCTAGTTCTGTAAAGCCTATTTAAACTGAAGCTTGTCTTTTTTTTTTTTCCTGAGCCGTTCCTTTTTTCCTTCTCAAACATGTCCCACTGAAGAAGGTCAGGTGTGGATTTGCAGTTTTTCCTGCATTTGTTTGAGGTACTTCTAGATAATGTTTTTTTTCATTTTGTATGTTGGTTAGCCATCCATCTTGATTTTTCCCTGCTTGTTGTGAAGTCTAAAATGTACAGATAAAGAAAAGCTTACCTTATGAAATTTCCATGCAAGAATATGTGCAAGTGTACACATATGAAGCACTCCTGTGTCTGTTCTTCTGTCTTGGCATGCTTTAGGAGTAAGGGTCTTAATACTGTTCGATTAACGGTTTACTTTCCAAAATTGACCACAAGGAAGCAAGTAAAATTCATAATGCTGTGCAGTAGATGAAAGTGACTTAATCATACCAATTTAGACTGGCTCTATTAGTAGCTAATTTATATATAAATTTTTTTTTTATATTGGGCCTTATATTTTTTAATGCCTAGGAGCCATGTTACAATATACTCAAGTTATTATTTCACATGACAACCTCTAGTTCTTCTAGACAATTAGTAGACAGTTATTACTAGTTTTTATATAAAATATAATTGTCACTTTATAACTTTCTAGGCTATTCTGGAGAATAAATTACATTTAATACACAATTTCTTGCCATTTTATTTGTAAGTTTTGCTTTTAGTAGTTCAGTTTTCTTTCAAATTTCTGTAAACCTAATAAAAATGTAACTGTAGTTATATATTTATGGTAATTTCATTTTTGTGTGCTTTTAGTAATGCATGTATACCACATACTAATGAGCAAATGAAGTAACACATTAGAGTTGGAATATAGAAAGAATCCCTGTAATTAGGATGCTTGGGTACAAATTTTGACTCTGCTGCTGAACTGTTATGCTAATTTATTATAAAATGCATGATACTTGCAAATAAATTATAAAATTCCTACCTGGTGCTGCATATTCAGTAGTGCTTTATCCAAATAATGTTTACTGAGCAGAATTCGTGGAATCACAAAATGTGGAAGCAAACCCAAGTTTTAAATATGCTGGAGTTCTAGCATGCTTTGAACAAATGTACTCTTACACATCAGGTGGAAACACTTGTGCTGTAGACACAGCAATTGATTCTTTTATCTCAGCACTTAATTTGATTTATTCATTTATTTATTCTTTTCATCTTAATAGTCTTGAAATCTTTTCAGTCTCAGTTGACATCAGGTCAAAATGTGCCTTGTTGCCATCCTGAGAAACTACCCCCCTCCAGCACCAGCATTCTAGATTTGTTTTCAGAGTAGTGGGAGTTTGCTGCATTGCATTGCATGTGAGTTCATGCTTAAGTCAGTGTTGTCACAGGAGAAGGTCTGGAGATGAGCTGGGGAGGCCTTTAAAAATGGGGATGAGCAGAGGAAGCAGAAACCAACAGAGACATACAAAAGGGAATAATATGGCCAAGGCAGGGAGTCAAGTAGATGTGTGCAGCAGTGTAGGACAGCGGGGTTACAAAGCTGGTGTGACTGCACCAGAGAGGAGCACTGCAATGACTGTGACATGAACTGGCATGGCACGGATGGGATTCGAGGCTGTGCAGGCAGAGGAAATTGTTAATTTTAGGTGCTGTTGCTCTGGATGGAGCATCAGGGCGTTGGAATAATTAATGTCGGGATATTGAGGTAAGAATGCTCACTGGTTTGTTCGGGCACAATTAGTTTTATGTTTTCTTCCATGATTTACTGACATAGGATGTTGCTGTAGCCCTGAAAGATCGGTATGCTGGAGTGGGTATGTATATATGTGTAGCTTGTTAGAATAGTATGTGTAAAAGCAGTTTTAGAAGTTATATTTGGTTAAGTGAGCAAACTATTTTTCCCTAAAAATAGTAATTTAAGTGTAAAATTTATACTGATTTCCGTTTGGTTTTCAGTGGTTGATTGTCATTTACTCACCTTTTAGAATAGGTGGCAGTCCTGAAGAGATGACATCTTGGTCTACTGTCTAGATGAGGGTAGTTGGGAAGGGTGTGTGTGGGCATCCCCGTCCACCAGCCATACTGGTGATTAGTACATCCTAAAGAACAATTTGCCATGTTTTTCTGTCCTTTCTCTTAATCTGGCCCCAGTTTTGTTAAATTTTGGTTTTGACACTCTCTCTCTCTGTATGTGTGTATATATATATGCACATATAAATGTTTTATATATACATATAGTGGTGTATGTATTTCCATATCCCAAAGCATCCTGCCAGCATGGATTCCTGGGCAGTGGTAGACACCACTCTTAGTAGTGGCTCTGGCTGTTCTTGGCTCCGTCAGCTGTAGTGATGCTTTAAATCTGGGATTTACTATGACAATTAAATACAGACCGTGTATAGTTCACAAATCCACCTCTGCCATGACCCTAGATATTGATTTATTTGATTGGACAGTTGGAAAACTATTCAGAATTATCTGTGGAGCAAGCAGCACTTTGAAACCAGTCTTTATTAATATTGAAAGCATTTATTGCTTCTTATCATCAAAATAACTTGGAGTTTGAGGGTGCCTCTGACGTTGCATAAATCTCTAGGTAGTGGTGAGTGTTTGAACAAATTTTATGCAGTCTGCTTATTCACTTAAATTTTTCAAAACAAGTATTCAAAAGCTGCTTCATTTGAAAGGACAGAGTTTTCACAGCGTACCACGCTGCAGATTTAATACCGATGAACTTCAAAGCTTTGCCAGGACAAGTGTACGCATCTTCGTATTGCTCCACAATTTGGTGGTTTAGCTTAGAAATAAATTGTAAATGTCAGATCTGAAGAAGGGTTTGTGAGACTGTAAATTTGTGTGTGCAATAGTGGTTTTTTTCCCCAGCTACATCAGTTAGCCTTGTAAGACATTCTCTCCCCCTACACACGCTTTGCTTTATTTATTCCGTGTGTGCTGTTATTTGTTTATTTATGTATTTATTTTTAAGTATGGTTTGCATTCCGGTCTAAATGTGCTTGAAAATTACCATCTGCTCTCCTGCTATTTAGATAGGGCATGCTACAACTGAGGTGAAGAGCTGTCACATCAAATATTTTCATTCTAGCTTTCGCACCTTTGATATTGAGTTACATAATTGCAGTGCAGGACCATTTCCAGGGATTCCTTATTTTCTTTTTAACCCTCCCGTGCCTCCCTCCAATCCTTACTGGATTTTGCTGCCTTTTGAGAGTGTTTCCACTGCGGATACAAATTTGTGGATGCTAGGAGGTGAATGTTCAGCCTCTCAAGAAGAGCTTTATTTTTTATTAAATGCTGACATTTAGCAGAATAGCAGGAGTGGAAAAACAGAATGTGCCTCTTTATGGTGCAAAATAGATAAAACATTGTGGGAGTGAAGTGGTTTGGGGTTGGTTTGGTTGGTTTTTCTTTTCCTTTTGTTTGGTTGGGTTTTTTCATTTTCTACAATTCTTGTCTTTTCTCTAACAAAGTAGAATGTCAGTGACGTGCAGAATATATTTCCTGTAATGCTGAGGTTTAATCTACTAGTGTTTTGGTTGGTTTTTGGTTTTGTGGGGTTTTTTGTGGTTTGCTTGGGTTTTTTGTGTGGGGTTTTTGTTGTTGTTTTGTGTTTTTTTCGGTGATTTTTTGTGTGGTTTTTTTCTTGTCTGGTTAATCTTTTAAGCTCAAGGAGTAGAGGAGTTGGAAACTACACTCAAAATCAGACCATTATAAAAATGAACAGGTCATCTGTGTTCGTGCTGACAGTCACTTTGGGTTGAATGGGAATAAACTGACAGAAGATGGTATTTGGAAATGAAACATGACGGGAAAGTAGTTAGCACAAACGGCCCAATAATTTCTCATAGTCAGGAAAAGAGTGCCATTAGAGAGCGAGGATTGTGCCAATAAAATAGCTGTAAGGTAAATTAATGATCTTACAGTACCAGGCTGTAAATTTGGTGCATGTCATCTGCCCCCTCCCTGCTGGTAATTCAGTAATGGGGTGGGTACTGGCACAGGCACCAAACTCCTGATGTTTATATCACCTGGGAGGTAGTATTTGCTATCTGACTTGTTTTGATCTGCTGAGGCTCTGGTGGGACAAACTGCTGTTGCCTGCCTCTGGAGTGAGACCTCTTGTCCTCTCTGTGGGGTGGCAGGTGGTTCTCCTGTATGCTTCCCAAGCCATCTTCTCCTTCCCTCTTCTAGAGTGTGATGGTGGTCTTCTGTATGATGTGGGTTTTTTTCTTCTGCTGCTGAAGTAGTGCATGCAATAAAAGTAATTACTTACTTTTAAGTGATGGTTTGTGCATTCTTAAGGCTTATACTGGAGGGATCTTTGCTTTCATTCGTGACTAGGTGCATCTTTTTTAGCACTGTTGGATGCCATGGAGACTTTGGCAGGCTGGTGCTACTAGAGCCTCTTGTGCTTATGTGATGCAGGTGTCCATCGGCTCCATCCACTGACCCCTTGACTTGCCTTAGCTTGGGGATTGGGATAGAGGAGCCAGACAGTGGGACAGAGCTGAGGTCATGAAGCTGAACCAAACCATATGATGGAATTAAAACATTTCATAGAATTACAGAATGCTTTGGGTTGGAAAAGACCTTTATAAATAGTCTAGTCCAACCCCCCTGCATTAAGCAGGGTCATCTTTAACTAGATCAGGTTTCTCAGAGCCCTATCTAACCTGACTGTTAATGTTTCCAGGGATGAAGCATCTACTGCTTCTCTGGACAACCTATTCCAGTGTTTAACCACCCTTGATGTAAAAAAAATTCTTTCCTTAATTCCTCCCCCCCACAACCCCCTCATGTAACCTTCTGGAGAAACCATGCACCCAAGATGTTTCAGCTGAAGTGGCACTCTTAGTCATAACTGTAACATGTCATATCAACCCCTGGTGTGGTAGCTGTGACCTCAGGCCTGGAAAGAATGCATATGGCTCAAATGGTATCATCCATATGTATGTATGCATATGTGTGCCATGTGTGTGCTTTTTTACACAGCAGTAGATGAGACATTTTCCCTGTCTGTAAAAGCTGCTTCTTGGCTCCAGAACACTGGACCATGGGTGCAGCTGTAAACTTGGAGAAATGCAGGTTTGTCCTCATTTGAACCTATTTTCTGGGTCATGCCAGGAAGTTTTGTTCCTGCTCACAGGTGCCACTTCATTAGTTGAGCTTGAGTTTTGTTTCTTCTGTTGGTCAACTGAAGCATTTTGGGGGATAGTGGAAACCCAATAATGTAACCTTTTGCTCTGAGGTTAGTATTTCAGTATCAGATGTGGTTGTGTTGAAGGCATTGCCAAAATCCGTTCCAAAAGCAGTTTTGTATTTACAGTATCACCTTGGGATCGTTCTTTCACAGGAAACAAAAAATATTATTCAGCCTCTCTGTTGATTAATCTATCTATTTCTGCAAGTCGAATAGAGCATGGGAAGAACACATGCCTAGCCACTAAGAGCTGGGAACTGCACAGCAGAGCTAGGTTTATGTTTCCTTAAAACTCATCTACCTCCTCTTAGCAAGGACTCTTGTACTTGTGGTAATTGAATGGGCTGCAGGGTATATCGGGAATTGTAGTTTTGCAGTTTTGTGCTCTGAAGATTAATAATCTTACAACCCTCTGAGGGAGATAAAGAGAAGATGTTCTCTGACAAATTGTTATCTTGTATTTCAGAGATGTGCTTTGAGCACTGAGCATGCCTTCAGTTTTTACCTTGATATTCTTAGTAATGGCAATATTTTAAACATCTAAGCTTGTCTTTTTCCTTCATCCTTCCTTGTTTTCTGCAACTATGTGGGGTTGTTTTGGAGATGTTTCACTTACAAGACAATTGCATCTTTTAGAAAACTGTTCTCGAAATACAGAACTTCAGGAAAAAAAAATTGAAATGTTATTGTTTAGTTTTGTAACCATTTAGACATGCAGGGCTCAAATTGAATAAATAAGGTGTCAACCTTTTATGTCTGAAGAATGCTGGCAATATCCTATTAACAGGGCTTAAAAGAATAATTTAAAGAATTAAATATTAGATAAATTTAAAAAATAATAAGTAGTCTCTAACTTTCAGGTAACTTTTGGCTTTCCTCTGCCAGTGGTTTCAACAAGCTTTTGTTATAAATTTGTTGAGTATGTTAAATATTGGTTTTGGTTTAGCCGCTGAAGTTGTTACTGCAGAGCTTAAGTAGGCTGAACACCCAAATCCAGTTAGTAGAAAGAAGGTGACCGTCTTTTTTCTTCATCCATTACCCCTCTGCATTACACCAGGGAGCTGCAGAGGTTTTCATGGCTTACAGAAAAGCTACAAATTCTTTATTGTTCCTGTGCTTTTAACACATACTTAAAAGTGGCTAAGAGTACATACAAGTACTTAGAAAAATGTAACTTTAGGCTGGTTGACTGAACCAAAAACTCTTGCTGCCTTATTTATTTTTCCTAACACCTTTCACATCCCTCAAGGCACGTTATGACTTTGAAAACCGGATTATGTATGTGCATTGACTACCCAAGTGCTTTAAAAACTACTGTGTGCTAGACACATTACAATGTATTTGGAAGAAAGGAAATGGGAATAATATTTTGCAAACTAAATCGGTAGGGGAAGATAAACAGACAAAATGTAATTCTGTATATGGAGAATTTGTTCCAGAGTGCTGAGAGTAAGAGGTGGGCTTCGTAGCTCTGCCATGGATTTTAACAGAAGATTTATTATGCTGCCTCTACTGAGGTGATAATATCTGTCAGCTTCACCAATTTGTTTTATATATTGTTATGAATTACTTAAGGTTTTCAGATGAAGGACTAATTACTAACAAAATTCATTGAGGAGGTCTGTGTTAAGTATGGATGTGTTTATATGTATTTAATGTGTCTTGGATGTTGGATTTTTTTTATGCTCCTGAGATATTCTTATGCTTTCTATGCTTTGTGTGATGCAAAATGGAGTGTGCATCAATCACATTGCTGTTATGTGGCATTTTGCTGGTGTTACAAATCTGAGTCAGGGGGATATGGGAAACAGTTTCCTTAATTTTGGACGGTTTTCTTTTCCTTGCAGCACACTGATTCAGTTTGGACCTCTTGCTTTCCCTGTGGAGCAGTGCAGTGTCTTCCTAATTTTAGTGAAGCTCAGCAGTGTTTCACTGAATGGGCAGGAGACTTTTCCCTTTTCGTTGGGAAGGAGGGGAGGAGGTTTAGTTTTCTGCTGGTTTAGTGCACTGAAATGGCTCAGCGCAGGGCCAGTCTGGGGTCGGGCATGTGCAAAAAAAAAAAAAAAAATAGGGAGAATATGCTGGGAGGATAGAGAGGAAGGTGAATCTCTGGCACTAGACAGTTAGATTGCTTTGCTTTGCTGCGTTGCCACAGTCAGGGTAGCTTGAAAATAAGCAGTAATTTGCTAGTGAAGGCTCATGCCCTTGAACAAGGCATCTGGGTGGCTGTGACTGCCAAAGCTGTGTGGTGATGCCTTGTGCTCTTGTGTCCAGCAGTTCCATTCTGGACCTAATAAATGTTTAAAATAAATTGATACGTTTCCATTATTTTCTTCTGGTTTTATAGAACAGCATTCTGTCAAGATGCTTTGTCTGACTTCCCAAACCAGATGTATTCAGAAGGACAATGACTGACAACTATTATAAAATACATTAGCATAGGATTTTTCTTCGACAGCCCCATTTGTGACAAGTAATGAGGTCACTGCACAAGAAGTTTTGGCTTTGATTTGGCATGTTTTGGCAGTCTGTTAGAAAAGCATTGTTTAGGCAGGCACTCCTAAAAGAGAGGCTAGTAAACCTTTTTTTGGTAAAGAAAATGTGTTGTCAGTGCACTCTTACCTTGTGAACCTGGTGTCTGTGCAGGAGAGTCACTCACCAAAATGCTATCTGCTCCATCCTGCTATTTGAATTTTTTTTTTCCCCTTAGTTTTGGTAGAGAGAAGATCCTGTACACAATTGATCACGAAGGTAAATAGCAAGAGTAAAAACCCTAGCAGTTGGCTCTCTTGCTGTTGTCTTATGTAGACATGTAGGGCTTTTGTACATGAAAAGTAAAAATTGCAGAAGGCACTCTAACGACACAGATCTGCTACCAGCATATGATTACTCCTCTGTGTATCGTTTCATTTCATTAAATTCATGCATCTATTAATTTTCTTATGTTACATACACTAGAATCTAAGTTCCCCAAGACTGTTTGGAAAGCTTAATTTTCTTTTTTTTTTTTTCCTCTTCACATTTCCTAAGTAAGTCTTAACAATCTAAACATCAGGCAGACTGTTATTTGACAAGAATTTGTTGTCATATTCCAGATCTGCCTTGGATTGTGGCAGAATTTATTTCATGAAATCTCTTCCTACTTCTCATTTCTCTTTATTTTTAAATGGCATCACATCAAATGTTGTCCAAAATCTGACTCACTGATGAAGCAAGTCTTCAAAAAAGACAGATGGAGAAAGCAAATGTTGTTAAAATTTTTGTCTGAAGTATTGTAGCTGTGCTAATAGTCACTTTTTTATCATAATTGGTGTAGAGGGTTGGATTGGTTTTAAATTTATTTTTTTATTCTTCACTGTTTCTTAGGGGAGAGGTAGCATATAGTTGTACAGTGCTATTGTTTTGGCTGTGCAGTAACCAATAAATTCTCACGGAGTTTCTCAGTTAAACAATATAACATGAGAGATTCTGTGTTGCAGGGGAATGGATTAAAAAGTATTTTCAAATAAATTCTCTACTCGGATTTTAACTTTGTTTCTTTAAACTGCAAGCCTGTAAAATTGCTTACTGAAATTTGTGGGTGTCTTTAAACAGATGTAAAAATTCTTAACTAAAGTATCTCATAGATGAACATGACATAGTTTCTGTTATATTCACAATATTGGGGAGAAAAACATGATTGAGATTTAAAGTGTGTGTGTGAGAGAGCAACTGGTAAGACTTCTGTTCTTGTTGCAATTTGTTTATTAGTTTCTCCAGATGCTGCACATATCTGTCTTATTCTATTGATTATTTTTTAAAGGAAAGGCAGTTGGATTTTTCATTTATCCATCCAGATAGTGTTTTCAATCAGGGATATTTTTCAACTGTGATGCCCTTTTCAATTATAAAATAGTATTTGCCTTTTATAGCTGAGTATTAAATAAATTTTAAAATAGGATCAGCATGACGGAAATAAGACCTTTTTGTCAAGATTTATGTGCGTGCATACAGAAATACTACATTTCTGAGTACAGCAAATAATATGTCAAATCTGAGCCACAAAATAGGAATGTAGATGGATCCTTGCAATGCAGGTATTTTATTGTTACTTTCCCAGTGATTTTTCTTTCATGTAGATTGACATAAAGGCAAATATGTACTTTCCTTTAGATATTAAACCCACTATCTCACCTGTGAGGGATTGTAAAATTATATCTCTTTAAAAAAGAATACATCAATCTACAAAAAATTGCATCTTCAAGACAAGGCCTTTCTTATTTCTCTATTCCTAAGTGTATTTAGAAACAAAGAGAAAGCTACAGGATTTAAGTCAGTCTGAAGATTGCATCAAATACTGAGTCCTCTAATTTTGCTGTAAAGTTATGTAGTATATTGACATTTTTCCACATTCTTCTTTTGGCATACAGTAAAGAGACATTTGTTTTGTGAGTATCTGTTCAACAGGTGTTTTTTAAAGGACCTAGATCAAAGGATTTTAGCGCAAAATTGAAAGGATGTAAAGGTTTCTATGGTACCATCTATAATAAACAATTTGTTGTAGAAGCAGCTTCTCAAATTGAGTCTTTGGGGTGGAGAGAAATGTTTAATCTGCGGATATAGCTGGTAGTTCTTAATGATAATTAGTAGCTATTGAAGTTAGGGTTTAGGTAGAACATTAATTAATCCCGTCCAAGCCTTGCAGTAATAGGCACTGACTGCCATCTATCCATGTGTTTTTTTTAATCATGTATATCAAACTATCATTAACTTTCTGCTTACCCTCTATTTTCAGTGCAGTTTTACATCCTAATACCTGAAACCTTCCTCTTTCTGGGTGAATGCCTAAGACTTATTTATCTTCCTATGGGACTTTGGTGTTTGTCTCACCGTTCTTAAAGCAGAAATACATGGTATTTTTCCAAGTTTATTCTTAATCTAGAAACATCTTTATAACGGAACATTGCAGTTTATGGTAAATGAAAATATTTTTGAAGTACAGGCATTATTGCCTTGTTAATGTTCTTCCCTCTGTCCACCCCCTCTCCAGTTGTTGTCTTTCTGTCACTCCATTAAGTACCGCTTGGTCATCAGTTGAAAAGGTGGGGTGAGTGCAGTCCTGCCTTTTTTCTGTCTGTTCAGCTAGATGAAGGATGAGGACAGCTGTTCATTTTTACAGCTGTTCACAATGGTGGAGCTCTTACCGTTTCATCCATTACACAAATTGGGTCGGAGTAGAAGGGGATGCAGTGGTTAGATAATTGTCCTTAAAACTTGAAAAAGAAATCTTTCTGTTTAAGTCTGTGCTGGTGAGTGTTAGATGAGCCATATTTTTTTATTGGAGTACCTGTTTGATCGGGAGTTCAGATGGTACTCACACAGGGGCTTTGCTGCCCCGGGATGGGAGAAGCAATAGCTTGTGAGGCTTCATTCCCCTCAGAGTTTGGGATTTGATTGAAATCTCATCTTTGAAAAACGCCTGAGCTATGCAGCCCAAACATTAAGCATCAAGCTTCATTTCTTTCTGACCCAAAACCATTTTCACCAGTGCTATTCTAGTCTTTGTTGCCTGTGGTTTCAGAGTAGTTTTAGAAAGAGAGGATACCAGTTGGTTCAGTTAAATCCTAACTCCATTTTCATTAATTTTGTGAGAATGATTTTTTCATTTTATTGATGTCTAGTTGCTTATGTTCCAGAGAAACAGTTAGAAAAGGTCCATCAGTGTTTTGGAGCTTTGTAGATGGGGCCAGCATTTTTCCATGTTGAAAAGTTCTGTTTCTTTTTTTTCTTTTCAGTATTTTTTTTTCCAGTTTAAGTTATGACTTGTATATTCTTGACAGTTACAGTCAAAGCTAAATGTTCAAATTGTGTAACATTTTCAGTTTTCTGTTTTGACAGACTTTTTTTTTTTCTGTGTATGTGTAAAAAATACTTTCATTCTGAGTTGAAAACTTCCAAAAACACTCTTAATACTCCTGCCATGCTTTGATTCGGCACTTTAAAAGCCACAGAACACCCCAAACTAACCCTCAGGAGTTTTTACATCTCTGTATCAGGCACTGAAATCTGAATCCATGTAATAAAAATATTTAACTTCTAAGAAAAAAAAGTGTTACTTGCATTTATTTTTGATATGTCATAGATACAGATTTTATTTACCCCCCACTCTGTCCTGCACTTCACTAAGCTCTGAAGGTCCTGTTAATCTGCAGCCTTACTCTACTTGTTTCCTAAGCTTTTTTGGAAGCTCCTGTGTTTTTAAATTGGGAGTTCTATCTCTGTTTGCCAATTTCCCTTAGCATGGTAGAGTGGGGAGAGATAATGGCGAGGAGAGATGTTCTGCCTTTGGCTTGGAGGGTTTCTCTCCATTAGCTTTTTTCCTTGTCTGAGGTAAGGCAGGCTTTGATGGATCTTTTAATATGAGTATCATTTTCCAACACAGAGCATGGGAATGGATTAGCCTAGAGGGTATGAGAGTTGTTCTTCAAGATAGTATTTTAAGGAGGACATCACTGACAGTTCTGCTTCATATCCACTTTTCTTGTGTTTTGCCAGCACTGTTCTATGTATGTATTGGTAGCTTTGAAATAATTTTCTGCTGTTGGATGTTAAAATAACTAAGCAATGCATTTCATAGTCTTTGATTCATTTGCTCTTCATTTTATCCTTTCAGGTGGCATATTGCTTGCTTATATGAAGATCAATTAGGGAAATACTTAGATGGATTTGTTTGGAGTTTTTCCTGAATCAGAGGGACTTTCTTTTGGTATTTTGGTGTAGTCCTGAAACAGGTTCTTAGTAATTAGCTACAAAGAAGAAGATGGAAGGATAGTATTTGCTTGTGTTCGATTGAAAGTCCTGCTGAAATATGAAGTTCTGAGACAAAACAAATTCAGAAGTGAAAAGATACTGCTGGGATAAACCTTGGGGCAGAGCTTAATCTCTAATACAGTTTACTGGGATCTACCAGGTGATGTGTGTGGAGATATTGAAAAGAAATAAGAGATGGCAGATAGTAGTGTTGTGCTGAAATTTTTAAGGAAAAAATTTGGTTTTGTTGTTTTTTCCTAACAATTCTTTTTTGTCCTAAGAAGTTGTGGGTTTGTTGATTTGGTTTGGTGTTGTTTTTTTGTTTTTTTTTTTTCAAGAAAAAGCAAGCTAACTTTTTGCAAGTAAAGTACAAACTCAACAAGTTAAAAAAAAATTGTGTGTGATTAAATAACTCTTAAGCAAGATTACTATGGATTGCTGCTCTCATTGGGTAGTTATTTCTTGGTCAGGAAGCAGTTGTCGCTAACTTCTGAGTTGCAGTAATTATCAGGGACCCTCCACCTAAACAGCTATTTTGAATGGGTTCCTATTGATAATCTTCCCTCCTGGTGATTCCAGTTTGTTGTTGGAGAATGTTGAAGATCGCAGTGAAGTCTCCCAAGTCTTCTGCGTAGACATGATGATAGCAGTGGCACTGAAAGGGTAAAACTAATGAGATCAAGAAAAATGCAGTACGAAAGTACAAACAAGAGGATTTTGGTATTATAAATCTGAAGAGACTGTCTAGGGTGAGATCTGTGGAGTGAAAATAGAGCAGAGAAAGACTGAGAAGAAAAATTTCCTTAAAGTCAATGGAAGGCACCAGCTCTGGCACATCGTGGAGCTGTGGGGAGGCTGCAGCTGACTGGGTGCAGGTGAGGGACAGAGGCAAGAGTGTCTGCTCCTCCTCAGCCAAGAAGTTGCCTGTGAGCAGGCACTGTCTGTTAGGGAGCCTGAGTGCAGCTCTTTCTCTGCTTTTGCTTTTGCAAACCCTGCAGTGCGAGGGCAGTGTCCGCTACACAGGATAGTGGTGGACTTCTTGACTTGTATTCATTGACCAAAGCCTGAAAATGACTAATGCAGTTCTTCTGTCAGTTCCCCAGTGTCTGAAGCTTTCCTGTGGACAGGTGTCACAGTGTGGCTCATGTGCTACTCCATCGCCTCGCACAGGGAAGGGGAAGCTCATGTCTTAGGCAATGTTCAGTAATTTATGTGACTTTGGTTTGTTCACAAAAGAGCGTTTCAAAGGATGGTGAATTGCCAGTTGAAATCAGCCCCATGCTCTCCTGGTGTGTGTTTGTCTGTGTTTCTTTGTGGGCTTTGTTTGGTTTTGTTGTTTTGTTTAGGTCCAAGTTGTTCCATATAATCTTTCTCCTTCAACAAGCCTGGCTGAAAGCACTGTTTTGTTAATATTGCTGAGGTGTTGTACTGCAGCGGCAGCAGTGATTGCAAGACTACTACATTTTGGCTAACAAATGCAATAAATGTGATGAAAATCCCCCTGTGTTTTACATTTCACTGCATAACATGTTTATATAACATGTTAAACACTTCTGTCTGAAGAACAGCTTTCCACAAAGGTAAAATGTGTTTTCCATGGGCACTTTTTTAGAATTACTGTGGGAAACGATAATCCCTGCTCACTTCTCTCTCCCTGCATATCTAAGCCTACAATTCCCAGTGTTTTAAAAAAGACATGTTTTCTTATTTTCCTGCTGCCCTTTGAAGTACAAATTTCCAGCGTGTCTTCCAGTTTGAGGCAAGAGGCCGTTACACGGAGGACACAGCTTTCCCGACGCCGGGGACCCGGTGGAGGCGCTGGGAGGGAGCAGCCAGGCCCCTGCCAGAGCGCGCCGTTGCGCGAGCACTAATTTGGCGTTTTGTATTCTTGTCCTGTCTGTTTGTGGTATTTAATGCTCTAACATCTCTCTGGTTGGGTGAACCCATATGTCATTCAAATGGGAACCTGTGCCTTGCCATTGGCCTGACAGCCGCTCAGCCATGGAGCACAATGATAAAATTATGAAAACTGTGTCTCTGCTCATTGGACCAGTGGAATTTACAAGCATTTCTCCTCAATGTGCCTAAACACTATGTTGCCGTGCCTTGGCTCACAGGACAGATTTTTCTGGATTATAAGCTTTGTCAATAGTGTGAAGGCTCACTTGTGTCTTTTTTTTTTCTTTTTCTGTCTCTCTTCCTTTATTTGTAGATGCATGCTTCATGCTCCTCACAGACAAAATCAAAAGTCAGCTGCCTGCTTTGATGGTTACAAGAATAAATATTTTGTTTATTTATTTAAAATAAAACCAGAGATTTTTACAATAAACAACATTTGCTGCTGCTTGGTTCTGTCAATGTATTTAACAGTCAATATAAGAAAAGTTATTTATGTGTAGAATCTATTTACTTCAGCATTATTTATAAAGCAATACTGGGTGATGGTAAAACCATGTCTGTGAAGTCATGCTTTTGCTTCATGTCTCCCTTTTTGCGGTATGGTACACATTACAGATACGTAATTCAAACATAAATGTTACTTGACATAAGGGAATAAAACTATTTTCAGCTCATGAAAAAACCCTGTTAGTATAAACTTGAAAAGCTCTTTCTCAAAATCACCACCGTTGGACTGATACCACATTTCTCCTCTAGTGTAACCTTACTTTTTGTGCTTGTGGTTGAAATGTCATGGTAGTAATCAATTAATCTTATGAAAGTTAGTGAAATACACTTGCTAATGTTTGGTTGTGAAACTAAACCCTGCAATCCTAATGTGTTGGTGAGGTATAATTTTGCTGAAATAGCCTTGGCTTCTGTTTCTGCTTGCTTTGTGTTTCTGCTTGCTTTGTGTAACTTGTTATTGGTTGAGTTTAGAAATCCAAGACAAATTTCTCAGTAATTAAAATTATCAATTTTCTCCTGCATGTTTATATTATCAAGAGCATTTGCTTCACTTTCCACATATGAAGGATGAATTTACTGTTCAAGCCTAGAAATACTGTTGACCGTGTATTGCGGTCTATATACAGAGATATCAGAAAAATTCATTGCCAGGATAATTATTGCTTGATTCTATGATAGTGAATTTGATATTACTTCTGTATGTAATTTTTCGCCCTTTTTTTTTAACTGAATAAACTTAACAGTAGGAAAAATGTAAGGAAGGAATAGTGTAGTTGAAACTGGTTTGGGGTTTTTTCTTTTCTTTTTCCTTTTCTATTTTATATAAAAGTAATATAGTCTTCTCTTATTTTACTGGAACTCCTCCACTTTTTGACAAAAGTAGAAAAAAACACCTGAGAATGGCTAGAAGGAGAAATTGGTTCCTGATCAGTCTCCTAATTAATTGCAGATTTCTTGTATCGTAGCTTTTCTGACTCATAAGATGAGATCCTTTTAATCTGGCACATTACAGAGCTTTTTCTGGGCTTTCTTCTATCCTCTTTGGGCTTGCTGGTAATAGTATATCAGTGGGGTTACCTTTCACATTCATGATCTATAAAAGTTTTAAAACTGAAATCTTCATTTTCTGTTTGCCAGAAAAATTATGTACTGCTTTGTGAAGTGTAGACAAATCCATATTCCTTGCCCCAAGGATATTGCAGTATAAATCTCTCAGCTCTTGGGTTCATGTGTGCATCACTAGTTACGCTAGTAGCGTTGGTCCTGTTAAGCTCAGTGGCACTACTTGTATCATTAAAATTTAAAAATGCATAGCAGTTTGTAGAGTTGGAACATGAATAACACATAATGAAAATAAATAAGATGTAGGTGGGAAAGATGTATAGAAAAGGTTGAAGTTTTTGCTGAGTTTGTAGGGCTTCTTTGGAAACATATGTATTTCAACTGGGACTGATTTCATGGTTTTATTTATAATATAAACTTTAATAAATTATAAGACCTATATAGCAAGTACTTTGAATTCATATATTTCATGAATCCAGCTGTAATGTGCTTTGTAGGTCTCTGCAAAGCACTGCATTACATTGTGTGTATGCCCCGTTCGTGTGCTGAATTTCTTTCCTACTCCTTTTATATTACTGCACTTGAGAGAGTTTTCACTTGCTAGTTGGAACAGAAGCTGAAGGGGATCTTTAGGAAAGCACAGTCAAGCAGACATAATAAATTTTGAAAGGCATAAAAACCTACCTCCCAATTGAGGGAGGTAAAGATTTACAATACATCATAGAAATACTTTTTTTGGGTTTTTTTTCTCACAGAGCAAAAATCTTCTGACTTTGCAAAGCTTTTCTTATGTGCAGGGCAGTGGAAGAGCGTCTCTCACAGTGTAACAAGTTGTTTTCTTTTTGACTTGAAGATGAAATAAGGTTATTTTCAGATCAGTTACAGGCAGCAAAGTAGAAGCAGCAATGCTTTTAAATGCATACTTGTCTAGGTTTTCTTCTCTGATGCAAAGAACGGTTAGTTGGATGCTAATTATTCAATTACATGCCTTTTCTTCTGGAGAGACATTGAGATCCACTGCACTGAATCAGCTTGTCTTTCCTCAAGGGAGCAGGTCCTCAGTGAAGTGCTTCCCAGGAAGAAAAACAAATGCTGATGAAACAAACTAGCATTTAGGTCAAGTTAGCATCTAGTAGTGGATGTCTTGTATGCCTTAGGGTCTGAGGTTATAAAATTAGCTGGTTTTTAAGGGTCCTCAGTTGGCAGCTTCCTTTAAAAAAAAAAAAAAACACCAAACAAAAACCCAAAAAACCCAACCACCCACAAAAACCCCACAACCCAGAAAACCACCCATAACACCCAAGGTTTTAAAAAAAGTTTTCTAAACACTCCCAAATTTCCAGGCTAAACAGAACATATATCTTTAAGTTTGAAAACAGCTTCTTCTCTTAGATTGGTGATTTAATGACATGCACCACATATTGGAGCTGTTGAGAGAATTGGATTATAAAGATTTGTAGATTACTTTTAACAACATTGCCTATTAATTTATTTTACCTTTCTAACATTCCTGTTACTTTGAAATGTTTCTTTTTAAGGAGCTGATATTTTTTTAATCATAAAGCATTCCTGTTTTGGTTGCAAAAGGGTATTTATTACTGCTTCTCTTCTAGATGAAATGCGATGGCAGAATCTTTTCCATCTATTTTAAATGTAGTAAAAGGGTTAAATTTTGAAAGCATGCTGCTATTTGCGAGGAGAGGAAGAAAATAGGTGGACATTGGAAGTATTTTGTAATGAGGTCTTACCCAAAAGATACTTCCTTTACTATAATTTAGTATAGAAATCTACTTGTCTAAGTGAAAATTGCTAATTTCACCTTCCTAATCCCTGAATAAGACTTTTAATGCTATTTCCTTCCTTGGTAATACATTTTTATAGACCTTTGAAGGTATTTCTGGCTTCGGTATTTGTGTGGGTTGTTTGGCTATCATTACTGTTTTGAATATTGATCTTAGTTTTGAATCACAAATGTTTTGCAGCTTTCTTAGTTTACTAAATTTCTTCAAACATTGTGATCTTGGTGAGTAAATAGCACATGCCATAGTTCTTTAGTTTGTCTATTTTCTGTAAAATTGAAGAGTCTTGATAAACTAAATCCACATAGTTTATTTTTACCTCTTGACATGAAAGAAAAGCTGAGTAAAACTGAAAGACTAAACTGAAAAAGCACAGATTATTTTATGGTGGTTTTTTAATTGTTTGCTTTTACTCCTGTTCTTCTGCCATTAGTCTTCCTGTTCAACACCCCACCCTAACTCCTCCATTTCTGTGCTGAATATTTAAACCAGAGGTCAGTTCAGCTTCGTGTGTTGTTTAAAATACGCTGCAACCAAACTGCTAAAGGGAACAACAGCATCAGCATAAAATGCAGAGACCATATTAGGTGTGAGAGGATGGAAGTGCACATAGGTGATCAATAGATACCCAAATCAAAATGAGTTTACTCTATAGATGTATTTTTTCATAGTGAAATAACAGTGTTTTTGAGCTTCAGTCCCTTTCTCATCACAGAGTAATAATCCCGGTTCGTGCTGTTCGTGTTTTCTCCTTTTCTTTCTTCTAACTCCCATAGCACAGCTTTTTCAATCCAGCATTCACTGCACATGTTCCAGTCATGAGGTTACAAAGCTGACATTGCAGTCTCAGCAGAGGTTATCTCTTTAAAATTCCCTAAAATTCCCCTTTGGCACATCCAGTTTGGCAGCTGGGTTTCTGTAGGAAACTGATGGAGCTACCCCCTCCCCTTATGTCCTTTATAAAAATAGAAATCTATTAAACCTCTGGCCAGAAGGGCAGATGGGTAAGTACTCCCTCCAAAGCAGACAGTACTGCTTCCTAAGCTTTTCTCCCTAGTTTTATACTCTCAAAAAAATTAGATTTATATACTTCAGACTAAGTAGTGAAAATATCTGCTTTTAAAATTAAAATGCAACTTGGTGGTTGTTCTTCAGCACGTGAACTCTGTGCTCTGGAGGGTATATACAGCTGCTGAGAAATATTGACCTGTTTGAAATATTTTAAATAGTTACGCAACAACAAAACCAGAAGCTTAGTTTAATCTTAAACTCATGCCTGAACAATGCTGTAGCTGGTAAAGTACAACTGGTACTCGGAGAGAGATTTGTCAAACCAAATGAGAGGCTTAAACATCTAACTCCCAGCATAGAAAAGTGATCATTGACCTAACAATATTCAAGAACTAATCTGAATGGGCATTGCCCACTTACATTTTACAAAGTGGCTTCACTTTCATGCAAGTAATGTCCCTGAAATGCATTTATTATTTGTTTCTGCTTCCTGCGAGGAAAGAAGGGAGAGAGAATTGTGTGTGCATCCTCCTCCCTGCATCACTATTTTCCCCTTGGGTGTCATTCTGGGTGAGAGCTGGAATGGCTTCTTTCCTGCTTAAAATGGGTTAAATTTTATGGCAGAATGTAGGTGTCTGAGTTTGAGGAGACCCAAGAAGGCAGTGCCCTCCCTGAAAAGGTCATTTTGTAGCTTCACTTTGGACTCTAACTTTCTTGTGGCACCTGTATCTTAGAGGGCTCTGCATGTCCTGTCTTCTGGAGTTGTTACTTTTGTGTATGGGTGCTTTTTTTGGAAAGTGAGAATTGTGCATTTGGATTCAAGAAGGAGAGTAGAGCCCAGGAAAACAAAACACAGAGACTCAGCAGCCGAAGCCGACCCAACTGGTAGCTCCAGTGCCAGTTTGCTTACATTGCCTCTGGGTTATCTGACCATGTTGAGTTACTTCTGTGCACTAAGCCAGCAGAAGGCTGTCCATTAACTTTCTGCTGTTTTAGTTGGGTAGAATGGCTCAGCAGAGGATCAGACCAGTTGTGGGAGAACTGACAGGTTGGGAGAAAGAAGGCAGTGAGAGTTCTGGAGCAGCAGTTAGATTGGCTTGGAGCTGTAGACCAGGTGTCTTGGTGCTCTAGCCTCTGAAGCATTGTACAAAAAGTGAACAACCCCCACTGTGTCCTGCCATCTTCCCAAAGAGACAGTCCTGCTTTGTGGTGCCCGCTGTCAGGAGACCCCTTCCTTCCCAGCCGATCAGCATGCAGAGCTGGGCACTGGGGAGGCGTTGAGGCAGGAACCTGCTCTGCAGATTACATGGGGGCTTGGGCATTTCTGCGCTCAGGGTTTCGGTAGAGCAGCTTTGAATGGCTCCCTCCTGAGAACCTGTGCTTTTTCCTTCACCTTTGGAAGAGCTTAGCACTCCATTGGCCCCTCTGGAAAAGTGCAACAGCAGCTGCTGTTTTGACTCACTCTGCCAGGTGCTTGAGATCTGTCTTTGAGGACTGTGACTGCTATATAGGCTCCTCTCATGTCTTTGTTGATGGTCAACAAACAATGACTACATACACCTGACACTTGATGCAAATCCCATAGGATTCGCACAGAACATTGCATCTTCTCACTGTAAGTTACCATGTATATTTTCTTGTTTGTATTGAGGAAAATAGTTGTTAATGTGGCTTCACTATTTAACCATCTTTGAATCAGCCTGAAACCCATGTTGCTTTTTAATGCAGTGAAGTGACTACATTCTTACTGTGTTTACTATTTTTACCATTCCTTATTTCCCCATCTCTTACTTATTAAGAACGTGATACATCTTAGGAAAAAAAAACAAAACTAATTTTGTCCTTATCCTCCTCTATGTCCCCTGGAGTTTGGGAGTGGGAGCGGGGAAAAAAAGAAACCAGCTCAAAAAGCCACTACTCTAAATTGTTCTAAACAATTGATGTAACTAAACAGTGCAGGAATCTGCAAGTTTATCACCAGTCCAGATGAAAAAGCATCATGCATCATACTAATGCAATGTAATAATCCATTTCAGTGCAAAGTCAGATGGGTTAACACCAATTTCCCTTCTCCACCACATGTGCAGAGAAATTTATTTATGTAACCAAAAAATGTTGACAGTCACCTCCTGCAGCACTTTTTGGAAAAGGCGGCTTCTTAACAATAATTTATAAGGAGAAGTGAGAATGCAGAGGACAGAATATTCAGAGAGTGTGGGAGGGGAGTTGCAGTTACCTTGGGAGTGAAATGAGGAAGGTGTAGGGTCCTCAGCTTGTGTCGTGCAGGCACCTTTAATCACCTTTCTGAACACACTTGAGTCTGAGCCCCTTGTGCGCTAAGACAAAGGCTACCTGCAACACCCTTATTACACACAAGCAAAATGAACTATTCAGTTTCCTGCTTGTCTGTTACTTTTGGCAAAACGTGCTGCCCCAGGCAGGTCCCAGTGTTCTTTACAGTCTGGGTGTCTTGGAGTAAAAAAACTGATGCGTTGTTTGGTTTCTTTGTTTTTAACTGAAAGATTTCCCTGTAATGCAGCTGTTTTGTCAAAAGACACTTCTCTAGACTTTACAGTTTGGAGGTGTTGAATGTTCCTGATGGATCCTTTAAAGTGCATAATTGGGGCACTTGAGCATAAAACTACAATTATGGACTTGTGTGTTAATTTTGTGTACAGATAGATATTACTTCAGTCTGGTCATAAATGAGAAGGAAGCATTTTATTGTGGATGGAAGAATTTGTTTTGTGAATGCTGAAACAAAATAGATGTTCAGATAACCCCAAAATGACCAGGCTTCAGGGGAGAAAGGAGGTTTAAGCTTTCAGGAAAGGGAAGAAGAATGCATAGATATACTGGAGATGCTTGAATGCTTTGAAAGTATAGTAGGTATTATAAAGATTAACTGATAGAGCACAATATTTGAGTTAAGATCAGTTGCAATATTAATTAAAAAGTGTTCTAGTAGATAGCAGAATGAATGAGTGAGCTTGATAGTTGATTCTTTGTAAGTTTTTAAGGGAACTCTTTTCAGTTAAAACAGGTAATTTTTGGTAAGTGATGTTATGACTATAAAGGTTCTTGTTTGTTTTTCTGTTCCGTTTTGAGGATAATGTTAGGTGAATTGGATTGTCTGTATTCAGATACTTACATTTAGCAGATGTTTCTAAGACTTACTTGTGGTAACTGATATGAGGAATAATTTACAATAATCACTTTATTTTGAATACAATAAAACTGTAATTATTTAAGAAATTGTGCTGTGTGGTTTCAGCCATGAATTTATAAGATTGATGTCTTTGATGTTTCTATCAGGGTTCTTTTGATGTTTGTCAGTGCTAAGTAATAGGTCAAATTAGATAATAGAAATGGAATAAATCAAATATCTAAACTCTGACTACAAGCAATGGTTTGAGAGTTTTCTTTTTAAAATACTTGCAGCAATATTTGAAGTCATAGCTGTATTATGGTTGTAAGATATAACATTTGGACTGTTATATAAGTACTCTTATTTAAGAGACTGAGTTGGTTTTTATTTGTTCCCAATAGAGAAAGGGAAAGAAAAAACAGCACAGAAAAGATTTACGTCTTCCTTTCCTTTTTTTTTTCTTCTGCAATTGCTGATACTGTTTGGTCAAACTCTTCTAAAGAAGAAAGGTTTTGTATAGGGGTTACTTCGTTTTTCTTATTTTTCTAAGCAAGCCTAAGTACTCCAGAGGGTTTGCCTATGTGGATAGCAATACTGTTGGGAGAGTGTACCACAGGAACGGGATCCTGATCTTAGGCAGTTAATGCTATGCTGCAAGATAATATATTATGCTGGGCTGGTAGCGATGTAATCAAATTTTCTTATCCAGTTGGTTCAGCCAGTCATTCTATTTGCCTCAGGATTACTTTCTGTGGGGAATTTTTAGCATCCAGATGAAAACTATGATTTTGATCCTGCTGTAGTAGAAGAAGCTAGCAGAATTTGGACTGTACAAATGGCTACATTTGTCACAGAAATTGCTGAACCTAAATGATAGTTATGGTGGGAGGTCATGCCTTTTTCTTTTGTGTGTTGACCTCCTATGCTATGGACACTATTGGGGGATCGAAATCCATAGTAGGAACACAAAGAGCTGTAAATCTGTTCTCTCGCTGAATGTGCATGACAAGTTTTTCATGATTAGAAGTGTGATATCCCTTAAAGTGAAGGACTAGAACTGGAGATGACTTGCTGAGTGTAACAGCAGCCTACTGCTCTGCTGTTCCAGAGTCAGGCCCAGCAGAGCTGTGGGGGCTGACTTGATGGTGGGGATCTTGTCAAAGGTGTATGGGCCCTGAACAGAGGGATTTTCTGTTAAACACCAGAAACTGGGTGTGCCCATTAGCTGTGAACATTGTGCTAAGGCACTAAATAGAATTATATTTAGAGCAGCTCCACTTCAATAAAACACAAAATGGCTGAGGTTGGAAGGGACCTCTGGATGCTATCAGGTCCAACGATCATGCTCAAGCAAGGCCACCTAGAGCTGCTTGCCCAAGACCAGGTCCAGGCCACTTTTGTATATGTCCAAGGATGAAAACTCCACAATTTCTCTGGGCAGCTTGTCCCAATACTCAATCCTCCTCACAGTGAAAAAGTATCTTCTTATGCTCAGAGGGAACCTCCTGTGTTTCAGTTTGTGCCCATTGCCTTGTCCTGTCACTGGGCACCACTGAAAAGAGCCTGGCTCCATCCTCTATGCACCCTCTCTTCAGAGATATATATACATTGATGGGATTCCCCCCAAGCCTTCTCTTTGGGTTGAACAGTCCCAGCTCCCTCAGTCTTTCCTCGTATGTGAGGTGCACCAGCCCCTTAATCATCTTTGTGGCCCTTTGTTGAACTCTCTTACAGTATGGTCATGTTTCTGTTGTACTGGGGAGTCTAGAACTGGACACAGTACTCTAGGACTGGCCTCACTAGTGCTGAGTGGAAGGACCTCCCTTGACCTGCTGGCAATACATTGTCTATTGTAGCCCAGGATACCATTAGCCCTCTTTGTGGGAAGGGCATGTTAGGAGTAATGCTCAACTTGATGTCCACCAGGACCCCCAGGTTCTTTTCTGCGAGCTGGTTGGCCTCTGTCATATATTGGTGTTTGGACTTGTTCTTCCCTAGGTGCAGGATAGGAAAAAGATAGGGGAAGAAAAGCAGCTGTTGGGGAGAGAGTCTGCACTGTAAAAGTCTATGAAGCCCAATAGTTTAGGGGAATAGGACAAGTTTGGATAGGAAGAGGAGAAGGGTAGTCGTTGCTGAAGAATACACAGCATTGCTCTCTGTGGAAGGTATTTTATATTCTTCTCTTGGTATTTTTAAGAGGTACAGTAAAGGGCTCTGAATGATCTCGACTGTTTTAGATCTGAAAGCTATCAAACTTGGGAATGGTAAACACAGAATTCATCAAGATTGGTATCTTTGGAGGAGCACATGAATGAATTAAAAAGCACCCTCTTCTCTTGAAAGAGACTGGAAGAAAGGAGGAAAACTCAATTGTGCAAGATGTTAGGGAAGCAGTGGTAAACAGTGTGTGCATTCTGCCTTTTCTCACTACTGCAGTTAAATAATAATGTTTGCATTTCTTCCAGCTACCAGATCTGTGTGCCAGAAGAAATGTAGTTGAAGCTGTTTTACAGAGGGATTTTTCAGTCTCCAGTAGTTAACTGTTGGGAGTGTCTCTCTGTGTATAAATGCATAAAAATGGAGGATTACTCATGCAGTTAGATCACCTGCTGCTCAGACTCAACCCATACCTCTCATTTGTGCCCTTTGCTTTAGAAGGTTTGAATGGCAGTGTAAAATTTGTCTGAAGAAAAACCTTTATATATGTGTATTTTCTTAACCATATTTTATTTTAACCACCATTTGAGAAATAGTGGTCAAAACTGTTACTGATTTCCTGGAGGATAAATGGCAAATACAGGATTTAGGCACCGAAGACTTGTCTATTTCATTCACAGATGCACAAGAAGTGCCCTGTGATTAATTATTCATTACATGATTAAAAATCAAGTTAAATACAGGCTTTTGCTTTTTTCTTTAATGGCTGGCATTTTGTGGGTGAGTTTCATGCTAGTAGCGCAGTGAGGAATTAGGTTTCCTATATGCATTTTACTGAAGCACCAACCATTGTAGACACCAGAGCGATCAGATGACGCTCACATTGGTTGTGGCAGTTCTGGTGTGCTTTTTCTTATGTTGGTTTGTAAAATGGAAATCAATTAAGCCAATTACATGATCCCTTATATCTGTGTTGCTCACTTTAAAAAAAAAAAAAAAAAAAGAAGAGGAAGGCAGAGTGTAAGAATAGATATCTTGTCTGACTCATCATTTAAGTGTGTGTATATATATATATAGACACTGTGATTTCTCTCTATTTTTCATACAACATGTAAAAATAGCTCTTGTGAAAAAAATTCGGTTGCAAGTTTTCAGTCCTCTCTATGGTGTTGGTCTAAGGGGATGGATATAACAACATGGAAATCTCTTACTAGAGATTATCGTATTTTCATCCCTTAATTTGCAGAATGGACCAAATGTTGCATTAGTTCAAGCTGTAATGCAGTGCACAAATCAACACTATCAGGCTCTTGTGTAGGAAAAATTTCTTCCTATTGTTTCTAGACTCAGCTGTTTACCTCTCCCTTGAAACTAATTTTAGCTCATCTAAAACATGCAAATTTTTTCATTTTGTTTGTTTGCTGTTTTTAGGGGAAGGTGGGAGTGGGAGGTGGTTGTGGTATTGGCATAGATTTAGCATTTACGGCAGAGGTAGTTTTCATCAATTTCTGACAAGGGAATCAAAGTGTTCTTTTTTGGAAGGAGAGATATTGCTTTTCCTTATAAATGATTGACTATTTTGTGGTAGTAGTCTTTATTTATTTGGCTCTCATCATGAAGAATAGCAAACTTATTCAAAATCTCAGTACATCAAAAATATGTCAATACATAAAACATAAGTACTATTCCATACTACAGTGTATGCAAAAAACTATGTTAATAAGATGTGAAGGTTGCACAGCTAAGAAGTCAGAAAACATAAATGATAAGATTCTAGCAGCCACATTAGCTGAGCCACATTTCACATCCTCTATATTTTATGAAATGCCTATGACAAAATAAATCAGAAAGAGAAGGTGCTATACATGTGCAGCATGGCTCAGTTAATGTTGCTTTTGGAACTTTAACATCTATATTTTCTGACTGGAGAGTTTTTTAATCATGTAATCACAGTAGATTTTTACATGCTTTTTTTGTGTGTGTCTCTTTTTAAAAGAGGAAAATTTGCCTGTACTAATTAGCTGATGTTTCTTTGATTTAAGCTACAGTAAAAGGCAGTATATAGAGAGCACCTCATGACAGGTAAGATTTGATTCTATATACATTGCACTGACAACTGGTGTAATTGTGCTGCTGTGCACTTTTTGAGGAAAAAGGGACTACAGGCATGTGTTTGAAGTCCTGTCCTTTCTGTCCTGTGTGTTAACAGTAGTACAGGCTATGACTGCATTGCAGGCTGCAGCGTATTGTAAAGATACTTGAGCTACCTTTTTAAATGAACTGGCTTGTGTACAGGAAGCAGTCTGTCTACAAGAGTGTGGATCTCCCTCTGACCTAATTCACCCTTCCACACAGCACGGCAAATCAGCCTCACACGGATTTTAGTGCAGGCTCCTTCCGATATCTAAGCTAGTTTGCAGATCTCTGTACTGCACTGCAGTCTTCAACACAGACATACATTTAATGACTCTGCAAAATCCGCTACCTTGCAAATTCTGGAATGGGGATTATTGTGCTGTGACACAGAAACATGCTTTTCATCCTTTTGCTTCCTTGCTGTGGGTCACAGGGTGGACCAGTATCAGGCCTAGTGTTAATATTTTAAAGGCTTATAATAAGATTTTTGGCTTCATACTTCAGTGTAAAGGCAAATGGTCTAGGAAAGACAGTAACATAGGTGAATGTTGTGACCAATATATTGTCAAAAGGTCAAAGCTAAGTGATAAAAAGTAATAGAATTTATAGAATGTGTGAATAAAATGCATTAGCATCAGGATTTCTGATTTACCTCTGATTAATGGCCTTGACATTAACGCTCAGTTTTTTATTTGGTTTCCTTTTAGAAATTTTTTTTTGTCATTCAGTGAGAAGGACTTTTAGCCTTCATTGAGACTGTGTGTGCACATACACACTGGGGTGATTTGAGACAGGAGGCCATACTGCACTAACTGTGATAGAATCTTTACTGCCACTGAAGGTGTGTGCAAAAGGATTTTCCTATGCTGTATAAGCATATTTCTATTTTTGTTATTTCTGTAATCTAGCTAAATGTATAGATGAAGACCTGGGGTTGCATGAACTCTGAAGTTCTAGATATGAACCAAATTCTTTTTTAAGTACGTCAGAGTCAGAGGGTTAGTTTTCCCTTACAAGTTTTTATTCAAAAATACGGAGGAACGCATGGTTTGAATTTTCAGGGGCAAATATGTTTTGGCAGAAGTATGGCTTTGGAAATTTAAGAATGAAGGAGTAGATGTTTCAGAAAATCCTAAGAGTTTTACTTGAAGGTTTGATGGGAACTGTTGGACAGCATTCTTCATAGTTATTACTGGAGCAACCACTGCAAAATTAAAAGAATTAGAATTAAATTTGGCTGTAACATCTTGCTGACTGCAAGAATGTGCTATTTAACTCCTGGTGTGAAGTACCAGGTGTTGTGTTGGTTTTTGGTTGGTTGGGTTTTTGTTGGGTTGTTTTATTGTTTGGGTTGTGTTGTTTTTTTTTTTTTCTGGGAATCCTGTGCACTATACATTTTGTATTCTAATTTCTGTGTAATTACAGTGCTACAGTTGCTAGGAAAGTGGAATGTTACTGGTGATTACATTTCTGAAGATGGTACTTGTTTCACAATGTTCAGGTCTGTTTCCCTGTTTCTCCACAAAGTAGGCCACTGAATCAGGTAGTGTCACCTGCTCTTCTGACTGCCACCCCTGCCTCTGGAGTTCAGCGTTTCTGCCGAGTAAGGCTTAATGCTAATCAGGCCAGGCACACCCTTTCCCCCCACATTTTTATTTCATTACATTGTGGCTCAAGAGTTCTGAACTGTGCTGTTGCCTGCTACCAGCATTTTCCAGGGTCTGCCTTACTTTTTGGGCACCAAATAGATTGCAAGGATAAGCGATGACCAATGTTGCCAGGACTCTTTCTGTGTAGTGGGCATGTCATGGTAACTGGCATGTTCGGATGAGTCCCAAAGTGACTTGGCAGAGCTTTTTGTGGTAGGGAATAGGTCAAGTTTCTTCCATTGACCAGATCTAGCCATTAAGGTGGTTTAAAAGTGCAGTAGTTGCATATTGCTGGTATTATTAGTGTACCTATGCTAACACACTAATGCTGTTTCATTTTAATTTTAAAAATTATTGTAATGACTGTAATGCTGTCTAATGATCCTTCTCCTTTGACATTAGTTATGGATTATGCATGCAAAAATTGCTTAACGCTTCCATTACTATCAAGGTATTACCCGGACAAAGAATGTCTGCCACAAGACCCCTTGTTCGAGCAAGAAGTAAAGATAATGAGCTAAGTTATAGGTTTAATTGGATTTCTCCTACTTCTTCATTCTGGCTGCCAGTTTTGTTCCTCTTTTATTCTCATCCTTCCCTTGTTTGCATTCAGAGTGGTTTAATCACTGATGGTCAGTCATACTTCACTCAAAATGATGCTATTTGTACCGTGCAAGTCAGATAGGAGGGAAAGTAATTATTACAGTTTCTGTACTTGCCTAGAAATAGATTCAGACTTGTCTGTTCTCTCTTGAACAGTCCTGAGAATGTGTGTGTTACCACAGGTATGCTCAAGTTTCCCAAATTCTCATCTTCTGTGTTGTGTGGCCACAAAGAACGTGGGTGTAAGGGAGAAAGGGAGGGAGGGTTTACCTTACGAAGAAAGAGGATGCTTGGGTCATTCACTCCAAGCATTGTAAGTAATTGGCTTCAGATTTGTTTTGTTCTGGGGAGATTTTAATTAAGCTTTTTTATATGCTGTTTAATAAACATTTGTCCATAAGCGGTATCTTGTGATCCCCATCAGTAAAGCAGGAGGATTAATTTGCATGTTGTTGTTTGTTATTTATTTAAATAGCCACAGAAAACACACTGAGTGTTCAGCTAAGGCAGCAGTGATGGATCTCTGCACTGAAGAGTACAGCATCTAAAAATATATGTAGGATCAGGATTATTCTTGTGGGGTTTTGTTTGGGTTTTTTTGTTTGTTTGCTTGCTTTTTAAACTAGTTTGGATTGGGAGAATATGGAAGAAAATTCCAGCATAAGCAACTGATACATAAAGAGCCCAGTACCCTTTTTTTGCACCAGTATCTGGAAGTGGATTGCTAGGGAAAACATCTAAGAAATTGAAGCCATCTCCTGGCTTCTGGCAGTCAGTGTTGTTGCCTCTTCAGGTTGCTTACACTTGTTACTTAGTACCTCTCAGACCAAATCTTCATTGCTTTCTCAGAGAACACAAGTACATATTGCAAAGAGGTGGTTGTGACATAGGCATGGCTCTATCAGGTCAGATCAAGAGTTCATACAGCTCTGTATCCTGCCGGCAGTGGAGGCTTTAATTAGATGCTTAGAGAAGAGTCAGAACAAAGCAAGCATGAGATACTTCCCCCAATACTCTCCAAGCCTCCAGCTATTTTCAGTTTGGGGACTTCCTAAGCCAGATGTGACTCTATATATTTGGTAACCCTCAGAGGATATATCTTCTGTGAACTTGTCCGGTCTTTGCTTGAGCCCACATAAACTTTGAGCTTTTAAAACTTCATTTGGCAAGGAGCTTCAAACATCTGCTACCTCTGTGACTAGAGAACCTCTCTAATTTTGAATTTTACTTCTACTAGCTTCGTTCAATGTCTCCTAATTGTTGTGTTGGACAAGATGGTTTTGTAGCTTTGTATCATATTCGTACTTTCTGGTGTTTTTTCATATTCAGAGGGTTATGGTTTCCTTGTCTGGAAACTGTTCCATACCTTTGATCATTCCTATCACATTTCTCCCAACGTCTGTTTGACCCTTCCTAATAAATCCAAGAAGTCTGTAGAGAAGGTTTTTCCTTTGCAAAAGCTATATTCTAATTCTGAGCTGTTTCCTAATTCTGAGCTTCATTCTTGTCTGTACTGATTTATCCAGAACATTCATCACTCCTTTATTGTCTGAAATTACACAAATTTCTGCCTTTTTTTTTTTTTAAAAAAAAAAAAGCACGATACTTTAATTCTTGCCCACCAGAGCTGTTCCAAGTTAGAGGTTGTGTTACTATCATTAGTAATTCAGCTATTTCATTCTTGAATTTGTTTAGATCTCTGGAGTGATACTATATGGTCTTGAGCATTTCTCACCATTGGTTTATCAGTTGGTTCCATTAATAGTCCCATCAGATTCAGACACGTTTGAGTCCATCACAAAGGAGGACTCCAGCATGGGAACCTCCTAAGATTTTTCCACAGTGCACACTAGTGCAAAAAATTTAAGTCTGTCTGTGATGACCCTGTTTTCTCTGACTCTCCTTTCATACCTTGATCATCACTTGGCACTTCAGACTCTGTCAGACCTCCTGCTCCTGATGTGTTCAAAGAAATGATTCATTACTCATTTGATTCTCTACCCTAGCTGTTCCTCCAGTTCTTTCTGGCCTGCCTTATTACATTTGAAGTGCCAGAGTTTACAGTCATTTCTGTTTTCTTCATTTGGACTTGGTGTCAGCTTATTGCTTCTAGAAGCCTGCAATGAGCCATGCTGATGTCCCCTTACTCATTCTGTAACCAGCATTACAGAATATTGGTTCTGTGCTTTCCATGTGGCTGCTGTTAAGCAGCTTTGATGCTGCCAATCAGATTTAACTTCTCATAGCTGTGTCTTAGAGCTTCATTTTAACAAGCTTTCTCCTTTTTATGTAGTTACACTTTGTGAAGTTAAGCATTACATTCCTTGCTTTTCATTGTTCCTATAGGGATGCCCAATTTAACTGTTATGGTCACTGTTGCATGGTTGTTCTGCAGCTATACATCATAGAAGTAGATGGTTCCTGCTGCTCAGGTCTGAGCTAAAGGCAGCGGCTTCTCATGCAAGTTGCCTTACCAACAGCTCCATGGAACTACTTTTGGCAGCTGTCTGTTACTTTGGTCTCTGCTTTCTAGTCCACTTGCTCAGTCTACATGGAAGGAGTTGAAATTTTCTATACAGTCTTGTACCGTGCCTTTGCTGATCTCACTCAATGTGCTGCTGTCAGTGTTGCCATAGTCTGGCCACGCCTGGTGGTTCCTAGCACTCACACTTCCTGATCCAACTAAGCTCCCGACTTCTGCTTGATGAGGTGGAGTTTTGTTTTGATTTGTTTCTAAACTTTATGCAGCATATAATGCTACTTCCTCATCAGATTGTCTTCCCTATGTATTTGTATTCCAGGATGGGGCAAAATAGCAGCCCACTAATTGTCTCCATTCTACCAGATTTCTGATATGACTACTGCCAGTGCTTTTGTTTGAGGCTTGATGTTCCAGTGAACCAGTTTTTTCTTCTACTTCCCTCCCCTTTGTGTGGAAGGCAGTGTATTGTTGGACTTTCTTCTTCTCACCCTATTTACTCTGCAGTCGTCTGTGTATCTTGTTATCAATGATTCTTCTCAACATTTTCACTTGATGACCCAGAATCTCCATGTCTTCATTGGTTATAGCAATGCCATGCTTTTGAACCGTGTGTCCATCTAATCTTGTCTCTCTAGTTTGAAAATTCACTTTCTTTATCCTTAAATGAAGCATCCTGGCTCCTGTGTTCAGGAGAGCTCCAGCCCTCCTGTGCAAGTATCTTTATTCTAGAAATACTCCAATTCCTGATGAATCTGATCTCTTGCTTTATCACCATCCTGTTAATCGGGTATTCAAGCTCTTTTTCTTCTTTGTCTTTCCAGAGGCCCATATTTTGCTATCAGGATATCTTTCCTTTTCTTCCTAGTGTTACTGGGACTCAGATGGACCACAACATAGGTTTCTCCTCAGCATTTCCTAGGAACCAGTTCATGCTCTGTGACCTTTGAAGCTGGCAGGCAAATCACCATGTGGTCTTCTGTCAGATCCTAGACTCCAGCTGTCTGTGTGCCTCATGGTATTCCAACACATTCTTTTTAATTTGCTTTATAACGACCTCCTTTATGTATCAGCAGGGAGAGGCTATTTGTCAGCAAGGGTTACTTTGGTCACAGAAACATCTAACTGCCTGTGAGATGGTGGTGAAGGAAATGGAAGTGCAAGCAAAGAGAACAAGTGCAGAAGTAGGATTACAGTGCTGACCTCAGGAGTTAGCAAGGACTACCAATTTCTGGCAGAAGTAATAGTAGGTCAAGTGATAGTGATAGTAATAGCAGCCTAAACAAGTGTTTAAATTTGACGTTGTATTATTATTTTGCCTAGCAAATATTACTGTATTGTTGAATGAATGTAGTAAGTTAACTAGGTGGAACAAATATGTGTCTACATGTTGAATGAATGGATTTATTCATGTATCAAACTCAGTGGGAACAGTTCAGAGATCAAAGCATTTCAGGTGTACTCAGGTATTTGAGACATTTGCTTAGGGCAGGGAGTTGCAGGAGTAACAAGAGGTCAGTTCTAGAAGGGAGAAGTCCTATGTTGCATCTGTTATTCGTCTGAAATGGTACTAAATAGCAGTGTTTGGGGAAAAGCATGGATACCTAAAATTGGGGCAATGTAGACACCGTATCAAGAGCTTGTTGAAAGCGTGCTTTCAAGTGTCTCAAGAAAATGTTGATGTCTATTGGTACAAGACTTACAGACTGAACCGAATCAGAAATTTCCTCTGATGCGGTAATTGACTTGCTTTGGTTATAACTTAAATTCTCAATGTGGGGGCGATTATCAATGCATGATTCATATACTGATTTGTCTGTTAATGGGACCTGGAACAGGTTATTAGTGTCACACTGGTCTTTTGTTTTTACTTTTTAAAAAAAGATATATCTTAGTAGGGGGAGGAGTCTGAGAGAGAGAGACTGAAGTTGACAAAACCAAAAACCTGCCAAACCTCAAGTTTTTTGTGTAATACTTGAACACATGAATGCTAAAATCCTGACAGTTGTGGGCAAAACATTTCACAAAAATTAGTGCTTCGTTGCTCAAAAAAAAAAAAAAGCATTTCTAGTTCGATGTTTATTTTAGAGTTGTGCTTTCTTTCCGCAATTCTACTTTTGGGTCAGTGCATCAGAATGATTCCTCCGATTTGCCTCAGTTGTGTGCCCATGAAGAGCAAATATTTAAAGAACTTCTGTTACTGTATTTTAAGGCTGAGCATTGTGGGATCATGATGTTCAGAAGCAGAGCATTTTCCTTAGAAGCTCTTCCTGAAAAGTGTAACTACACAGAGCACTATCTGCTGAGGCAAGAGGATCTAAGGGCTTGCACTAACTGCTGAGTAAAAGAGTAGGACTGCTGGGTCAGGAGTATAGCTAAGGATATCACTTCTGGTTAGGTTGCCCTACAAATGTGACATATCTTCATTTCATCTCCTCCTGCCTCAACTCATGCATTTGCTTTGCTTGGCTCTTCCAACAGATACCACCTCAGTATGGTCAACAAGGTGTAAGTGGCTACTGCCAGCAGGGCCAGCAGCCGTACTACAACCAGCAGCCGCAGCCTCAGCATCTGCCACCTCAGGCACAATATCTGTCGCAGGCCCAGCAGAGGTACCAGGCTCAGCAGGTAAGCAGCGTCCTCCATTACTGACCTTCACTCTGGAGCTGGAAGTGTAAAAATGACCTCTGTGAAATCAACAAAACCCACCTGACCCCTTTTTGAGATAAGTGTTAAAAACAAAATATGGAATCAGACAACATCCTTCTGAAAAGTCCTTAGTGATATATGCACAGATACATCTGCACACACTTTCAGGCTTTATTTTATATCAGCTTTTTTGAATAAAGCCAGTGTATATACCCCAGCAACTATTAATTCTGCTTTTAGAAAGAAGTAAGTTTCTTGATAAGGTGTTAGTGGAAGCTTGAGATTTGCCTTGCCTTTGTTTTGTACAAGACAGGCACTGTTGAGAGCTCCTGCATCTTAACACAGTCACTACTGGGGTTTTTTTTCATGTTATTTGAGGATAGATGATTTCAAGGCATTTTGGAGCTGCTTTGTGAAGGGAGCTTCATAAGAGATATTTTCAACTAATATTACAGCTATTAATTTGAACGTTGTCAGTTTGTACATCCAGTTAGTGAAACTGCATAATTCAATATCCATTGCTGTTCTTGAATTGTGCTTTATGTTAGCCATTAAAATTCATTTAAAGTGATTCTGTTTTTAACTAAGATCACAAGTGATAGTGGATGGGTCTGCTTCCCAGAGCTTGAGAAACACACGGATTTTAGATACTGAGCAAAATGGATGTGTGCAGCTGAACGTGTAGGCTCAGTTCTATCTGCAGTCTCAGCTCTGTTAATCACAGAGGTGATCTGGAAATGGAAGGATGAGACTAAAGCATACTCGCCATCCTGGGAAATCTAACAAAAGTGAGTTGCTCAGGACTGGGTATTAGTGGAAACATCAGCACTTGCTGCAAATCACTGGGGAATTCTGTCAGGCATGGTTGATTAACATTTTGGGATAACGGTAGTGCAATGCAGAAATCTTGACTTGAAATAAAAATAGTGTGAAAAATAAACCAAAAAAGGTGTTTTAAGTAGCAATGATACAGGAGGCTCCCCTCCTTTGATTTTAAAATAAAGCTATGATAATTTCACAGTGTGATTACATGTTAATTTTTCTTCATCTACATTTTAAAATTCCATTGAGAATTCACTTTTTTCATTAAAATGCTGGATGGTTTATGAAATAGAATTCTTAATTGTATCTATGATATTCCTGTAAATGTCACCACTTTCCATCATTTGGATTATATGTAACTGTGACTTTAAAGATTGCAGTTGTGTCTTTAAATTTAATTTTCTCCCTTTTTACTTTGGCATTAAATGCTTGATTTCTCTATGACTTGAAAATACTGTTCATAAGCATAGTGATAAAGTCTTAGCAGATAAAAGTCCTAGTAATGTAGCCTATGAGATAGAAGAAACACAGCTGCTCCAATGCCTACATATCACAGTTTATGAAATTGAAATGGGGTTTTTTTTCTGCCTTGGACACCTCATCGTATTTTAAATACTGTCAGTTAAATGGATTGAGTGTTTTAGTTTGAAAATATACAAAACACACCAACTATGCAGGACCATTGATCTGTTGATACATGTTCCAATTACATAATTTGCTTTCATAGTCAGTAAAGGTTTGTGCAATGAAGTGGGGGTTATCATGGAAGAGGATAAAGGCAGAATGGGAGCAAAGCCCTCCATATATTGTGGACTTCAGAGAACTGAGATGAAGGGAAAGGCAGGGACAGGTTCACAAGTAGAAGGTATCATCCTTGAGGATGTGAGGATACATTGAAGGAATCTAAATCTAGACTCCAAGGGTGATACAGGCATCTAAAGGCCAGTAGGTGTTTTTGCCAGAATCTGCAGCTTCAGATGATACGTTAGGTCCTCAGCAACACAGCCTTGCAGTTGTAACCACTAGTGTGAAAATCGCACCTGAAGTTCTTTGTGGTCTGTGAAGGGCTGTTTGGTTATCCTGTTCCTCAGTACTGGTCAGCCTCTTAAGTCTCATTCCAGGTTCTATACAGGCTTTTTTTGGCGTATTTGTGTGTAGCTAGGACTATTTAATATAAATAAGTAGTCTTTAACACCTTGGGGCTTGCTCCTTTTCTTTGCCCCATCTCCAGGTTGGCTCCACGGCTGCTCTTTCCCTTGTCGCAAGAAGGATCATCAGGTGAACACCTACTCTCTCATGTTTCACTGTAAAGTCTCACCACTGTGTTCTTTGCCATTCTTTGGGAACTGCTAATCTAGAAAACAAATTCCTAACAGAAATTGAAGTCTGTACTTTTGACACTTCAGCAACTGTGTTCTTTCTCTGCTGATGATGCATAGTGGAGTCACCGTCAAGTGGTAACTAGTATACAGTACAAAAATTAATCCTGGATAACAAAAAAGTTGGGATTGTACATCAAATTCTGCTGCTGAAACAAAAATCTTAAAAACTGCTTATTTAAGCATACATGTCTCTACTTATAGAGACTGACTATAATTTGAAAATAATTTGAAAATTAGAGTTTACTTGATTAAAATGTAAGCAAGAGAAACAGTGTTAGTGTTAGGAGTTTTAAGGGCACAGTTTACTAAATCTGATATATTGAGCAGCCTTACAAAGAGAAAGCCCAAGAGATCTTACTGCTGTTTACAGTTACCAAATGGGAGGATGTGGGGGAGAACAAAGCCAAAGTCAGAGGTGCAGAATGGAAGGACAAGAAGCAGGGAGGACGGACTGGGACAAGGGGAGTTACAACTTGGTAATAGAAAAAAATCCCATTAAATTACCATGGGGGTTTTAAAACACAGGAAGGAGTCCAGAGAGATTGGAATCTCCATTTTTGGAGATACTAAAAATTCAACTAGTCAAGGCCCTCAAGCACCCTGTTTTCACTAGACTTGCTTTGAACTGAAGGTTTGACTACGTGACCTCCTTCTGAAGGTCTCTTTGAACCTGAATTCTGTGTTGCTGTGATGTAATATTGGCTTTACATAATCTCAATAGAATTTAAAAATAAAGTACAAAATCATATAGTACTTGTTGCACCAGTTGGTGTATTTTTCTTATTTCTAGTCTTAAAAATATCAGTACATCCTGTTTACATAATCCTGTCACTTAGCAAACTGAGGTAGTCTCAGTCATACAATCCGTCATCCTTTCTGTCTGTCATCCTTAATTTTGCTCTTTCTTTCCAGCTTGCAGAGGAATTTCCTGTTTTCTGTATTCTTCATTAACCATTTTCTTATCTTTTTATATTGATTTTGTTGCTTTTGAGCTCAACATTTGTGCAAAGTCTTAGTTTTAAATGGTCACGACTTTGAGGAATGTATAAAGTCAATTGTTTCAGGATGTTGGCCTCAAGAAGAGAAGCTGGCCTCTGAAGGCTAACCAGAATTATGGGAGAATTTTTAGACTACAAGTGTTTTTCCTGGAGAGCGTGGTTGGGTCATTAAGCAAGAGAAGATCACTCTAATAATGTTGAAGTAGTTCATGGTAGCCCCAGCTGTGGATCAGGACATAATTATTCTGGTCGTTCCTCAAGTACATAACAAAAAGTTGGTCTTTGCCCCAAAGAGTTTACAGGCTGTTCTGTGCCTGATGGGCTGGAATCTGCACTTGCTTCTGTAGCAGAGGCGCAGCTGTGAGGTGAAGAAGGTTCTTGTTCTGCTTTAGAGTAAATAAGCATGATTGTCGTCTTTGATTTGAGAGTGATAGAACTGGTTTTACTTCAGGATGGAGAAGAGGGATAACAGACTGGAGAAAAGGGGCTTCTCAGTCATTTGCCTTCTTTTCCCTAGCGTGTTTTCTTTATTTCCTGTGTAGATTTATGTCAATCTACTTCTTTTGGAGATTATTAAACTGAAAGTAGTATTTGTTTCAGGTGGATGATTGACTTCTTGCCACGGGTTTTCTTTATTCTGAGGAGAAAATGGGTATGACGTTTCATGCAGATAATGTTTTATTCTTGCTCATTTAGACATAACATGAGCAAGCTTCTGCAGTCAGGTGTAACTCTTAGTGTTGTGCCTTGGAATTGGTACTCATCTCCATTTCTCCTCTATTGTGGAAGTGTGAAGCCATTGCACCTTTTCCTAGACTCACTTGAATTCAGTATGCAATCTTGTCAATAAAAGTAAACAGATAAGATAATTCCTTGGACTGTTCCAGTGACTTGTGACCTTCCATTCTTCTAATCAGTCTAGAGGGGAAGAAGGAGAGTGGGATTTATTTGAATACTTGAACTGTAAGTTGTTTAGATCTTTGTTAAATTGATTGCATGGTGGGCAGAAACAGAGTTTCTTAAGAAGTGATTTGATAGTAATACTGGCATAGTTTAGTATAGAACCATATTGTAAGCTAGCATCAGTCATCCCCTCTTCATATCAGGAGCCTGGTGTGTAAAAACCATTAAAGGAAGAGCTTTGTTTTAAGCAAATTTATTGCACTAGCAGATTCATTGATCATTAGATATTGCCAGTAGATGTAGATACCGTCTTGGTTGGTGTGTTGTTTTTTTTTTTAAAAAAAAACCTTCTTTTTAACTTCACTGCTCTTTAAAAGAAAAAAGAGAAAGAAAGATGTGCAACACTACTACAGTGTTGCCCTTGGCAGGGTTTTTCATCTTGAAATGGCATACAAATGAATAAATGCTTCGGTTGTTTTTGTAGTTTTAAATCTTTTGCCGTAAGTAGAAGCGATATTTTGCTCAAGAATGTCATGTAATTGCAAATTTAAACTGTCATCATTAAACATTATTTTGTTAAGATAGTATGATGTATATTTTGGGTTATTATGCTTTCCAACTGGCTTTTAAACAGCCATGTTTATATATTTTCTTGGTTTATGTAGCATGTGTTCATATATATTGAGATAGGATCGTGCCTTTTAGGTTTATTGTGTTATTTTATGAGTTGGGACCATGTCACTTTTTGACAACTGAAATGGATCTTCAAAATGAGGGTCTCACTCTTACTTAAACAACCATAGCTATTTTATTCTACACCTGCTACTGTTATCCTGAAGTCATCCTTTGTTTTACATGTTCCGGGAAGCTTTCTGCTTGCAAGTTTCCAGAATAGAGTGGGATTATGCTGATCCCTTTTGTCACATGCAGGCATGAGATTAGAAGGGGAAAAAAGTGTGGCAGGTCCTTGAGGGGCATACGTGTGTGCTTTTCTGGGCTGTTGGTCCTTCTGGTTAACAGCGTGCACAAAGAGGATCTGCGTGTGTGTGTTTTTACATCATTCCCTTGTGATTGCTATGATTTTTTTAAAAATACCTTAAAGAAATAGTCATGGTTCAGGCTCAGTCTTTAGTCTGTTTTTATTTAAAAGGAGAAAATGTTTTATAAGCAAGCAAGATTCCCTCAGTGCCAGGTTTTACTTTAATGTTCTAAAAGCTGGCTGAAAACTTGTTTCCCCCCCAGTATAGCACTTTACCTACTGACCTTGGTAATTTTTTTTTTTTCTTCTGAGAGTGGGCCAGGGGGACGAATGCAGTTCAGGCCAGTAAGAATTTGTGGATAGTATCATCGTCCCAGGTAGAAGGGCATGCAAAGCAGGAAGACAGTGTGCATGATGAGTTGGGGGCTATCCCTGGTGGTGCCTCGGTCAGTCTCTCTGGGCAGAGGTCTGGGGACTACTTACGCTCCTGCCAAGGGGCTGCAGCTTCTCTCTGTTTCCCTGAACTAGGATCAATGGAGACCATACATCTCAGATCTAATCCTGAACTGGTGATAAAGGTTTGAAATAGTCTCAGTCGCAAGCCTGAGATGATGATGAGAATGTTCTTGCGCAGACATCTGTTTCTAGTGTTGAGTCAGTGCAAGGTAGGAGAGATAAAACGTTACCCGATTTGAAACAGTCTTTGAAAATGTGAACAAAATGTGAAACTAATTAATCTGTTTTCATGTCCAAGCTGTATGACTGTCATGAAAACAGAACAAATTGTATTGTGGCAAAATGCATCAAATTATTAAAGTGATTTTGGTACAATGAGGATGAAGTCTTGTTTTTAAATTTGATGTGAATTGCTAAAGTTCTTTTAACAGTGGAATGAACAGCATGTTAATTAACATTGTCAAGCTGTTTTGGGGTGTAACACAGTACAAAAATACTGTTGTTGTAAGTTAGAAATAGTTGTTACATGCAAATACCAAATTCATTAGTAAGTAATACAGACAGTCCTCAATGAGTCCAAATTTAAGTTTTATACCTCAACATAATTATTCTTTTAAATAAAATCCTCACTCTTAAATTACTAGAAACTGGCACAGAATTAACAATCAACTCTACTGTAGTTTAGTCCCAAATCCTGCAGAATTTAATTTAAACTTCTTTAAGAAGTAACATATAGCTGCCCATGGCTTAAAGTTGTAATAAAAAACATTCGTCCTTCTGTCCTTTTTAACTTTTGTGACTGTAATCATCTGCTACTAGATGAGTGGTTGCACTTAATATTTGTTGTGTTATGAGCCACAGGAAATCTGGGAAAGAACAAGCTTGTATGTTAATCTGACATATGCTGCCAGGCATATAGGAAAGCATTCTTTGTGGAAGTCGACTATTACAGTTATATGAGAAAGCATCATCAAATTTAACGTTCAAAGAGATTGTTGCCTGCCATCATCAGCAGTGGCTGACACCACTACTTGTTGTGTACCATAAATCCTTCATGGCTTCCGTCTCAGCAACAGAGCTGCCTAGTGCCCGGCGAATATTCACACTGTCTTGGGCTTGGTTTCAGCTTAGAAGCAATTACTTTTTTTTCCCAGGGTGAAGAGGTACAAGGAAGAAGTGATTCCTTTAAACCTTTCAACCCCAAATTAATGGCACTAAGAACTCTTGCTTCTGATGTGTGCGTGTTGGTTGGCTTTTAGAAATCAAGGCTGGTTGCATGTAGTGAGCAGACACATGCCTAACAAGAAAGCACCTGGGTGAAAATTCCCATTATGGATATACACAACTCTGCAAGCTTTTCCAGTCAGCCTCTTTTCTGTGGGACCTGAAACTAGAGGCAAGGAAAAACAGTATAACTTTTTATGAAGGCATCTGTTTTGGTATGCTGAACTTTTTGTTGCCAACCTACTTTGGAGAGATCAGATAGGTATCAAAAGGCAGAGTGCAGTCTTGACCTTTTGCATCTGTAATAAAGCTTGGCTGGACTTGGGAGGAGGAGGGAAGTGGAGCAGGCTTTCAGCAACTGACTTCCAAACTCAGAATACCATGACTTAAATCCTGGCTTCTAGACAAGCCACCAGTGACCAGCACTCCTGAGAGGCAGTTGTCACCTTGCGTTGCCGAACACTGAAGCCATTTAAAAACAAACTGTTGAAATACTTAGGAACCATACGGAGCTTGTGCATAAAACTAGTTTATCCTTTTTGAGCCTTTCTTAAGCACATGTTTTCAGGAAGGGCAAATGGTTTTAACCTGTGTAGGTTGAATGAACGCATAACTGATTAAAGTCTTTGCCGGTTAGATTTCTGCTTTTATACAATCTTATTTCATAATCATGATGCTGCTATAATAGCAAATAAGTGTTAAGCACATGGCTATTTATCTGTATGGTGAAGGTTACTTAGCTCAGGAGTTCAGTGAAACCGTGGTTCTTGTTGTGCTGCATCTTTTCCCAGTAGTGGAAATAACTGATTATTGTCCATTTGGGGAATGCTCTGTTTGCTTAGCATTGCTTATATCATTCCAGGAAGTGTGTCAAACCTTTCGCTTTTTCCCTCAGAGATTTATATCTGTATTTATAAGACTATAATAGGTCCTAGCTTGTCAGACTTGGAGAATGATCTTCCAGAGCCAAGTAGCTAGCAGGAATAGAGTCAGGCAGAAAAAGCAAGGATAATTGTCTGTAAGCTCACACCTGAGCACGAACACAAAATTGAGGGCATAGCGCGGAGCAGCACTTGCAGCAGTGCAGGCTTATTTTTGCTAAACGCATTTTGACCAGACCCAGCAAACTGCATTCAGATTTTGAGAAGACTTTCTTGGCCCTGGTATTTTAGAGCGAACATTTACATAGTGATTAATTTAGCCAAATAAAAATCAACTTTAGTCTGTTGGGTCTGAAGCACTTAAAATTAGCATGTATAACTACCCCGTACACATATCTGTCTTTGTAGTAACCTGAATTTGTTGAGTGATGTTACTGGGAAACAAGAAGTATTTTATCTTGCAAAGTGCTATTACTGTTTATGTATAAAATGTAGCAAGCCTGTTTATGCTTCTGTTTTATAATCTTCCAAAGGGCTGTCAGTGAAAGTATTTGTTTGCCTCTTGTGTTGTCTTAACAATTGTATAGCACCTTCAGTTTAAAGTTCCTCCATTGTAGTTAAATGTTTTCTCAGTCTGTATGTTCTTTTGTTGCGTTCATCTGTTAATGGCTTTCTGACGAAAGTAGGCTTTTCCGTTGGCAGTTTGAAGGAGGAATTTTGAAGGTCGGCTTTCTTCTCCTGAGAAAGCAGCAAGTGCATCTCTTCAGGCATCTGCTGCTGATGGGGATTTGATGATATCTGGCTGGATAGTCAGAGGAGATGGGTCAGAGCACACTGCAAACCTGTTTGGCAGGAATGTTCATAACCACCTGTACCCTGCTGGTTTTTTAATTTTCATTCCCGTGTTTTTGTATCATTCTAAACCTAGTAGATGTATCACAGCTCATGTGCTTGTAAGATGAGCAATGCAGAAAGGCCTGAGTCCTGATGATTTTTTTCATGTACTAAAATGAAGTTAGCATACAATATCATAAAAAAACTTGCAGTAGGAGCCTTCTGTCAGGTAAACTGGAAAGAGAGAAAATGTAGTCTGAGGGGAAAAGGGAAGTCCTATTTTGCTCCTTTATTTTTAAGTGGTCAGTTACATGCAGTCATGTAGATTTGTAGATGCAGGGCTCAATGTCCATCTCTGTAACAAATAACTCTGCAAAGCACTCTAGTGCAAAAGGTGGGGATGCGGAGTCATTTTTTCTAACTAGAAACTTCAGTGTTCATAAGTAAAGAATCCTGAAAGGAAACGTCTTTCATCTCAGCTACAAAAACTATGTAAAAACTATAATGGATTTAGTATGTTATGCTTAGAGAAAAGTCTTTTTAATGAGTTTAGAAATACGGTAAGATACACCTGGTCAAGTGTGTTTCTGGAACTTCTTAAGTCAGTGGTTTAGCCTTGATACACTATTATTGTTATTGTTGTTATGACGGCAGTATTATTTAAAGTTTTTAAATTCTGATTTCTCTCAGTGTTTAAATCACAGAAGGTTAATTAAAGCAGTTCTTTATTTTGCAATTGCTTGGGAATATTAACCTCAGAAAGCCTGCATTAAATCAATGAAGTGATAGAACTGCATTTGCTTTATAAAATAACTCTATGAGAGCAAAGACAAAGCCATAGTTCAGTGCCATTAATTACTTGGCATTTAGATATTAGCATAAGAGTCTATTAATTAACTTGATAATAAAACTGTTGGAATGCAGGTTGATAAAAACTTTTTTTTTACGAGAGGAGTGATCATAACTATTGTTGCTCCACTTACCACTGCCCTTATTACTCAATGATTATTTTTTAACTATTATTCTGAGAGCAAAATTAATATTAAGAATTTTATCCATACCTTGGAAAAGCAGCACTAAGCTAAACAGAACAGTGAGCTTTTCAAAAGGTACTTGATCATGTAATAGTTATTTATGTTATGATCCATTCATTTCCTGGCTGTTTGTAGAAAAACTGGTCTATGCAAATGTTTTAGAATATAAAAGCACAAATCCTGTTTTAAGAAAAAATGTAAAATGCAAATACCATAGTGCACTATACATTCAGTGATAAAGTTGTAAAATCTGAAAAGTGCTAATAAATCTGAGTGGTAGGGTTTTGTTTTGTTTTCTGGGTTTTTTTGGGTTTTTGTTTTGGTGTGGTTTGTTTGTTTGTTTGTTTTAATTAGTTCTGTATGAGCAATATATATTCCAAATTTCAGTGGTCTTGTAAATTACAACTCATGGCCAGTTGCAATGCAGCAGTATTCTCTCATGGCCTTTAAATTAACACATATTATTTTCCTTAGAGGTAGGGAAAATAAGTTTGTTAATATTTCCTGGCATAAAATTTACCACTGTATTTTTTTTTGCTTGCCATATTTTCTTTAATAATTGAAGATGTTCAGTATACATATATTTAGTTTTAGTTTCTGTAGTTTGAATTGAAAATTTGTTGTTGAGACAATGTATTATCAGAATATAGGTCAGCATGTATTTTATATGTATTCATTATCCTTTCCAGTATTTCCCTTTTACTGCATTTTCTCCTACTGTAGTATTCAGAAGAGATTCTGGAGTGTGCAGCTGAAATATCAGTGTGTTTTTAGTTGTTGCAATCAGATATGGACAATGAAGAATGAAATAGCAAATCAAAGTAAATAAGATACCACTTACACAAGTTTACATGTTGACAAAACTGCTTGGTGTTTTTGCTGCGGGACAGAGGAGAACAACTGTTGGTCTTGGTGAGCTGTTCCTCAATAAATCAAGCTCTGCAAGATCACAGATTCTCTTTTGGTTTCATCCTTGTGTTTCTCCCTGATTGCCAAGTTCTTGTCTTGGCTATCTTCCATATGCATGTTTTTAGCTAGAAAATGAAATAACTAGCTATACGTTTAAGTTTTCGGTGTCTGCCTACAGAATTCATGAAGACTATGCTTCTTCACCCTCACAAAAAAGGAGAGGTTTATTATTGTTTTATTACCTAGCAATCCTTTACCAACTTTTCGTTGAAAATCACTGGGTTTTTGTTGCACTGTTAAAGAGTAGTCAGTGGTCTGACTCTCAGCTCTGGTCTCAGAGCTTTAAATTTTCATCACTTCTTTCACTTGTTCACCCCCCTACACCCTCCTCCCACCACTCCCAGCGCCAGCCCGGTTGGGAATACTTTCCTTCAAAAAAATTGTGTCTGTGCTAATGTGGTGAAGCCTTTTCTACCTCAAAGATTAACGAAAATCGTTTGCTGCTGTTGGTTTAAACTGCTGTATTGTGCAGTCCATTGAATTGCTTCTGCTGGTGGGTGCTTCCTTCTGGAAATGATTGTTCTCTTTCTGTAAGTTATTGTTCTCTTTCCACTCCTTGGACTAAGATATTTTTCCACATGGTGGCTGAATTTAAAGATTGTTGCACAGATACTCTGTGTCTTCACAGACTGTGGAGAAAGAGGATGGTAATGCAGCTAATTCTCTACCTCTGAAAAAATAAGTTAACCAAAGCAATAGAGACCAACTGAGAAAACCTTCTTTAACAAAATTCTTACAGACTTCTTTGCATCTGAGCTTCAATTCCTTTTCCTGTGATTCTGCTCTTGATAAAATAGTAGGTAAATGTCATTTCAGTCAATTCTTCTAAGAGACCTCTGTGGTAGAGTATTGGGGAGTAAGTTAACAGATGCCACTGGGTTGTGATATAAGTGTTGTATATAACATAATATAGCTTTATATTTGAGGGGAGGGTGGGAATCAAACCCACAAAACAAACCTCACCATTCTGAGTTTTTTTTAATGTGGCCTCAGTGATGTTTTGGGTGTTGCTTGCAACCCCTCCTCACAGATTTGTGGGTTTTCACGAGCCTTTAGATGAAGTCTGGCTTTTACCTTGAAGCACAGTTACAGACATGCCCCTAAGAAAACGCCGAAGAAATGTTTCCCGTTCTCAAACGAGGAAGTCTCATCCTTGGGTACCTAGCACAACTAGCCTAGAGGTAGCAGCTGCTCTGGGTGCAGCTTTTCTCTTTATTCTGTAAGCTGGCTTCAGGCTTTCAGCTCTGTCGTAAGCTGCGGGCAGTGCTCTGACCTCATTTCTGCCAGCGAGCCGTATGCTTGGGAGAGCTTCCTCAGTGGCAGCAGGCAGTCTGGGGCAGGCTGCTACCCTCTAGGGCATGCAGCCACCCAGCTCCCCGCTTCTGCAGCCGCCGAGTTGAAAGAAATGGCAGGTTTTAAATCCTGCCCCTCTCTGTGTTTTGTCGGGTTTAGCTCTTTCTTTAGCGTGCGGAGCTGTTTTTCAGCCCAGCTTTGCATCTCGGCTTTGCTGAACAGATGCATTCTTCCTGGCGTTGCAGGAAGGACTAGCGTGGCGGGGCAGGATGCTGGATGGCACAAAATCTGTAAGTCATCACATTAATGTGGTGTTCTGTCCCAAGTGACTGTAAAGAATAAGACATGTAAAAACTGCCAGGGCTTTGTTTTTTCTTTTTTTATTTCTTTTTATAAATATAGCCTTCTCAGTGAAAGGATGGAGTGGGTGTAGAAAATGAAAGCATGGCTGGACTGCCCAGCCTCATAGGGTTTTTTTAGGAAAAGTCCAAAAAGCTCTATAAAGATGGGAAAATCCACAGAAATAAAATGCTTGATTTAGCCCTTATTTCCAAGTTATATTTCTTGGATTACCTCTTCAGGTTCTCTCTCGTCTCTTCATTCACAATGGAATTGTACATCTGTAGAACAAAGGAACTACCTTTTTTGCCTGTAAATGAAGAATTGACAGGTGTTTATCAGGCTGTGCAGTGTGCAACAGTCACATTTTAATAAGAACATCAAACTCACCTATTTTTTTTTCATGTGGCATGTTACAAGTAGGAGAGAAGAAAACTAGAAGAAATGTCTTGTTTCTGATTAAAACAGCTATTGATATGCTCTGTGATCCATGGAGCGCAATAGTGGCAAAAAGAGAATAGCACAGTAAGGGTTTCTGAGAACGATTTCATTTTGAAGCTCTTCCTGCATCACTTGCTTTTATTGTGGCTCCTGGAGGCCACAGAGGCCAGACACGTGAAAATGGACTAGAGCGTTTAGGAAGAGAGACCCTTCCCTCTTGTTAGTTGGCTCAGATTACCTGATAGGTGACCAGAAGCTGCGCTGTCCAAACAATGTTCTTCCTTTGAGATGGGGACTTCTTTTGACCCGATCTGCATTTAAAATGCTTTTAGTGTATTCTGCAGGGGGAAACCTTCCATAGTTCGGTATTCTGAGTTTCTAATAACTTCCTGAGAGTTTTGATGGATTGAGCTTCAATAATAACGTTCGCTTACCCAAATTAACTATTTTTTGCATCAACTGCAGCCTGCTACACAAAGTATATTTTTTTCCTTCCCTCTCTGGTATCTTAAGACTTAATTTAGATATAATTCTGTGATAGTTGTGATCCTGAAGGGAGAAAATCATGTTCCCATTGTAGATTTGGGATTTTTTTTTATTAGTTTAAAAAAAAAAGGCATCTAGGAAATGCTAAGTTCTAGAATGAAACTGCAGACATCTTGGAAGGGAAGGTATTAATAACATTGGAGAAGAAGATGCAATGTCTTATGACAGTGACTGGTCCACACCTGAGGCATCCAAACTGGAAGTTTTCCAGATTTCTCCAGGTACGTGGCAGGATTTTTCTCTGAGGAGTGTGGTATAATTTCTGGATAAATTTCTCCTTTTGGAAAAGGAAAGGACTATTTTGCTTTGTCACTCTCTGAAGATCTTGACTCCCTCTAGTACCTGTAATGAGGATGAATACCGAAATGACTTTGGTAAGGCAAAGTACCATCTTTGTTTATGAGGGCATGGTCCTGCCCTGGCATGACTGCAAGGAAAGGATAGCCACCTGAAAGAAAAGCAGTCGCTGCTTGCCAGCCCCACTGAAGCAACAGTCAACAAATAGCATCAGCATGTTGAGGTAGATGCCAGCCTGTTGCTTGCCATACTTCAGAACAGCTGCTTTCCTTGTCTCCACTAAGTTTTCCAAGGGGGTGGTAGGGGTTTGGCTTGAAATGATTTACATATTCTGGTTATGATCAGGGTTTATTCGCTTCATCATGTAAACACAGACTAGCACGTTTAAGAAGATTACCAGACTGCATTAGTAATCCACCTCTGGTGGTTAGCAGTCTCTTTTTTGTTGCTGTAATAGGTGCTGGGACCTACCAAACCATCTTTTCCTGTAATCACCTGTTCCCCCTGTGCAGTAAGAGACTTGCTTGCTGGTCTGTGCATATTGCTTTCCAACTGCTAGATACCAGTTTCCTTTTCTTTAAGGCTTTAGGGTTTTTTGTTTGTTGGATTGTTTTTCAGGTATTTTGGGTTTGGCTTTTTTTGTTTTCCATTTCTGATTCATAAAGTTCAAGACACATATATAAATGCATTTCTTCTTGACCCAAGTTTGTCTGCAGGAGTCCATCTATGTCCTGCAGGACCTCTGCAGACCATCTGCCCATGATTTGAGCAAACCTCTCTGTTCTTTTGCCCTTAGTGGATCATTCCCCACAGGGCTACATTCTGTTGGCTGCTTGTGTGAGACTCGGCGTTGCCTGGGCCCCTGGGCATAACATTTTTTCTGAGTGCAGCCTTACCTGCAATATTTCTCTAACAGGTTGACTGTCCTTTGTTGTCAGTTTTGGGCTGCCAGAGAGTACACAATTTGGGAGGTGTCATGTTAGGTATTAGGGTTGAGCTAGAAGTTGGCTGTATAGGAATATGCCACCATTCTGGTAAAGAATTTTGGGGTTTGTATCATAGCTTTGTACTGCAGAAGGTGAAAAGGGGGGAGATATGGTGATACGTATTTATCTGCCCAGAACAAAGACACAAGGAATGTCTTTCTATAGCCCCTAACATATCACTTGCTTTCTTTCTGTTCCATAGTATCCCTTCAGAGAGGAGTAAACTAATCTTGTTTTGTAGGGCTGTGTGTTCCTCTTGGCTGCTGTACTGGGTCCTGACTTCCATTCTCAAGTGGTTTGGGGGAAAAAAAACAGCATTGGCTTTCAGTTTTGTTATTGTCACATTGCTGTAGAATTCACTGCTCTCACACTTGCAAGTCTTCCAAGGATCAACCAACTGAATCAAGAACATGAGCTAAAATAGTTTTTAATACAGTTTTTCAAATTGAAGTCAAGTATATTATTTTCCATAAATTATTTTCCATCTATTTAACAATCCACAGTAATTATCTTCCTGGGTGGTCATGTTTTCCCTCTGAAATTTGCTGGATGAATCCTGAATAGTATTTCTCACCCAGCCCTTCTTTAAATGTGGTTTCCCCAAAACATTAAAGTTTTCACTGTGCTTTCATTTTCCATTAAAAATAATTTAAACTGGGTAATAATTAGATCTTATCTTCTTCGGCAGAACTTAAATGTGCATTTCATCTACAAGGTTTCAAGCCTTATCAGCACTATATTCATTCAGGTTTGCAGAGAACACGTAGATGTGGACAGACTTGCTTGTTTTAAACTAGGTCCAGCAAGAGAATGAAAGCATGACACTAATCAGCATTGCACATCAAAAGGGAACACATGGTCTATCTGTTGCCTACTCCAAAGTGGTCACGGAGGCCACTGGCCCACTGGAAGCAGTTACTTTTCTGGCAAGTTTTAAGTTGCAGTCTTTCAAGAAGTGATCTAAGGAAGACCACTAACAAACTAAGTGGGTGTGTGACCAACTGCAACAATTGTGGGAGGCAGGAACAAGGGGCCTTTGACTTCCTTACAGGCTGGTACGTTGTCTCACTTGGTTGCTGTCTCACACCAGACTAGGAGACTTTAAAAGTTTGTAAGATGAATACAGTAACAGAGTAAGAGGGAAGCTAATATCCTGATTCTTCCCTTGCTCCTCAGACTACACAAATCTCGAGCTTCATATGCCACGATTTGCAGAGCAAGCTAAAAGTGTATGTGAACAGGAGGTAAATAACTAGTCCTGGCTCTGTGGATGATGACCAAGTGGTTGTTATTATTACCCAAATATAATAACAGTATATGAACTGATTTCTGAACAGCTTGCCCAATACATAGGTTTTAGTGTTGGATATAGTGTATATAGCGTAATATAGTGTATAATGTGGTGTGTAAGGTATAGTCCCTTTTTTGTCTCTTTCACAGTATAAACGTTTTTTTGCAAAGTCTGAAAAGTCTATTTTGAGTATATGTTTATGACTTGCTGATTATTTGTCCCCCTGCCTTGTCTAAAATCTGATGGGGGAAACCCTGCTTTTAGTTATTTTACAACTTTGTTGACAGTTTGTGCTATAACAGCTATGATATGTTTGGGTTTGTGCCAAGTTGGGAAGTTCTGAGTGGAAACTTGTAGCCTTCTGTTTATAAACCCCTGGATTTCTCCCTTACACACATGCTGCTCTTCTGTGGGAGGAAGGATTTTCTGTGATTCATAAAAAATCTTAAGCTTTGCTTTGAAAGCTGATGCCGTTAATGGATGAAATACTGAGAGTCAAAAGAAAAAAAAATCAGGCATCTCAGAAGACTGAGCCCCAGTATCAATGGGGGACTCCTCAGCCATGACTGTAGCACAACACATGGTAACATAGTCCTCATCCACTCTTGTTCCCTCTGTTCTGTGCCTGATAAATCCTTGCCTTGATGCTAGAAAGAAAAATGACCTTTCAAAACAGAAAGTGAGAATTGCCAATTCAATATATTTCTTCAGTGACGGACAATTTACCCTAATACTTCTGTCCTTATTTCTTATTTATCTCTCAAAATCTGTTGTATCTGTTCTGTAATATGCTGTTTGTTAACAAAATTTCCTAATGCAGAACTGAACAAAGGCAGTAGGGATTTTTCTCTCCTCTATTTTTCAGGGAAGATCATACTAAGCACTATTTTGGTTATGAAGCCAACCTCCTAGTGAAATATGCTATTTAATCATCATTATGCTTAGTACATAAATGGACTGTTTTTATTGGACAATGCATATGTATAAACACATAAAATTATGCACACAGCCCCATACATATTTCATCTGAGATATTCCCATGCCTGCAACTTATGGAGAGCAAACTGATTCGTTACTTCTTCAGAGCCACTTTCCAAGTTTCCAGCGATTCAAGTATCTAGATGGCTTTACAGAGAATATAAGAAAGAGTATGTGATCTCAGTCCCATTTGGAACGCACAGGTATCCACGTTATAACAAACATGGACGTCTGCAGTATTTGTTTCCAAACCTCATCTAGAATTGAGCAAATGGCTTTGATTTTTCCACAGTCAGAAAGGAAAGCACTGTGAAAATGATGCATTTAATAATACAAAGGGTGCCATCTCTGGGGTTTTTAATGTGCTTTTCAGTGTGCGGAAGGACATTTCAAAGATAGTCTTCAAATACCCAGGTAAAAGTAAATTCCATTCAACATGCAGTGTTTCTCAGGAGAAAGCATGCTGTCTCTTCCCTCTCCCAACAGGTCCCCCTGGAAATTTCAGTAGGAAGTGAGGTTAAAATCTTGCAAATGTGGGAAAAAACATGCTTGCTACTTTGTGAGGAATTAATGGCTCTTGACTTTTCAAAATATAAAACATGTTTTGCTTCCCAGCAAAATCCTGTAGTGCCTTGTTTGGAAAAGGGAACAATTGTGTTTCCAAAATGACGTCTTCTAAATTGAATATTGCATTTTTCCTTTTTCACCACTCTTGGTATTTCTGGGTGGTTTTTTTGTTGTTGTTGTTTTAACAAGTGGTTCTTATTTGGTGTATTTTTTTAAGAATTAGGAGCAAGAGAGTCGAGAGCTGAACTGAGAATTGAAATCTGGGGTTGCAGGGTTTATTACAGATGCTTACATGGTGACAACCCCTGGCGTGAGTGTGTGTGTGCGTGTGCATTTTTAAATAAAAAGGAAAGCAGAGGTTTGCTCATTTGTTTGCCTATTGTGAAGCTGTCCTGCACCTTTCTACTCCTTTGTACTGGGGTGAAGGCTGCTGAATGGAGGCCTTGTGCCATTTGTTGATTTTAAACCTCACTGTTAATCCACAGGAACCTGCTGGTGTGCGCAGCAGGAGAGCTGTGTGACAAGTGGAAATCTGGGCGGGGGGGAGCGCGGGGGGTCACAGGGGATAATAATCATTCAGCCATCAGCCTTTGTCACCCTTAAGCCTAATTGTTACCCTCTGCTGGTAACCACATTGAAGTGCTGGCCTTTTAAGTGTTTCTTGATTTTACTTGGCACAGGCTTAGGGACAGGATCGTTCATTGCTGGGTTTACATCATATCAGGTTTGCTGGGGTTTGTTTTATTAGTCCTGTTGTATTTTCTGCATCCCTTTAAAATAATAGAGGAGAGTCCAAATTGGTGGAAGGGACTGAATGGAAACAGTACAGTTGTTAATAAATTTTCCTGTCGGGAGCTGGGCTAAAAACAGAGACAGAAAGCTTTCCCAGTCTGCAGGCCAGCTGCCTCGCAGTGTTGAGCGTGAGTGGTGGCCGTTGATACGGACACTCAGGGGTCTGAACAGCCCTTGACAAGGGGCAGCAGCAAGGTGATATTCAGGCTGCGGTGGCATGGGGCAGAGGACAGCTTCCCCTGCACCTTCACACCTGGAGCAGCTGGGTGCTTCCAGGTACCTGTCAGAACTGAAGGTGTGAGGAAGGACTGAAACAAAATGAACTGGTAGTAAACTCAAGACAAGGAGAGGAGAATTAAACCTTTTAAAAACAACAAAGAAAAACTTTTAAGGTGAGGTATCTTTTCTAGCAGTTAGGAACTGGTTCTTCAGCTTTGCCTGCCAGTTACACATGCTGAAGTTGGTGTTGCACTTTCTATTGTTTTCCTTGAAGAAGTTAGTGCAGAAGCTGCTATAGTAGCTAAAATGAAGCTTTAATCTAAGGCTTTGCAAAGGGCAAGTATCTGTACATGTGAAGTAAGCTTGTGTTGCGGGATTGGGGATGGTGCAGGGGAGGTCATTTCATTGCTCCTGCCTCCACTGTGTGGTGAGTGTTCTGTTAGGCCATTACCTAAGACTGCTTGGCCTTGTGTAGGGAGGAGAATCCCCAGGTTGTTGGTACAAGCTTTGGAGCTATTTTTGTTCAAATGCACTTCCCTTCTAACCTGTGAGACGCAACTTGCCTCCAGCAGATGCAGCAACTGCATTGTGTGCTACGACATGATAGCTGGTGTTTGAAAGTTGTGCCAGTAGTAGTGATGGTAAGTCCAGGGTTGTTCCAGGAGTCTAATTACACAGCGTGATTGAAATCTTATTTTCAAGTCCTGTCTTCCAGCTGGTTCAGTGCTTCATCAAAATGCTTGAGAATACATCTCAGAGTAGAGTGAGTGTTTTGACCACTTCATGCTTGCTACTCTTTTTACAGTAAAAGAGTAATTTATTTAGTAGGTTTGTTGTTGTGTTTTTGCCCACGTTCCCTGCTGCTTGTTGGCATGTTGCTCTGTTTCCTGGACTTCTTTATGAACAGTGAGGTCAATCGTGGTACCTGAGTGGTCTTGATACTTCCATCAAGAAGGTTTTAACTACTAAAAACTTCTGATCAAAAAACCCATCAGCGCTCAGATGTTGTATTTTCACCCTTCTGTGTTGCATATTTAATTGTAATTACTGAATCAGCTTAATAATTCCATTACAACTGTTGTTGCAGGACATGTCTCAGGAAGGCTATGGAACCAGATCTCAACCCCCTATGGCCCCAGGAAAGCCTAACCACGAAGACTTGAATCTAATCCAGCAAGAAAGACCATCGAGCTTACCAGTAAGAAAATAATGTGGTTTTTGGTATTTTAAAATGAAAGCATTTCTTGTAGCATTTCATTGCGTGTAGGATGAGTGGATGAGAAATACTGAAAGAAGAAATATTAAACAAAGTTGGTCACAAACGGTTTTTAAAAATAAGATGAGAACAGAAAGCTTGTATATAAGTGGACTTTGCTTAGGGTTGTTCTTGTTCAAAATAGCACCATTTATGCACATGCATGTTTTGTGCTTGTGCACATGTGTATTTGCATAGAGGAAATGGATTGATTTTTTTAGCTTTAGGAATTCTATACTTGCACATACTTGGTGAGGAGGAAGCTTTTCTCTGTGCTGTTTTCAAAGGATTTCAGTAGATTCTGCTTTAGAATACAGCCACCAGGAGCTATTTGCTCCAAACTCTGAGCATCAGTCATGAGTTTGACATATTATTTCTGATACTGTCTATTACTATGGGAGTGGGAATGGCAGTGATACTAGGACTAGCTTGATTTTTTTTGGTTAGGAGATTATTTGGGGCTAACATTTTATTAATTTTTCTGAGCTCTATGCATTCTGCTGTGGGGGAAACAGCACAAATTAATATAATTTGCAAAGACACTGAAGCTACTTGCATTTTTGAAGTTCTTCGCTATAATCGACAAAGTACTCCTTAGCCTTGTCTCTGTGTGCCCTTCATGGTTTGGGGATTTCCTTGTTTGTCGGTAGTAAAACAGCATGAATTTAAACCAGCTAGAATATGTTCAACTTAAATGATGAGAACTTTTTATAAACTATGTGACCTCTGGCTTGGAATAATGTATCATAAACATCTAGGGTATTTCCTGCAGTTCACTGGGTATGTACTCATTTGCAGTTAGCAGAGGGATCTCTCTGAAGAGTTTACCTTATCGAGACGCCAAATGTATTTGTGAAATCCGGTAGTATGTTGCATGTTTTACCTGTGGCATGTGGCACTGTTGTCAGTCCCTAAAAATAGGGCAATAAACACCTTCTTAGCATTTTGAAGTTACATCTTTGATACCTAGGAGAGTATATGTGCCTGCAATTCTTTACGTGACATTTGAGACATGCAAGTCTCAGGAGAAACTATAGAAACTGGTGTGAGCAGAGAAAACCATTTGCTTTGAACCTAGTATTAATTTGATAGTTTTGCAGGAAGCCTTTTTTTAAAAAGACTCATTTGTCTGAATAGGGCTCAAAAATGAACGCTGGCAATTACCTTGTAAATAGTAGCTACTGTGGACATTGAACTGTTCTGGCAACAACTAAGTACTTTAAAAAGCAGTGATATTAAAAGGGACTTTTCACCTCCCGGTTTTTCATGAACAGTGTTCATTAAGATAGACAGAAGTAAAGTTATTTATCAACTAATGTTCTACTATAATTTGTCTGTGTTTTTTCTTAACCAATTGTCCTACTTTCAATCCATGCTCTGTCCTACCTCCATCATCATGATATCTAAGCAGAGTATTGGGTATTATCTGTGTCCCTGAGTGTTTGGTATATTTAGTAGCTCATTATTAGTCTAGGTATGAGTAAGCTGGTTGTATTAACAGGGAATGTTAACCGTTTTGGCCACGTAGCTGAAACTCTAAGTTGTTCCCAAATGCTGTTACTGAGACACTTCATTACTGAAAAGCTTTGATATGTAACCAGAGAGCACTTCATATACCTAAAAATCCTATGATTGGAGATGAAGGGAAATGGGAGATATTATCATTCTACATTTTGTTTTAGTTTGGGGTTTTTTTTGTGGAGTTTTTTTGCTTTGTTTTGTTTGGGGTCCTTTTGTTTTTCAAATTTAAAAACAACTGCAACCCTTTGTATGTGGTGACAAGGCTTATTTTGGTAGTGTGAGCAAGCTCCTCCTCATCTTACATCCAAGGAAAATATTGTAGAAATTAGGAATGATCCATACATTCAAAGTGTGGTGAACAAGATAAATGCTTTAATATAACTCTATCTGGGATATGGATGTCTTGGCCATATGAACATGGTGTTTTTTCCCTGGAGCAAGAGAGTTCTGTATTCAGTTTTGGACTGCTTATGAAAACCCATGATCACTATCCCTTGTTTAGTATTCAGAGTTACAGTGTTATTTTGGGATACTAAATATGGCTTCTTAAGGTCTTTCAAGACAATGCTGTTCTTCAGGGTAGTAGTCAGTAAGTCGTCATTGTATAGTGAAGCTTGAAATGATAGCAGGGGTGTCACACTGAATAAAATTTGGTTATGTTTTGTTTCATGGCATTCTGGTATTTATACAATTTGCCCGTTATCTTTTTATTTCTTAAGGGCATTGTGTAAAATCACAGCAGCTACATAGCAAGCTTATACAAGTGTCTAAAAACAACAAAAGAGATATAATACTAAGTGGTGAATGGCATTCTCTGATGTGGCTTTGAAAAAAGCATTTCCCTTTGATGGATTTGAAGAGGAGCTGGCCACTTTCTGCGGCACTGAATGCTGGCTTGTGTCATCCTTTGGGGGAGTTTTTTCAGCAGGTTTGTGTCACAGTAAGAGTGGCTAAACAGCTCAATAGTTGTTCCATTTCCTTCACACGTATATAAAAGTCCTGGCTCGAATGTTCCCATAAAGTTCAAAGCGGACAAATTTGTAATGTGGGTTGGTAACAAATGGCTACAAACAAAATATGGCTTTATTAGCTACTTCTAATGGCCTGTCAGATTCTATACAATGGTTGCTTTCCTTCTTCTAACTGCTCTGGTATCTGGAGGGTTTGACCTGTGGGTCTCTGACCATGTGGAGTCACTGAGAGCCCAAATGAAAAGTTGCACAGAATAGCGCTCCGAGCACTTTTGTTGGGGTCACAATTAGAAGGAAATCTCAAGCTTTTGAGAAAACATGGGAGTTAGGTACTCTGTGAAGGAAAGGAAGTAATAAACAGAAACTGTTCCCTATTAGAGTGGAGGAATAAAGGGGGAGAGGCCTGAATGAGATTGTCTGGAGAACAGACAGAATAGATTTATTAAGACTTAAGGGATAGTAGAAAAATGCACATTTTTGCTGTTCTGAGAAAGCTACAGAAAACTTACAGGAAAAAGCTTCCAAATTACATATCTGTAAATTTGTTGTTGCAGTAAAGGAGCTTGTGTCAGCAGTAGGCTGTGTGTGTCTGTGAAGACTAATCCTTTATTTTGTCTTTATTGAATAATTTTGTAAATGTTCACATTGAATTATGTTAATAGAATGAAGAGCAGAAACCATAAATGAATTTTTTTTTTTTTAAATTGGTATGAGTATGAAGGTCATTTCAGATAGGCATTGGTGGTTTTGGTATTATTTTGCATTGTTTTTAATAAAGTCCTTTTTTTGCCCAGTGTTAGGTGTGCTTGTTTGAGGTGTGAGGCCAAATAGCCTACCCAAGGTTGCCATGCTTTCGAAACATGGGTTTCTGCTATTTTTTTGTTGCTGCAGCGTACAGGTGAAGTTCTGTGTCTGCTGGAGGCATTGTAAGGCAGGGCAGTTGCAGTCCTGCCACATGCCCCACAGCGTGCCAGCTGTGCCATCCCATCTCTTCCACTGTCACTCCTGGGACCAGCTAGTGGATTTGATTTGGGGAATTGAACCAGCTGAGAAATGATGACTCTATTTCTGAGTTAGCTTTTGACGGAATGGCTGTGTAGTTATGTAGGCATCAGTGGTACCTCGGTAGAGGAGATGGGAATCAGAAGCTGTGATGGGAAAGGGGACAGTGGGGACCACAGCAGCTTTGATTTTAGCCACGTCCTGAAAGACTGTATGATCTTGCTGGAAGGGTTTAAGATGCTGACATCCTGTCAGCTGAGACACGGTGGCACAGCAGATCCCAGTGTTCACAGTCAGGCCCTGCAGCGGTCACAGAGCCCCAGACAGACAGAAGACAGTTCACTTCTTTTTGTAAGGTAAGTTTTCTGCCAGTTTACATCCTGGGTGAGGGCAAGCCCAGATGCCTGAGCATGCAGGGCTGGAGGCTGCACACAGGGTGGGCTTGTGGTGGCCTTCCACTGCATTGGTGTGAACTGTACAGCAATTGTGGCCTTAGTCTTATAACTTAGCTCAGGTTCATCTTGTGTTTACTGGAGGTTACGCAGTATTGAAGGAGGAAGGTTGTATCTGGAGTTGAGGTAATGAGTGCTATATTACGTCACTCAGAATTCTGACTTCATGGACTAATTCTATGGCATCACTTATTCATTGGGCCTTTTCAGAGGCAGAGCAATTTCTATGCAAAACAAAGTAGCAGCTAGCAATGGGGTAGAATGCCACTTGTATCTTCTGCAATGCCATGACCTGAGAAGTTTGATTGTGGTTCTGCAACATCTATGGTTGTGTAAGCTTCATTGTCAGGCAGGCCTCAAACAACACATACTGTTGCTTGTTACTGTTACAGGTAAACTTCTTAAGATGCCGGTTGCCTTCTTTCATTATGCTTGATATTGTGGAAAACAGAACATCAGCAGTCCCTTTCTGATTTTAACTGCTTTACAGTTGTTGCGTTCACTGTTTTACCTCACTTTAGTGAGCCTCTAAAGGATGTTTAAGCACTGGACAGTCATTCCTCTGGTCAACACACCTTTTTTTATTGTAGAGGGAGGGTACTAAATTAGATTTCAGATGACCTCTGTTGAGAACTAGTAGTGAACTAAATCCAAGACCAGATACACCTGGCTCATGGAACAACATCATTTCAGGTGTATCTTGATAGCTGCAGGCTGTGAGGATGGTTTGGGAATCCACATTCTCTGTCTCACTTGTAGAATATAAAGTAGCTCGGAAAGTCATCTCGAGCGACAGTGCTCCCTGAAGAAATGTCTTTAATGGCTGAAATCTTAATAGACCAGGATTCCAGCATTATTTGAGAAACTGTGGTTGAGAGTTAAGTTAGCAGGAGATACCTCTTCTTTTCTCAGACATTAAACTACTGGGACAAGGGGCTGTGGTGACATTTATACAGAGCTTAGTCCAGTAAGCCCTAATCATGATCAAAGTTGTGGGCACTACCATAATGTAAATATTAATTACCACTGTAGCCCCTCTGGTAAGGACAAATCAGTACTAAAGGAGAAGTGGTGCAGCAACCCTCCTTTTTTTCTTTTTCCTTTTCTTTTTTTGTTTTACATCCTTGTTGGATTCTTTGCAGGTAAGGAAATTAGAAAGCTTGATCTAAATTTACATGATATTTTAAAAATCCAGAATATTGCTTCTGCTTGGAGAAAAAAACCCAAACCTGTAAATGGATTCTTGGTAATTCTTGGGAGGCAAATGTAGTTGCCAGTTGATAGATGTATATGTAGTACATGATAGCAATTCTGTCCTGTAGTTACTCATTTCTATTCTTGTCTCCATCTGAAAATAACTGTTTTGGGAGTATGTTAAACCATGAACAAGAAGGAAATGTAAGTTATACTTGTGAATTAAATTTTCCATTGTTTTTACATCAAGTAGGATAAGACTGGTGTGCCTCTTTCCCACTTTCCTTTCTTGTTTGTGCAATGTTGTAAAATAACTGAATGATCTTGTTTTCCTTTGTTTGGGTCAAGAAATTTTAGCTGAAAATTGTTACTCTGTGAAAGAAGATTATTGACTCAACAAGCCTTCAATTTTCAGTGAATAACACTCCCACCCTCTAGCTTCAGGAACATGTGGTGCATGCATTCTATTTTAAAGTACAGACTGTAATTTAAAACTGAGGCAGTTTGATGCCCCACTGAACTTTGTTTAAGCCTGGAATAAAAGGAAAAAAGCTTCAAGTTGCAAAGAAGTGACTAAGCTTTCTCAAAGGCTTTTCTTAGCCATTATGCACAGTGTTGGAAAAAGTTGCTATTTTTTCCAAGTCATTTTAATTCAAGATCAAGTGCCATTGCTAGTTGGTTTTTTTTTCTTTCTTTCTTTCTTCTTGCCATTCCATGTAATAAACCTGTAGCTAGGACAAGTTTCATACAACATGTAGAGATATCAAGTATATGTATTTCAGTGTGCTTTTGAGATGCAGAACATGCTCTGTTATTGGTGCTGGTGTGCAGACAGATTTCGTGAATGACCTCTTGTTTGTGTCCTGGTGTTGGTCAAAATACTGGGCCAGATTCAGTGCGAGCCACTGCGGCGCCACTGACATTGGTGATGTTATTGGGGGATGAACTGAAATTTTGTCTGTGTCATTGAAAATCTTAGCACACCCAGTGTTCATGCACATTTTACATTTGCCTTGAGTGAAGCCAGGATCTCCTGTAGGTGATCAAACTGATTCATTGTCTGAGAGTCAACTTGTATGTTCAGTTCAAGTGAAATTTTTGAGGAAAAGCGCAATTAAAGTAGTGCAGAGCAACCCTGGGCATGTGTTGTCCATATAGGGTTAAACTGAAACATTGAAATGAAATTTGTTGATTCTTGAAATAAATATTTTTGCTACTAAAATTTGTAACATGAAGAGAAGGCCCTGTTGTTATTCCTTTGTGTTTTGGGCTTTACAGGATTACTTGGTTTTGCTTGATAGATTGATCATAGTTATTTAAAAAACAGTGCTAGGTTGTTATTGAAGTAGAAAACCTAATTTCACTAAGTACTGTAAAAAAGATACGTAGCTGTTCCATCACCTTTTTCATTTTCAATAAACTTTACCTTTACAATGTTTATGATATCCCTGTAATAACAAAATTACTAATTTAAGAAAATTTATGAATACAAAAAGAAATATTTAGTCTGACCTCTACATGAAACTTAGTGGGAAACCTGCTAAGGGATTATAGATCCCAGTAGAGGCTAAGTTTGCAAAAACTTGCATTTAAATAGGCCAATATTGTCCTAAGTGGAATATTAAAGTATTAGTAGCTTTCTTCTGCAATGTTTTTTGAGGGCATGAGGAGTTGCATCAACATGCTTTATATGTCCAAACACCAGGACAATATTGGTGAAGAATTAAAGAAACTAGATTTCATTTGGGTGGTTGAAGCTGCTTCCCCACTGAGTAGTTCCCTCTCCCAGAGGTGGCTGCCCCCATAGCTAGGGCAACTGAACTGAGCTTGTAGTAGCCCCTGAACCACCAAAGCTTGCAGCTTGAAATGAGAGGCAAGCTGAAGGCCTCCAAGGTTACTTTAATATGCAAGGCCATAAACTGTAGCAGCACAGGTGCCTCTGTGTGCGTGGCTCAGATGTACCTGCTGCAGGGGCAGTAACTGCACTAGCTGTCCTTTTAATCTGCCTAAATTTCCAAGTCAATGCCTTTAGCTTCTGCATCTGGGAATCTAACTCTAAAATGGGTAGGGTTTTTTTTAATTTGGGGATTAATTTTTATTTTTTGAACGTTTTACACAATGTGCGTACAAAAATATAGCATGTGTAAAAACATGCATGTCTTATCTGTTTGGTTATTTGTAAATTTTGAGTCAATAGCATACTATAAATTCCAGAGATTAATATATTCACTGGTGCGTGTCTTTTGTTCATGCCTGTGTGAACATTGGGATTACAACACAGAAAGTAAGACAAAAGAGTGTTACTTACTTGAATACCATTTCAGGAAGTACCTGAGACACTGTACATGTTTTCTTCTTTCTTTTATTTTCACCACAAGTATTCCTGTAAGATCGGAATTTTTCTTCCAGAATGACTACTTTACTTGTGCTCACCAACCAGAGTGAAGTGTGACCTCAGCTTCATAACCTTGACTAAACACAATAACTCATTCTGACCAACAATGTCTGAAGCCTAGCAGCAGATGCCTTTGCTTTTTCTTCTACCATACGTTCCTGTTTGCTGGGAATGCATTGACTTCTGGTGCTAGTGTTGCAGCTTTCTTGTAAAAAAAGCATAGTTACCAGTCTTTGATGTGATGCTCACTTCTGAGTGGTCCTGGTCCGCTTGCTGTTTCTCTGTGAGCAGGTGTTTGTGCAGTGGTCTGTAGTGTTAAGATTATGCCAGGTTTCACAGTGCTTTTGTCTGATTGTTTATGGTGTGTCCATAATTGCTGGGGATTTAAGGTACCATCATAGTGCAAATGAGAAGTGTTAGTAACGTATTATTTGTTTTGTAGTAGTGCAAATGAGAAGTGTTAGTAACGTAGTATTTGTTTTGTAGTAGTGCAAATGAGAAGTGTTAGTAACGTCGTATTTGTTTTGTAGTAGTGCGGTGGAATCCTGATAAAGTCAGTCCTGTAGTGTGTGAGACTACTCACATTTTGCTTTATTTTTTGAGGTTTGAAACATGGTTTTGTATTGCTTTCAAATGTGTTTTCTTGAAACCTAAAGTCTTGTAATGCTTAAGCCTCTGAAACCTTCCTTCCTTTGCTGGAGCCATACAGCTCAGATTCACTATAAAGTCTTCCCTTGAAAACAGCTATTCATAGTGGCTTTTTATAGAATCTGTGCTACGTTATGCTGTATGTGAGAAGTGCTTCTGAAGTGTGTTACATGTAAATACGCTTCCATTATCAATTTACCTTTAAAAAAAATTAAATTTATATCTATACACACACAATAAATGAAGGGGGTTTCTGCATTTATCTTTGGAAGGCACTATACTTTAACTCACTGCATCAGTTTCCCTTAATGTCATGCAGATTATTCCGTGCCATTTCCCACACAATTTCAGACACAGTTCTGCTCCCACAGGACTTTTTATAAAGAGGGGTCCTATTTGAGGTGGCAATGTCATTTTGGGGGCTGAAGCATCACAGTGCGATGAAATCAAGATGGAAAAGCCGATTACATCAGAAAAAGGCTGCTTTCCCTTCGCAGTGTTGAGGCTTTTGATCTCTTTCCTTCTATGCAAACAATTGCAGAGGATCCTTTTAATCATCTCAACCTGTGAAATGAGACCTATTGTGTTAAATTAGAATTAGGACCTGAATTTTGAGGCGCGTGTGAGTAATTGCAATAGTATAGGAAAATGTGCCATTCTGGATCATTTATTTCACATCATAGTTAAGAGGCATGAATATATAACTGAATGTGTGATGTTGGGTTTGTTTGGGTTTTTTTTTTTCCCCTTCAAGGCGGAAATTCACTTAATAGTTTATCTTCCACCATACAACTGAAGTTATCATTTTCGGAAGTAATATAAAGATAAGCATATATGAGAGTTTGTTTTTATACGTTTGCATGAAGTAATACATTATGCATCAGTAAGCTTTAGTAAGGTTTGCTGACTATGCAGTAGTGGACCCAGTTAAGAGAACAAAGCTTGTTTCATGCTGTAGCATAAGGTGCAGACTCACGTGTACATTTATAGTGTCATAGTTGATGATTTTCGTCAACGCATTTTGCACAAGAGGTAATGAAAGACATCTAAAACATTATCATTTTTGTTTCTTAAACTGCAAACTCTACAATGGCCAGTGCTTGTTTCTGAAATGTACAAAAAGTGAAGGAACTGGAAGTGATATGAAACTTTTGGACTCACTTGTTATGAACCAAAATTACTCCAGCAAGATTGTATAGGTAGACAAAATGGTGTATGGATTCAGTACAGACATTGGCCCTAGTGAACTCATTCATTGTGGCCCAGGGTAAAACTTAATGTGAATTGTTGTCTTTTGGTTTTTAGACTTTTACTGTGAACTGAAAGCCTTACCAGTGTTTCATGTGATACTACAGTAGAGATGGAAGAAAAAGTCCAGATTATCTCTTTCCTTTATTTCATTTACACGCATTGTCAAGATTTTAATAATGGGTCTTAATGAAAGCTTCATAAAAACCTAAATTTTTCCATCCTGTTTACTGTGTCATTAGATGCCTACATGAAAGTAGGAAAAAAAGCAAAGTTGTCTAGTGCAATTTTCAGCAACCTTCTTCAGGATTTATTGAAACAAGGCTGTAAAAATTTGAATCTGTGTTTGGTTTTTTTACTAACTAACATCTCATAGTTGTGGCTTCATTTGGATTCTCTCATAGTCCATTTTCTCTCCATCTTCATTCCTTTCCTTTGTTTTGCTTGTGCCTTTAAAGAAGACTAAGGAAGGCTGTATATACACACCACTGGTATTTTTTAATGGCTGCTGATTCTTCCTGCCTGGCTCGTTAGACATTTTGCCCTGTTGAGAATAATGGTAGCAGCCCTTATGTTCCTATTCTGAGGCATGGTGAAATACAGGAATTCTTTTTGGCTCTAGAAGTCTTTGGTTGCTTCTGGCCAGAGGGTTATTCCAGTGCTTAGACCACAGCTCAATGTGAGAGGGGCCATTCGGGCTACCTACAGAGTTGTCTTTCTCCTCTGCAAAGAAACAGAGGTCAGATACCAGATGCTACAAAATGCTGAGAAATGCAGCCATGCACATACTCACATATACTTACAAACATTTAGCTCTTTAATTTTTGCTGGTTAAAACCAGTGATTTCCAGTGCCTACCTTTTAATGCCTATATTCACAGTAGTACAGGTCAGATTGAAGTCAATCCTGTAATTCCTTTACCTTATTTTTGCCAGAAAAGCAAACTTTCCCCTCTTGTATAATAATTTTGATCACTTGACCTCCATTTCCATGGAGATGTGATCAGAGGGCTATAGTCAGCTAGCCACGCAGGCCAAGAGCTATTTTTTGTCACTTACAGTGTGCAATGAAACTACAGATTTGAAGAATAATTATAGAACCTAAGACTGACATGTTTGGGTTTTTTTTCCCCACCACCCACATTCATTAGGAATGTAACTTGGAAACAAAACGTGATCAGCTATGCAAAGGGTTTTGGGTTTTTTTAAAGTGTTTGTTTAAAAGAAAAAACAACAAAAACCCCCTCTTCTTTAGTCTTTAACTTTGAAAATTATTACTTTTTGAGCAATCTGAGACATCCTATATACCTTCTATGTGTATTTGAATTTCTCCCAGACTCCTGATTTCTGTGTGCTTAGTTTAGATGACGTGTACTCAGTTTTGTCAAAAGCTGAATTTTGTAGTCCACGGAACTCCTACATTCATGACTATACAGGTGCAGACTGAGCAGCTGGTGCTCCTCCAAGTTCAGTCTGGGGTTATTGGTTCAGAGTCGTGCACAGGATCCAGCTCACGCTTGTGAGCATTATCTGCCTCCTGTCAGGGTGAGTGACAAAACCAAACAGCAAGTGCTGACTTCTGTTGGGTCTTGGACTAGGAGAATGTGGTTCAGGGACATGGTGTGGTGGTGTGTGCTGCTGCTCTCCCAGCAGCACCAGTAGCCCAGTCAGCTAAAGGACCTACCTGTAGTCTTAGACTGAAGTGTGTGCTTGTGTTTGCTGGCTAACTAGCATGTTTTGTACTGCTGTATTTGGGATTTAGGTCTCTGAATATCTCTGGGATCTGTCAGGTGGGAAGGTGCCTTTCTGGTAAGGACACTAAAATTCGTGGTACTTCATGACCTGGAGAGAGGGAAGCAGAGCGTTTCAGTTTCTGCAGAACAGGGTTAGGTTTCCTTCAGTCTAGATAATAACCAAGTTATGGATGTAATGCCATTTAGATTATATGTATCTCTCTGTATATATTAACATTTAAAAAAATACTTCAAGGTGTTGGGTTGTTTGCAGCTCCTCTGTCCCCTTTCCAAGAGGTTCACGGGGTAACCCAGATTTAGCAAACCAAAAGACAGTATATTACTTCTATCTTGGTTTTGGCACATGGGAACATGGCACCTAGAAGAAGAACTGCACTCTCTCCCAAAGACTTGGTGAAGCGGGTTTAAAAACAAAATGCCTCCGAGCTTGAATTTGTGGCAGCACACCATACTATCGCTAGACTACAAGGCCCACTCTATAGATCGATTTCTAAGTGGATATTTTTGTCATGCTTAATAAGAGCATATTGATGAGACAACAGTGTATGAGCTGAGTTAACGTCTGTTTTCTGCACTACTATTACTCTTTATTGCCAGAATCCACATAGAGGCAAAACTTGAAAGTGAGCTTCCTCCCTCCCTGCGAGGGTTTTCTCCACTGAACCGATCTTGGAGTAGGAAGAATGAGTGAAAACGGCCTGGTGTTGTTGGAGTGACACTACACAATTAAAAGCGCGTTGATGTAGCAAGCCCGAGTTCCTCCTCCTGGCCGGGCGGAGGGGCTCGGCCTGGGGGCCGCCCGCTCCCTGCTCGGAGCCGCGCCTGGCAAAGGCAGCGGCAGGAGCTCCACGGGCTGCTTCAGCGAGGCCCGGCACCCATCGNCGGGGCCGGGCGGGCGGCGGGTCAGGCCGCCTCGAAACCGTCCTGGGCATTTTTCTAATTGCTCCTCAGCTGCCACCGCCCGGGCGGGGAGCTCTCACCGCTCCCTCTGGCTGCTGGAAGTCTGAAATTACATCTTTGTCTTTGAAGTCGGGCGCACTGTTAGCGTCGCCATGGCGACGGGCGGGTAATGGCCTCCGCCGAGCCCAGGCTGGCATTTAACGCCGAGCGCCCTGCGCAAGGCCTCGCTCGCTCTCCAGAGCGGTTACTGAACTGTCCCCCCTCAGAAAATGTTTAAATATTGAGTTTTTACATGGCCTTACTAGATTAACAATCATGGTTTATTTCGTTTTAACTGCAAGGATAAAAGCATTATTCCATTAAATGGGTAGCTTTCCCCCCCCTCCTTTGGTTTATGCATTATTAACACAAGCTTTCCTGTTTTGCTTGTAACATTTTATAGGCTCTTTCAAACATGTAGTCAGATTTGCTCTGTTGCTCTTTTATTTTTCAGGACTTAACCCTTTCTCTCCTCGATCGTGTCTTCAGAACTTAGAGGCAAAGCTCTAGCAGTTCTGTTTGCTCCCATTTAAGGTGTTTAAAACCAGAAAAGGGCTTTCTTTTTCTTTCTTCCCTTTTTTTTTTCTTTTTTAAAATTCTGATGTTTTTGAAGCATTCTACAAAGCAATGCAGATGGGTCTGTCCTTGTCGTTTAATTGAAGCAGATGCTGAAGTCAGCGCACATGAGCCTTGGTAGGCTTATGAAGGGTTTGAGTCAAGGAAGTATTTTGATTTCGTGTTTTAATTTTTTTTCCCCATCTTATCTTCTGCCCTTAGTGTTGTCCCCCCACTCTCTGTACATGTAGTGTTTTGTGGGCAGAGACAACAACAGAGTCTCTTTTTGTTGAAAGAGACTCACCTCGTGGTTGAATGACCAGGGACCAAAAAATTCAGAACAATCCTGAGGACATGGTATTTACCCCATCACCTTCCTCATTAACATGGAGCTGGTGAAATATATCTAGACAAGTAGAAGTAGTCTTATAAACACAGCCTGCAGGCTTTCTTTCGCTTTTCCAGTGCTCTAAAATACAGCTTTCATTTTAGTCTATAGTAGGAGGCATATATCCAGGTGCTATGGTACAGGGATTCAGTTGTGCCTGTTGACACAAATAGTCTATCTATTAACAACTCAGAGGCTAACAAGAAAACCTGAAATTCATAATCCGCCCTCCCCCTTTTTTTTAAAAATTGTGAATTCATTATGGGGTGCTTAGTGGCACCTCACTTTGTCCTTCTGTATCTATCCCATATCCTGCTCTCCGAAGCGCTTCCAACATTTGCCTCCAAAAGGACAAAAAGTGAGGAAAATTTGCCTCCAGAAGGCACACATTCCTCAATTTTTGTCCTTTTAAAATTGATATAATGTAGCAATGTTGATGTAAATAGTACCCCTTGTGGGATGGACTTTCAGCTTCCAGGCAGTGGACCAAAACTTTGAGCTTTATTTCCGTTACCAAGCTGGTCTATAGACCGTGCTCAGGTCTCTGAGCAGGGAGATAGTGTGTGCAGGGCTCTTGCTCTCCCACCATGCATCTGTCTTCAGCACTTGGTGTCTTAAAGCTCTGTGTTTGCTCCTACATGCAACTTTCCATCCCTGTGACTCCCACAGACACCTTTGGTAAATAGCACTGTTTCTAAAACTCAAGCGGAATAAACTTCCTTCCTCAGGGAGGCCTTGGGATAGATGAATGATGGGTTGTCAGCCTAGCTCTCTGACCACCTGAAACCGGCATGAAGCCCATCTCAACTCTGGGCCAGCAGCAGCTGTAGGCTCCGTTGCAGCCCAGCCTGGAGTTAGCATGTTGTAATGTTGGTGAATGTGGCAATAACATACTTCTGAAAAGTGTGTCTTCTATTTAAGTATTGAAAGAAAAAAAAAAAGCAGTTCTGGCAAATCTGCTCCAAGTATGGATACATTATGGTACAACTGCATTTATTAAATAGGCTGGATGGGAGGTTTACTCTGATCTCCTGTTTTGTGGGTATGAATTTCATCCTTTGAGTTGTATTCCCCTTAAATCTGCAAATTCTGGGAAAACTAGACAAAGCAGTTTACATTCCATTAATAAGAAATTACTAATTGCTTATAAAACAGGCATATCTTTATCTACACAGAGCTTTTTAAAGTTGCTGCTTAATCTTTTTTCTTTTTTAATCACTAAATAAATATGTCTCAGCAGTCGCTGCATGTGAAACCAAAACCTGGACGTGGACAAAAAGCAAACACACTATACTAATTTTCATTAGCATATCCTATCTCCTAGAACATTTATTTTTTCATCTCCTTGTAAATTGATTTTTCACGTGCTTGTGACTGATATTTGAACTGTGTGTTTGTAGTAACTGACTTATGTAAAAGCCAGGTCTTGGATCTCCCAACATGAATATATTATGGAGGTGACCTAGTGGGTCCATAGTTAAGGTTGCACAGAGTTTTCACTTAAAACGATGTTTAAATCCCTTAATTAAACATTAAAACTCACACGAATTCTCAAACATGGACTGTTTCAATAAAGAGGATAAACTTCAATTATTTAGGTACTCAATGTTCTTCTTAGCTCTGTATTTGCAGAATTCAGAACAACTTAAAATTATTCCTTCCTCAGGTTTTTCCAGAGTCCTGGCATTTTCACTTTCTCTGTTTTTTAAATCTTTTGGCTAAGCCTTCATTGCTGTAAGTTGTCATATCTTTGACTTGATAAAACTAGGACAATTTACATAAAATAATTTAACTAAAACCAGTTCAGTTTTAATTATGATAATGCATGATACAGAAAAGTATATAGAAGATGTAAGGTGGGAAAGCTTTGTATGTTGTACCAGGTTTTTCCATGAGAGTCAAATCATATATTGGTTGTTTGTAGCCGATACCAATGCTTTGGAATGGGAAGAACAGACTGGACAGCCTATTTAAAAGATAAATACCCCATGGAATCAAAAATCCAGACTCACACTTAAACACCAGTAACATCTCTTCTGTACAGGTGGTTATTTCCAAATCAGTCAATGAACAACAGCTACAGTGGTCCCAGATGGGTGTGAACTTCCCTCTACTTTTCCCCATGTCCTTACTCTTTAAGGAACCAGTTGAAACTTTGTTGAAATCAGTCTCTTCACTGATTTCAATGAGCTTTGGATTAGGCCGATTAATTCTTATGTTAATTCTACACAGTTGTCACCATGCTTCTCCATGTTAACATCTATTTTGAGCCTTTTTGTTTGGACAGGGTCTGTAAAACTGTTTTATATAGCTGTGCATGCTGTACCTGTAGTGACCAGCAAATAAAACTGCCCTTGGAAATGTTTGCAGCCTTCTGTGAGCTATAATCACATTCTTCAGCACAGGTGGAAGCCTTGCTGAAAACAATATATTTGCAAACCATGCATAAATGATGAAAAAATCCTTTAGAAACCAGTGTTACATATAGAAGTGGTACCTGTATTCAGACCCCTTAGCCCCCAACTATTCTTCCAACTAGCTGGAAATAGAAACAAAATGGAGAAAAATACCCTAGTCCTTATTAGCTTATGGTCTAGGGAAGGATTTTTGTTGAAGTCATTTAGGTCAGGATTTGTTTTTTCCCATCATTTTCAGCTGACTGCCGCTGTGCTCATGTATGCTTAGTTGTTCAGGCTTCCCATCCATTGAAACGCTGCAGGTAGTACTTTGTAATTTTTTTTGGAAAAAATTCTTGTCCTGTTACCAGCAGCAGCTAGGGTGTACAAAACTACTTATGTGAGAAAGCATTGTCTCAGGAGAATGCTAGTTCTTGAATTTTGGGAAACACAAGCACTATATCCTGATTGCATGCCAATACTATAAAAATTCAAAATTACTTATTACTTTGAAGAATTACTTATTGCTTTAGGTGCTGGATGAAGAGCACAATTCCCAGGAAGTTCTTGTTGTCCTCACTGCACATGTAGGTTCTCAAGCTCTTCCACAGTAGGGATTGAAATACTGGAAGTGAAAGGGCTTGTTGCACTTGCACGCTATGAGGTTCATGTGGAAAGTCATGTGAGCAGAAGCTCCTGGGCCTGAAATGTGCTGTTGTTGGTGACATTCATGAATTTTACTGACTACTGTATATGTACTTGAGCAGTCCGGAACAAAGCATAGTGGGGAGGAATACATGAGAGCAGCTAGTAATGAAATAATGTGGAGAGTCGAATTTGGATTAGAATCTTTGGCAATGGTACCATATTAGTGGTATCTTTTTAGTTTTGGAGGCTTGCTGGCCTGTGCAAATTCTCGTCATTTTGGGGGGTACGACATATTTTAAAAACAGATCCAAGCACAGTATATACATTGTGACAGCAAGGGGTTAAAGAGATGTAATTATACATCCTTCAATATGTGTTCTGCAGTCAGCAATACAGCAAGGATTTTAGAGAAGCTTAAAAAAAAAAAGACAACAGGGAGAGAATATGGAGAGAAGGTCCGATACAAGGATTCTGCTACGGTTTTCTCGTGTTTGGTTTTCCTTGGTGACTTACACTCCACATAGAAACAGGAAAAAGGTTTTAGGGCCTGTTGGTTCCTTCTACTAATAATGTACACTGAATCTCTTTGCTTTATGGTGGTGGTAGAGGTGAACTTAAGAGTTTAGTTTTTAAGGAGTTCTGAGCCATCCCCGTGCTTGCCATGGTCCTTGTATATTCTCCAGCTTTTAGTTTATCGCATGGCGTACATTGCAGCTCTGTGAACACTGAGCATTTCAGCAAACACTTTCTCAGCTGTGGTTCACCCATTCAATGTGAGAGGATTTGAATTTCCAGCAAATTCATCCAGTGGAAACAGTTTGGTTTGCACCTTTTTGGGTGATTTGGATGGATGGATGAATGGAAGTTGTTGCACGGCCAGTATTTCAGGCTGACCTGACTGGTAAAGGTAAACACATTCAGCACTGCTGACTAAGCCTCTGAAGGACCAAGGGGAAAAAGTAGGGTTTGGGTGTTTTGTTTTTTCTTTTTTCCCTTACCATACGTGATCATCATGTTGTTCTTCACAGGTGGAACAGGAGGTTATGGAGTGTTTTGGAACAGTTGCAGTAACAAAGCAGAGCATGTAAAATGGGCAGGGTATTTGGGATGTGGGCTACCCCCTTAGTTCCACCCTGTGATATAGCCTGAGGTCTGACTTGTTGAGTCACTCAGTGTACCAGGTCCTTCTTTTTTATTGCACTGATTTAATTAACAGCAAAGCATTTCTGGGAGATATTTGTGTGTTTGGTAGTACAGTAGTCCAAAAGAGGTGGTGTTCCCCCCCGTCCCCCATTATACAGTTTTTGTTTTTTCTTTGGGTACCTTCCATGTTTAATTTTGCAGAAAGAACCACAGACAACTAAATGAATGGGATTTCTCCCCCCATCTTTCCCTGAAAAAAGAAAAGAAAAAGAAAAACAAACAACCCCCCCACCCCAAAATAGCTCTTCTGTTGGGATAAAGATCCTTAGCCTTGCTATTGGCCTTATGGGGACAGGCTCTGGTGATCCCCTTAGAGGGGAGGTTGAGCTTGTCAGTTTATGTACTGCTGCAGAGTTCCTTGCAATGAGAACCTTTATGTTAAGTTAGTTAATTGCATGAGTCTTCTGAAATGTACCATTAGGGAACACTCCCTAAGGACAACTGAAATTTTTTCTCCCACCCTTGTTTAACACCAGTTTAAAGCTATCGGTTTCCTTCTCCTAGAAAAAGAAAAGTTAACTCCCATCATGCTTCTCCTCTTTTCCTCTTAACTTTCTTTTTTTCCCTGTGTCTTTATCATTTCAACTCTGCAAAATTCTGAAAGGATTGCTGCGAGGAGAAAGCATAGCCTGGTAAGTGTATTTCCTAAAGCTTTTGGCCTTTCAAGGTTTCTCTTACGGTAAGGTTGAACTGTGCCGATGACTTGGATTGAGACGACAGGGGAGTAGCGTGCAATACTTTCTGCTTCCGATAGCTCTTTGTTGATCTAAGAGAGAGCACTTAGAGAGTGGTAGGTCATTTATGTGATTATGAAGAGCACTTGGTTCTCTCTTATTCAAGATGGAAAAATAATAGTTTTTGAATAAGAGGTCGCTGTCAAGATGACATTGAATGTGACTTCTCTCCCTCTTCAGTCCCTCCCCCACTAGAAGAAAAGTGGCACTGGGACTACTCAGGATTGGGCTGGATTTTTCCAGCTCCATGTGACTTTCTCTTCTGTTCTTTGTTCATTTTATTCCTCACCGTTTCCTCTGTGTGTAATGTTTATACTTCTTGATGATGTCTGGATATTTATGGTAACTAGAAATTTAAAAATAAATGTAATGCATGTAAGGCTCTTGTGTTGCTTTAAGTCTTGTTTTTCCACTTTGCAGAATTAGGCTGCGAATGTGTGATGTGGTATCTGCTTGGGTGACAGATGTCCATTCCTGAATGATGCTGTGTTCCCTTTGTGCTTTATTTATGGAGTGATTTGCTTCTAAAATAATCTCTTAATCTTTTCCAAACTACATTTCTGTATGTGCTCTTTTTACATATGCCATCATTTAGGGTAACAGTCTAAAAACTGAAATTACTGCTAAAAGCTTTGTTTCTAAAGCTAATAATAGTGATATAACACTCATTTTTGGTTTGATGTGTCCTTTCAGAACTAGGTTAAGTGTGTAGTTTGGTTTTGCTCTGGTGGTTTTTTTAGTGTGTTTGTTTCCTGTAGCACTGCCATAATGAAATTGTATTTTAATTTCATTCACTTATCAAATGAAAAGACAATGCTAATTTGTGCGCTTTTTTTAATGTTAGGTTTGCCTTTATACCTCAGAAAAGAAGCTGTATCCCCAAATTAGGATGCGATTGCTCAGAGTACAGAACATAATAATGTATTTTATGACAATAATTAACAGTTATTCTAGGGTTAATTTACTTAAACCAGTGCTGAACATCAGTAAACACTCTAGTTCATCATAAATTTCCTTTTAGTAAACTTTACCAAACGTGGTTTCAGCTTGGGGAAGGGCTGATCAGGGGACTATGTATAATTCCTTACAGCAGGGAAAACCTTTTTAGATTCTCTTTGTGGTCTAAAATTAAGTCTGTATAAAGTGTCACATTGAAAAGAGCTCAACTGGAATTTTGAAATTCTGGGTTTTGTAAAACCAAAAATGTTTTGGAGGCAGTCTGGGGAAATGCAGCACTGGAGTATTTTGTTTGTTTTCTTTCTGAACTATTTCTTTTTTTTACCTTCCTTTTTTTTTTTTCAATGTGGGTATTAGCAATGAGCAGTAATTTGCATTTCTGATTAAGACACTTCAAAGTGAAATAAAAAGTGCTGTGGGCTTCCATGGTTTTAGTCAACCACCTGAAAATCACAGAAAATTGTGTTCAAGCCTGAAAAAGCATAGTGATGCCGTTGATCTTCACTTAACCAGACTATGGAAACTTCTGAAAGCTGGACTTGGCTTCTCATAGAAAGTAACACCCCTTAACTTTTGTCTTGGATTTAGAATTTTTTGGACAGTACTATTCCATAGTTTTCTTCATCACATATGAAAGCACAGGGTCAGTCCTCAGTACAGATGATGAGTATTGAGCAATCACCACTGAACCAAAGCTGTAGTTCTCGCGCTATTAACTGACCTCTTCCTGAAGGCACTTGCTGTGCTGTGGCCCCCAAAGTCCACAGTTTTCCTGGACATCTGCTTGATTCCTCTTACGATCTCACTTTACAGAAACTTGGCCTTGCTCCTTCAGCAGCCGCTCAAGTTGTTTGATGCTGGAGTGGGACTGTATTAATGCTTCAGTTCGTATCGGGAGCAGGCTTTTGAAGCGGCTCTCCCGGTTGAGCCCTGTTACCATACTTTGATTCACATTACCCAGCAGGCAAGGAGCAAGCTGGATTCTTTTTTTGGATGAAACAAAACTGAAAAATGTGCCCCAGGAGCCTGCCTAATGCACTCCAGCTGCTAGCAGGTACTCAGTCCCTGGGCTAGCCCAAAGGACAGCCCCCCAACAGGGTTGTGATATGGGTGTTGGGGGGCTCAGCACCAAGCTCTCCCACCCGCGCCCGTTCCTATGGAGCTGCACCACTGGCTCTGGCGGGCAGAGCCTTCCTCTTCAATGTGAGATGCTGCTGGGCTGCATCTGGATGTTTTACATAAGGTCTGGATCCAAAGTCCTTTGAAGTCTTTGAATGACTTCCATTGACTTTAATAGGCTTTGTGGCAGGCCCTAATGATTTGGTTGTGATCTGAAAGGGGATGTTCAGAGATTTTTCTATAATGAGAAAATGTTACCTTTTAAAGAACTGAGTTCAAATAGTCTGATCAGTTCTCAAGTGGAAGTGAGTTTCTTGCTATCTCCTGGAATCCTTTTGTCCCTGTCAAAAAAAAAAAAAGTCAGAAAATTAGTACTCATTGCTCAAGTAAGGTCCAAGGTTGAAATTAGCAAAGGAGTTTTGGGTCATGGATTGAACCATGCTGACAAGCAGTGGAGAGATTTGTACAGTGCAGCTATCCGCTCCTCTCAAAATGGTGCAGTAAGCCCCTTGTTCTCTGCAACAGTCGCTTTGCTCACAGTTCTGAAGTAAAAAGGCAGGAGAGAGGAAGGAAAAGCTCAACTTAATGTTCATTTGTACTAATATTGCTCTGACATGGGTGGTGTCATAGGTCTAAAACCAGCACTAATTAAAAAAATCTCAAGTTTGCTTTTAAAAGTGAGGATAGAATAGCAGTCATTCACTGTCCTACTAATTGAGTAACAAAACTGCCAGTTCTTTCAATTTCCCTGTATCTCAAATGTTCCCTTTGAAATTTTCTTCAGAAAATTTTCTGAAATTATTTTTTTGTGTGCAGTTACATTTCTTTTATCCCATAAGGTGTTGTTCGATCAGTATCCAGAAAGCTTTCCTTTTCCTACTTCCTCTGAATTCTTTCATGTGAGGTGGGCAATCAACTTACTGCTTTAACACAATAATGTGGACAGGTTGGATCTGTTGAACTTCTGTTTCTTTATTTACTCTATTTTGTTTACTTAGTCATCATCTTCCCTAAATTGCAAAAACCGGTACTCTTTTCTTCTTTCCAAAACAGGTCTATACTGTAATAATGGTGTTTAAACAGTCTGAGAAGAAAGCGTAGCTCCATTTCATCATTTCATCCCCTCCATTGGACATGGGGATCTAGTAGAATGTGCACTTACAATTATACGTAATTGTGTCTGTCTTCCTGTAATGGTTTGTCTTAATATTTTTATTTGTACATGTGTATGGCAGAATTCCTCTGAATTTACACTGGGACTGATTTATCACTGTTATCCTTGATTTACATCTGTGTAATTATTTTGAAATCATTCAGCTTCTGCAGACACAAAATTGTGGTAGTGGTGAATTAGGGTCACACTTTTGGTGGTGCTTTTTATTCTGGTTGAAATACTCCACTGATCCAGGTGAGGATGAAATAACACCAAGCTGTAAGATGTTCCCATGATTGGGTTCATGCCGCTTATCTGTCGGCACTTCCCTTCTTAGAAGCTCTATTTAATGCAGTTATTACTGTCTGCCTTGGAAATGCAAAGGAGTGGGGAAAAAAGTTAAAATACAAATTCCTCGATATTCTAGCATTTACTGGGAGTGCTTTGGCTATGAACTGTAGCCGGACAAAGTGGTCCTGAGGGGTCTCGTGCTGTATTTTTGGTAAAGGCATTATTCTGTCCTTCATCTTCGAGTGCATTAGCTTTAATAAAAGAAAAAAAGTAGAGACCTTCTTTAGACTTTTCTCATTTTTTCCCATATGCTTTGAAGCCATGGAATAGCTCATTAAAAGGAAAGCATAGGCTAGTGTTACCAGAAGGTGGTTTGTGTTATCAGAAGGTGGAGGGTGCTAATTGCATTTAGAATAAATAAATAAATAACATGCATGGACAGGACATGCCTGCAGTTGTCTCCATCAGCCGTTCACAATGCCCATGTTCCCCTCATGTCTGAAATCGAGACCTGGGAAGTGTTGGAAGGAGCCTAGTTGATAGTCCTCAAACAAGTCAGCCTCATGTTCCATCCTTTTGTTTCATTTTCAAAAACTCCTCTATCAGAGGGAAGCAGTCACAGAGCCCGCATGCTGTCCTGCAGATCTGGAGGACACTGTTTGATGATCTGGAGGATGTTGTTTGATGCAGGGGCCTGGTGTTGTCACGGTCTCAGCTGCATGGTTTATTCACTCATCCCGGGAACTCCGGCTTCCCTGGCTGGGAGTCATCAGGGCACTCGTGGCCTGTGTGGCTGGAATGGGTGCCGCACTGCTGCCAAATCAGCTTTTCCCCCCTTCCCTTCAAGATTAGGAAAGCAGGTGTTAAGTCTCATTTTGAGAATTTATTGTTATCTGTTGCTGACGCTTTCGAGACCACTCTGCTTACCCGCCTAATAGCCAAATGCAAGCTAATAGTCTGTACAGGCCATTGAAGCCTAAAATCCTGCTAATTCCTTCCTCTAATGAAAAATCCCTGATCTCTGTATGTGCCTTGACTACAGAAGGGCTAATTATGAAATTCATTGTAAGGAAAATTTCAAACTCATGATTTCTGTGCCTGGGATTTGTATATAAATAATGCATCTGCATGTGTACTGTGTACAAAGTATAGCTTTCATATGTAAAGTTAAATATCCCCGAAGAAATTTAGTTAAAATAGATGGGATTGTAAAACATTTCTTTTGCTCGGTGGATTAATCGCTCGCAGTTTAGGGAATAGGTTGCCTGTTCTGTATGAAAGGTCGTTCTTTTTAACCCTTAGGAGAGACATTGTATGTTGTGCTGGTGAGTAAATTTGCTAATAGCTTTGAAGGAAGAAGCTTCTTCCTGCTGCAGAGCAGGAGGTGGGATTCTGCACTGTGTCCTGGGGCCCCTGTGCTGGAGCCTGGAGAGCCTCCTACTCTCCCCGGCAGGTAATTCGGAGACGGTGTTACCATTCCATGCCTGGAATCTGCTTCTTTGGGTTTGAAGAATACTTGTAAGAAAACAGGCTGGTTATCTTTCCATTTCAAATAAAAAAAAAAAAAGGGAGGAAAATATCTAAGCAACCAAAGTACTGGGGTAGAGATGTTGCATAAATTATAATGAGCACCAGAGGACACAGGATGTGTTCATTCCCAAGCTGCATGATTATTTCGTGTTGTGAAGGGTTAGCTTTTCAATTGCAAAGCTTAATCACTTTTCAAATGAATATTTCATAACAGTTATTTTTTCATCAAATATACAACGGCGTGCTTATTTTGTGCCTCATGTGGTAGACATTAGTTTTCAGCAGCTTTAAATTCCTTTTATTTCCCCTCATCTCCTATTCTTGTTTTCTGCCATGGATAGGCAAGAAAATAGTTGTGAATGTTTCCTGATGAGTGGCTAATCTTGTGGCTGAGAGCTAGGAAGGGCCCAGAAGTTTTAGTAAAATAAGTCCCAAATTCTTAAAACATTCTAAATTATTTCATGCTGAGTGAAGCTTACATGACTAATCTAAAGTATTTCAAAGTTAATTTAAAATGAAAACACAACTGTTAGAGACCTCTGCCACTACTAGTAAACCGTGTTCAGTGATACAGTGCAGCTATAGAAGTCTCTCACTACTTTTTGTTCCTGGATGATGAAAGTTACCATTAAAATGCAAGCCTAGGACAGCTTCTTTTTGCCAGAGGGATTGGGCAAGAGGCATCTATGCAGTTGCATGTGATCTGTATAGACATTTGAGAATTGCCCTGGCTGAGGGCAAATTTTGGATAGCAACAAGGTGATGTGGTTGCCCCATTACATATCCTTCAGACCCTGAACTGGGGGAGTTTCTATAGCACTGCTAAGCTGGCTCATGCCCGCTTTCTGGATCTCTTGAGCGCTTTGGCAGATGAATGAAAATTAAACAAACTTGCAGGTTTTGAATTATACTAATGGGCCAAACTGGCTTGAAAATAAAAGTGCAAAGCTGACCTGAAGGCACCCTCACTTCTTTTTCTGTTCTTTTATTCAAGAATTCCTTTAGTACCCACCTGTCCAGTCTCTTCAAAATTAAAATGTATTTTTGTTTGAAGTATGCAGGAAAATAAATATTTATAAAAATATAAAGTGATGGTTTGACTAGACAGGCTACTTATTTTTCTTGCCTAGTTATTTTGTTCTTGTACTTTACAATATATTTCATACTGCACTTTGAAGCCTACAGAGTATAGTATTTTTCTTTTTTCTTTCAAAACAAATATAATAAATCTCTAAAACTCATTTATACACATTATAAGACACAAGATAGTCTGGAATTGAGAGCGGTGCAATGCATTGTGCCTGTACCCACATACACTGAACCAGTGGTAATGTAAAAGCTGTGCATGATGGGTGCTCTTCCTAGAAGCAGTATTTTTAGGGGATTTTCCGGCCGTATACTGGTCCACATGGGACGGTCATGTTCAAAAGTTAAGCATGCTCAAATCTTGGGCAGGCTTTTTAATGGTAGTTATACCAAAGAGTTATCTGATGTGTATGCTCTGTTTCTCCTTCACATGTAGCGATGCCAGGATGGCCTACATGTTTGTGTGGGTTTGAATCACGTACAGGATCTATAAGCTCCTCGTGACACAGTTGCTCTTGATTTGTGTTCCTAAGTACAAGTCACTTTTTCGTGTCTTTTGTCCACATATCCGAAGCTGACTGTGGGACCATATAAAGAAAAAGTAGACCTTTTTATGTTGTTGTTCAGTTCACAGTTAATATAGAAACCTGGGAATGATTGGATACTTTCTGAATAGCATAAAGTCCATACTGTTAAACTTATTATATGCCTGCTTAGAAATTCTTTCTTTCTCTGATTTACAGAATATTTTGTAACAGTCGCTTCCCTTGTTTTTGTGTACACGTAGGAAAAACAGTATTTTCTACACTAAATCTACTTGTGATCTATAATTTTATTCCTATATGCTATGCCCTCCAGTTCTTTGGTTAATTTTTTCACTTTAGTTATTTTAAATCGCCGATTGCCTATACACTTAAATGGTTTCTGAATATGAAATACGGATAACTCTCAGATGCCTCGAACACAAATACTTTTCCAGTCAAGCACACAGATATACAATAAAGGCTTAGGAATTACTTTCAACTCCTTATTATGTGGTTGGTGGTCATAAGCTGCAAGTCTGTAATACACCATTAGTGTACACCATCACATGGGGAATTCAGGTTTCTTCATAATTTCAGGTTCTTCAGTACAGAAAACAATCTTTAGAAATAGTTACTTTGCTGTTTGGAATTCGGTTGTGTTGGGTTGCTGCTGTTAGTACTCTGATGATATAAACAAAATAGAGTTAATCTGTATGGCCTAAGAGGGAGGGAGCTGACCTCACAAACATCAGCGAATTTCTTCTTACAACAGTCCTGGGAGGTAGGAAGTTGTATTATTACTATCCCTGCTGAGTATCTATGGCACAGAAAGATTAATTGATGTGCCCAAGGTCATGGAGGAAGTGAGAGGCAGAGATGGAATTGCATCTAGATATCCTGCATCCTGGTCAGATGCCTTAATCACAGGACCGTTATCCCTTAATATTTGTGATTTTGTTTGCTTAACTAGATGCTCTTCGTGTGGTGCCTTAAAAGCCTTATTTTGCCTGTTTACAATCCTTACCTGGTGTGCCTTTGGTCCTGAAGAGAAACTTACTGAAAAGGATTTTTAGGGACTTCAGGTTAAAGTGCCATCTGTTCTTTCAGATATATTAATTCTAAGGTTTTAGATACTTGCACTTTGTTTCATCAAGTAAATCAGAATGCTGAAAATGCAATATAAGCAAACCGTTGTTTGGGGTTTTTTAATTAATATATTTTTCCCCTCAATGTTTTTGTGGTAGAGAATTCATCACAATAAATGATTAAACTGTCAAAAGAATATTAGCTGATAGTGGTGTGTTGATTCATTATATGCCTTCGTGTGTTTGGAGTCATTGTGCTCCACAGTGAGCGGGAGATGGGGCTGTCCAAGGGGAGCACCGCAGTGACCATTAGCAGCTGATTAAAAGGGAAGTATATGCAGTGAGGAACTGCTCATAAATTATGTCCTTCCAGATGGAGTTTATCTGTGTTAGAGGAGCTACCAGCATCCATATTTGTTCATTTGGCATCTGAAAAACGTGTGTAGTCAAAAAGTAATAGGTAGTAGTCTGTAAGAAGTGTCTGCACACATTTGCCTTGTACATGCAGCAGCTTCATGGACTACTTGTGGGGAACTCCATCCCACCATGAGCCCAGTGAGAGAAGAGGACGTGGAGCAGGGGGCGGGACTGGCACAGGCTCCGGCCTGCCCCCGAGGTCTAACCGCTTGCAGGGACCATAAAGGAGGTTCAGTCTTTCCTGCCCAGACAGTGAATGATTTGACTACAGGGAAATCTGCATTCAGTCTTCGCAGCTCGTGGTCAAAGTGGGTTTTCAATCACTAGCCCAAGGCACGCACTTAATATATAGAGTACCTTGATGTGGTGCCCTGCTTTGCCACAGACACATTTGAACCTCAAAGACATCTTCTAGCTCTATAGATGTTACAGAACAATAATATTGAATGATTTTTTTTTCCTTCATTCAGTATTTATATTCGTTTTCCCTTTACACTAAAAAGAAAGTACTGAAAAGTTACATGAAGTGAATTCAAGTCAAAGGTGTTTAACGTATGTGAAGGAAATGAAGCTTAGATTTCAAGCAGTGATCAATGAAGTATAGTATTGTATGATCATTACCAAGCAATAAAGCAGGAAAGGAATTATCACAGGGATGTATATGTCATTCATCATACCCTTTTAATACCTCTTTTTCTTGCTTGCTTTCTTTTTATTGTCTCCTGTGTTTTATATTCTTTGATCCTATATATGGGAACGAAGTTCCCTCCTCCTCTCTGACATTTTCACCTACTGTTATACAATGGCAGCTTCGAAGAGTACTTCAGGGGAAGAAAGCCTATATACTCTGTGCTTTAAAACTTTGAATAGAATTAAAGTACCTTATGCTTCAGGTTTTTTAAATTTTATGAGAAGTACTGCTATGTCGCATTTATTCTGAGCACTGTCAGGACCTCAGTGGCTTTGCTGAAAAACAAAATGTATTGCAAATTGGAATAAAACATCAGCATCATATTTTTTGCTCTAGATTTGCTGTAAGTGAAAAATGTCATAGTACCAAAACATATTGTACCTTACTTGCCATGGGAGGACAACAGTGGGAGTGACCAGTTTGGCCAAATGTGTATCCCTGTATATCGTAGAAAAGGAATTAACTACCCATGAGTTATGTATGTAAAGAGGCTGGAGAGCCTAAGATGAAAGAGGCAATGCTATAAATGTCCTCTTATCAACTCCCAGGCCATCCTTCCCTGAATTTTGACACGCTTTGTTCAGAACCAATGTCAGTATTGTCCAGTGAAACTGGACATCAGTCCCTGAATCACAGCAATCATTTTGAAGAAGCAGTGTGATTAATAACAATTATAATGAATTCAGGGCTTGCAGCATAATCTCAAGCAATGTAAACTGAAATGTAAATTATTAACATTTCTGCTTGACAGCAAGCAAATGCACAGGCCCATTGTCAGAAGGAAGGGTGACTCAGCTGTATTCCTGAATTGATGTATCAGGCTTCAGTGACATTCTAAGATTTGATGACAGGTCTATTAAGGAGAAAAAATAGTAATTTATAATTTCAGGGATAAATTAGTACTTACTATTATACCCTAGAAGTTGTAGCTTTTTTGAGGTAAATAGCATTTAAAAGATATTTACAGCGTCATTTCAAATGAGCAGAACTTTGAGGAATCTCTCTTGAAATGCTCTTAATTAAGATGCAAAGAAATGTATCTCAGTGCACTGTATAGATATTAATCAGCGTAGGTGGAACATACATGATTAGTGATAGTATTTTGCCTTCGAACCTTGAAAACAGCTTTAAATGAAACACACTCTTAAACCCCTTGTCACCCCCAAACAATATAACACACCATTTTGACTCTCTAATTACCAAGCCTAATTTGTTAATTTCAAAGGGGAGCACAGCAGCCTATAAAGGCTCGCAGGACTCTTTTGAAAGGAGCAATGCGGTATAATTAAAATGATCAAGTGGATCTAATTCTGGTTGGGAGGAGGGGAGAAGTCTTCCCTCGTAAGGTTACTTCAAATTGAATTGGAGTTGGCATATATAGCCTTTAATGAGGTAACGTCCCCAGATAAAACATCTGACTTGCTGTTTATTTTAGTCTACATTTATTTGCAGGCTTTTATAGTAAGAGAGCTCTGTCTAATGGTCCTACCAACCTGAGTGCTGCTTCCAGCGTAGCAACTGGCCTGCTGCATGGCTTTGGGAGAGCATTATGCTCTCGATGGCAAAATTGGTTTATGTATGTTTCTGATGCATCCATCCACACAGGCAATTATGCTTGAGAAAAAGCGAAATGCAGAAGTGACGCTCCTTGTATCGCTTTCCTTGGGTAGTGGTGGTGAAAGCATTAGAGAGGCTATTTCCTTCCACTGCTTGCCTCTATGGGGCAGCTGTATCCTAGCCAGAGTTAAGCATCAGTTGGATTTTGGACAGAATTTTCCTTGTAAATATTTTCCAGACATATTTTTCTAGGCTAATACAGATGTGATTTCCCAGTGGACACCCATCTTCCAAAATGTTACTGTTCATTTAGGAGCTGACAGTGCCTGGCTGAGGGATGGGATTTGGGGGTGGGTTTGGTTTTTTGGTGGTTGTTTGTGGAGTGAGGGGGTGTCGGTTGCTTTGGTTCAGTGTCACCTCATCCCTCCAATTTAGGTTAATGAGTAAGCATTATTCAGGGCTTTAAACTCCGGTATTAGTACAGTTCTGTCTGCTCTATGTTAAAAAGATAAGTACCTAATTTGGATAACTTCCTAATCAAAACTCTTCAGGTTGACTACAGTAGGAGATTTCTTGTTTTGTTTTAACTCTTCTGAGTGTTTTATCTTATAAAGCCCTGTAATAATAAAGCCATATGAATCTTCAGCTTATTATTCACATTCCTCTGTGTGCTACAAAGGAGGCATTACGGAGCACTGCATTTAGAAATAAAACATTCAGTGAAGAGGATGAAGTTTCTCTAGCAAAGAGCCTTGATGGTGACTGCACATGGGGAGAGGGAGGGAGTGGCTGCCCTAGGGATGAAGTGTGGGGGTAGCAGTGCATCTCTCCTTTTCTTTCTGAGCAGACCATCACACTTACACCCCCTCCCTATTTTGGCCTGTCTCCTGGTGGAGTGGATATTTGAGCTCAGAGGAGACAGAAGTGAGTGGGTGTCAGACAGGTGCTTCCCTTCTTTGCTCAGTGGTGGTTTTGTATGGAAAGGCAGCACTGATTCTGTGACCAGTTGGTATCACCTGGGAGAGCAGAGGTTAATGTTTCAAAGGAAGAGGAAAAGCTGTTTGTGTGCAAGTGACTTTGAAAGGAGATATGAATATTTTAATACCTGTGGTCAAGGCCAGTGGGTTGTACTCCACACACATGTTCCATTTTGGCTGGACCCCTTCTGAGCGCCAGTTGTCTGGAGTGTGGAAACGTAGCAGAGGTCTACATTAACAAGCACATTATAATGCTTGTCTCTTCCTTCTCATGTCCACAGTAAAACTTCTATAAAAGAAGGGGTCAGAAAGAATTTGGGAATGATATACAGCCCATTATTGTAATCATCTTAGCAATCCATTGTTTTCTGTGATACCTAAGGTAAACTAATACTGTCTTTCTTATGCAGATCAGAAAATGCACACCAGCACAATTGCCAGCATCAGTAACGGTTTTAGGATTGTTCCTAATATTTTTTTGTTTCTGTTGGTCTTGAACAATGTTAGCAGCATTTGCAGCAGAAAACAAATCAGGAGTAAGCATGTAAAGGAACCCTCCTGCTTATGTGGTGGGTTTTTTTTTTCCTTTCTTGGCTTGCTTTTGTTGTATCACACTCAAGAAAGACACAGTTATAAACAGTGATTCTGAAATACTTTCCCAGTACCCAGTAAAAAGCTGCAATAGGTAGCTGCAGTAAAACAAAGGTAAGGGGGAAGAATATTAGTAAACATTTCTAATATGCTAGTCCTGCATCCGCCAGCCATTTATTAGAAGCCTTTGATGTCCAATGCTCTCCAAATTATTCATGTAAAATGTTTGCAAAGAAAGGAAGCACAGTTGGATGGAGATGGAAAGTGCAAATTATGAAACAAAAGTATAAAATATATCTGTATAATTCAGTAGATATAATATTCAGTGGATTTATAATTCAGCTGTAGATCTATAATTCAGTGCAATGTAATTATTTTGTGCACTCGGTATTTTTTCATTTTTTGTGTGCAGTTTGATGTAGGTAATAACAAGAATAACGTTCACAACTCTGCAACTTAATGGTATAAAGCACGTACTTGCTGATAGGAAAAATGCTGTGTAAAACAAATGGATTGCACTAACATTTGAAATATCTTTGTTTGTTTTTTGTTTCTTTAACATGTCTAGCAACTACTGAGCCAAGTATGTGGAAGCCTTTACCCTCCTAGGTCAGATTCCAGCAAAGCCGTGTTGCTTTTATAGAATAATGCCATACGGCAAACTGACTCAGCTTTAAGCACTGCATATGGTCCCAAGGGGAGAAATTACCCATCCAAATGACGGGTGGATGGCAGGCAGGCAAGTTCGGATGTAGCTGCAGTGTGCTCGTATTCCGTTTCACTAGGGCTGCAAACATTCAAAATAGCTGCTTGGTGTATTTGAATTTGATCCTCATAACAGTAAGGAGCATGAGGGGATTGGAAATAAAATCAGAACAATAGCTATTTCTCTTTACGCTGCTTCTGTAAAGTACTTCTGATACATTGCAGGGAATTAATGTCTTTTGGCGTGGTTTATTTCATTTTCCAGAGTGGATCTAGTAAGTGAATGGGAATCAAATACAATTATAATAGCCCATTTCTCTTTCCTAAATAAAGTTTGGTATGCTCATATTAACTCATATGTCAGTAGTTGCTTAGTTCACATGAGTAAAAGTCAGTTTATAATAGCTAGGCATTTGACTTTATTTTCTCATACTGGAGGTTTTCTTGGGAGCCCACAGCCATAAAGAATCCTGGTTGGGTTTCAGTCCACCCATTCTGTGAGTAGAATAGCGGAAAGTGATTTTACACACTCTGTGCTTTGAAAGAAACAAGAAGTAAATAGCAAGCACTACATGAAGTGTTCCAAAACAGAGAAAACATTTTGGGGAAAAAACCCTGCCATTTTGTTTTATTTGACAGCTCTGTAGCATATACTGTGATTACAGTGAAATTTGACTAAAACCAGTATTGTTTGATAAATCACTTAGTTTAAGTGTGTTAGTGGTATCTGCCCTGCAGTCTCACAGTGCTCAAACACTATCACTTGTCCTGCCTGTTGTTTTTTTTTCTTTCTTTCTTTTAAGTAATCGTTTGTCCTTCTTACTGTACAATTATAATCTGGGTGAGCTGAGAAGGTGCTTATAAGTTACTGTCTAAAGGAAATTACGCTTAAATCAGTGGCAGAGCCAGTGCAGTTGATGAAGGACTGAGCCTGGAGTCGGGGTGTTCAGTAAAGGGCTGAGACTTCGGGTGTGAAGAAAGCAATGAAGTTCTTCCAAGAGGGCTGCTAAAATTTGAGAGGTTCATGGTGGCACTGTGATTTGCTCTCCTCCATCTAGTCTTGGTGGCTTTTCTCCCCCTGGCTGGTCCACTGCAGGCCAAGGTACAGGAAGCTGGCTCCTCAGTGCTGGAGTCCAAGAGTCACCAGCTTTCCAGCACCCCTGCTGAAGTGCACCTGTGCCTCATCCTTTTGGTAGGCCCTTGTGAAGCCATGAGATAGATAGTGCCACATTTCCTCCTGCCACAGGCATGACCAAGTCTTCCAAGAGAGCTTTGCTTTGAAGAGCAGTTTATTGAAGAATTGATGTGCTGCTCTCTTTTCCTTGTACACATTTTAATTTCCTGCACATCCAGGCTTGCTTTTTATAACCAGACATACTGACAAGTGAAACCCTTGGGTTCGGTTGCATGTATAGCAACATTGACTCCTCCCAAAATCTTGGAAAGTGTCGCAACAGTAGAGTACTCTCTATACTCTTCTAGGTTTTTAAGAATTTGTCTGGATGTGTGAGTAGTGTTGAAGTGCTAAAGAATTTACATCACCTGTTGAGGCACAGTATGCAACATGCTGTTCATACTGCCTTGGGCTTTTAACTAGAAAAACCCTCTTTGCATTCCATGTGTGGTATGATCTTGTCAAATCCTAGAATTAACTGAGATTGAAGATATTTCTACATCTAAAGATGTATACTGAAATGAGACATTTGTAGTTATTGTAGAGAATAACTTGTTTCAGTGCAAGCTGAGCCATTGTCGTCTTCATAGTCCTAAGTAAATAACTGAAACATCCTGGAAACTTTGTGAAGAAATGGATCTAATTGAAAAAATACTGTGCATTTGGATCAGCTTTCTCAGTTTTCACTATTAATTAAAGTAGCAAACTTTTCCCCAAATTTCATATGCTATGTTTGCAGTGAAATGAGTAAATTTCTGAAATACCACCATCATATGCAAAATATATTTTAAAAAATGAATTTATTCAGAGAAATATTGTTTATTTTAATAAGCAAAATTTTCTAGCCACAGAAGTATCAAACCTAGGCTGTAATAACCATTGAACACTCTTTTCCCCCTCCCCATGTAGCACGCTATGTGGTTCTTTCAAGTCCTTGCGGAACATGTTATTGTGGCTGCAAAGTATTTAGATTTTTTTCTGCATCTGTTGTTGCATTGACCTCCTGTATTATCTGTACCCATTCTGCTTTTGTGAAAAAAATAATAATTAAAAAATTGCATCTCTAATTTCAGTATAGCACCAGCTTGGTGTAGTGTCTTTTCTGCTTACTGAAGTAAGGCTAAAAGATGCTAAGAGAAGTCTTTAAAATCCTGGTTTAGACTGAGTACTAGATTATATGCTTGAAAGGAAGTGAATAGGTATCTTTTACAAATGACAACCAGGACAGACAGAATTCACTTTCTAAGCTAACCTAGTTTTTCAGGTTGCTTTCAAAAAAGCACTGCACTTGCAACCGTTCAAAGATATTACTGACCAAATCCATGGAAAG
>VZZY01006108.1:224956-258857 GCA_013400335.1 Eurystomus gularis | reverse complement strand
GGGGGGGGGGGGGGGGGGAAGCTACTGGATTTTTGTATGTAAATAGTTTTTTCTTAATTTGATATCGTTTACTGCTTAAATCCACTGTGTTGGAATTTCAGAATATCTCTAGACTGTCCTGGGGTCTTCCGTCTAAAATTTAAATAAAATACGCATGGCGGAGGGAGCAAAACGAGCCTTTCTGTATAAGTTGCAAAATGAGATGGAGGAATTTGCTCTTTCTGTTTTAATATCTGCACTGAAAACCTGTGTGTTTTAATTTCCAAACGTTTTTAAGTTCCACTGGCTTACTTAATATTCAGCATTGATAATTTCATGTATTCATAGAGTACTTGATGCTTGGTGTACTAGTTACAGTGAACACTGCGTGACTGGTAACTCCTTCCTCTTTCTCACCTTGAGACCAGACTGGTAATTGTCAGAGCTTTTCATTTTCATTCCTATCTCCAGTCAGGACACATCCAATCAAGATTTTTTTGTGTGTGTCAGTTTAATTTACATACTCCCACATTTCTGAAAGCCTGGGTACATTTAGCATAGCACAAAATGCATATTCTTTTTTTTTTTTGAAGAGACAACACCATTCCTTTCTGGAAAGGGCTAGGGACTGCTTGGACTCTTTGACTTCTACTGCGTGCCTGTCTTCTCCCTTATGGTTAGTGGGACCTGGAAGAAGGCTATTAGTGTCTCTGTACTAGAGATACTTACTCCCTTTACACATCTTCTAAAGCTGGAAATACTGTTTAAAAAATACAGAAAAACTGGTCTTTTTCAGGAAAGCTTGAAATTATTAGGCTCATTTGTGTCTTGCCTAAGCAATAAAGCTAGGTTATTGTACGTTTTCAGGGAAGATCCATCCAAGAAAAGCAGCCTCTGTCTACACATCTTCTGATGTCTTCTGACAATCCTGTGTTGTTGTTGGATCTGCCTGATTTCTACCCTACCTGCTATGTGGTCCTTATCTTTAAAGTGTTCACACAAACGCTGGAAAATTGTGCTGCTGGACCTCCATCAGATGATTTCTAGTACGTGTTACCTAAAGGATGGAGTCTTGAGCAGACTACTTTGATGGTCAAGAGAATTAGGAGCCTGCTTGTCTGGGCCTAGTGGTGGATTCACAAGAAAGTTCTTGTGTGTCTGTTTGCAGAGAGCTCATTTATTACCAATATCAGTAATTCCCTTCTGGAGAGGCATTATGACTATGCACTGAAACACAGGCCTGCTTTTCTGCTCTGTTCCTCATGAGTGCTCCGAGCTGGTGGCTCCTGTGAAGACTTGGTACCTTTCTCAGCATTATCTTGACAAAGGCAAAGTAGTGACTGACTGACTTGAGTAACTGACTCCTTTGCAGTGATTGTGATACAGCTCTTGAGAGAGGGATATGCTTTTACGTAAAATACTCTTCTTGCCAGTATAGTAAGAGAAATTATACCTTGACAGATACATTTATGGTGCATGTGGTTTACATTTAGCTGACCACAGATTTCAGTTTGGGGGGCTGATGAGCCAATTTGAGCTGAAGAATTATGTCATGTCTTTTAAGGCTACCAGGAATCTCTGCCTTGGCATTTGCAAGCTCAGTGCTGCTCAAAAGATCTTTCTCACCTTGAAGCAGGGATTGTGCGAACATCTCCCCCTGCTCAGTGAGGCAGGAGTGTGTCTATGCAAGTCAACCAAGTAAGGTTCTAAGAACATCTTTCTGAAATTGGATTGCTTCTCTGTATTGGGCAAATTTGAACCTTCCTGTTCCAGGAAAAGAATCAATAACATCAAATTACATAATCGCCACTTTTAAAACTTACCCATTTAGATTATAGTATGTTTTGAAGAGCCAACCCCCTCCCGCCCCAAACTCCACACCCCAAGGACCAACAGGAAAGGAACTGCTTATGCAGGCATAAGCAATATCCTTAGTTCCACTGGCAGCTTAAATAACTTGGCTGTTGAACTTGTTTACAAATATAGAAAGGTGAAAAGGCCAAGACTGGTAGTAAAATCCCTTTTTCTCTATTGACCTCTTGAAAGAAAGGTATAGGAGTCACTGCTTTGTTTCAATCAAAAGACTGTCCTCCCATGCTGTGCCTTAATCCTAGTGAAGAGCTCTGACACAGTCCTCTGTGTATGGGGCCCATAAGGCAAACATACCTAGGACACTGAAGTAAGGGTGGGGGGGAACCCAAATAAAAAAACCCAAACATCCCAAACCCTCTTTTTTCACCTTCTTTTCAAGGTTCAGAAAAATTGGAATTCATGTTGTTTAACTAGCTCTGTGTCAGTAGCACGCAGGCTGCTGGGCCTCCCCTAATACTGTTAACATAAAATACCTGTCAGCTGCACCTACCTCATCTCTTGTAGGCTGAAAAAAGAGAGGATTTGTATTAAAAATAAAATAATAATAATAAAACCCTGGAGATGTTTCCACCGCGTATTCTATAAGCACTGGTTAGTGCTGACGTTTCCTTGTGTGAATATTTTATGTGGGCATCATACAGTGGGCAACACTTGATTTTGCTTTCCTGTAGTTGGCACCTTCCCTCTGTTCTCCTCAAATTGTTAGGTTTTCCACAGTAGGAGAAGGAACAATACTGTTGGTGGGTGCTCCAGCAGTTGGCTTTCCTGTGAATCTATGAAGGGTTGTAAGAGCAGTGTGTAATCCATGTAGCTGCTTTGCTGTTCCCAGCCTCTGTATTTTTAGACTGTGGCTCTCTGTAAATTCCATCCAGGCAGTATTTACTCAGAGGCAGGGCATGAAAAAACCGTCTTACCAAATACATGGTGTTTTTCAAGCTTCCATTTCCATCCATACAGAGACCTTTTTTATTTTATGGTCAGCAAAACACTGAATTTGAGCTAATGTGTGTTCAGCCTTTTGTGTTTTAAGATTTTTAAGCTGTCTGGTATTCTTAGAGTGAAGGGGTGGACAGGAGCTTTGTCTCCTGCTCAGAGAAGTTCAGCATATGGTTTCACTAGTTACCAATTTACCATAGGAAGAAGTAGGTAGGACTAGCAGATCAGTGCTAGCGTTCTCCTAAGTTATCTAGAAAAATAAATGGCAAAAAGGAGGAAAAAATCTGAAACTTCTGAGTAGTTGTGACAATTTATGTAAGAAAATTTAAACTTCAGAAATGAAAGGAAACACGTGCATCTTCACTGGAGACAATGTAAACCCTAGAAGAAGCAAAAGTAGATCTTTGAAGTGTAACTGCAAGGCAGTCTTCTCGCATTTAATTGATATTTAAACATTGGTTAACATGGATCTTTGCCATTTAACTGACATTAACAACCTTGGTTAACTTGGTTTTGAGCTTTTTATTTTATTACGCTGGTTTGTTTGTTTTACGTTAATTTCACTTTAGTGCTTGGATCCTTGTAAAATAGTTTTTGCTTTTCTTTTCAAAAACAAACATCAAACATGCAGAATATCTGTTTTGTTTTAATATTTAAACATTTACACACATCTTGGGCATAATTGTGTATGCATTTTATAGCATGAAAAAGCGAACCATATTGATTGTAAATCCTAAACATCTGCACTGCAAACCAAAACCATACTTTTTTTGTGCACCTTGCTTTTTCTAAGTTTGTCTTCTCATCATACTTCAAATATTTCATTTTTATTAAGTAATTGCTGGCATTACTTTTAGCTTATCCCACACCTTTTTTATTTTTATTTTATTCCTTTAAACCATTTCTCTTTTCTCCCCATGTGTTCTCAACATTAATATAACTTGTTGGAATAAACAAACCTTAAAAGAAGCTTTTTGACCACAAGTCTGTTGCAGCTACAATGGTGTAGGTGCAGTGAGCCATGCGCAGCAGCTGAGGGATTCTGCTGGAGCAGAGTGGCCACTTCAGCATCCATGTCCTCCCTGCTCCCATGTGCCACCTTACCGTAAGGCAAGGGCTTGTGATGGGTTTCCAAATCTGTAGTTACCGTCCACGAACACATGGTCACTGTTGGTACCTTGCGCTGTCACTGTAGCCCTCAAGAGAGGAGGGTAAATGACTCCTGGAGCATAGCAACTTGGTCATGTGCCCCTGCTTTGCTTTCCAGGGCTGGGCACTAGAACTCAGGTGACTTCTAATTTTCTTTGGAACAGGCCAAGTGAGAAGTGCTTTCTGCCCTGGACCCCATGCACCACCTGTACTGCATTAATGTCAATTAGCTGTTAATGACAGCGGCAGCTATATTTTAGATGCATTAGAGTACCGTTGGCAAAGGTTCCCACACACACACTTTGAGTCAGTATTCTAGTTTTTCTGTAAAGCAATCCATATGTTTACCGTTCCTGCTTATTGCAAGCTTTGAGATTGTCACAGTATTTTAATCCCCTGGGAGGGTGTTCACTGCAAAGGAAACGACTGCACATAAAGACTTTTCACATCAGCAGCAACATTCTGCTGCCTCAGGACACCTGGACGTGGTGCTCATCGTGCTGTCCAGTGGGAAGAGATGTTCCAGAATTTGCCAAGCAGAAGAACTAAACACAACCTCATTTCTTTTCTATCTGTCTAGTCATTGTCTTTTATCCATCAGTAATCTCAACTATGGTTGAACTTCTGATAATATATTTGCATTTTCATTCAGTCTTTTAAACTGTTCCTCACCCAGGATTTTGGGAGGCTTGGGTGGGGTTTTTTTTGGTGATCGGTTCTTGTACCTAGCTGTAGTTACAAGGCACGGGAAACTTACAGTGAGAAGAGAGAACATCAGTGTGCTGCCACCACTCATTTGTTGTACAGTTTTGGTTGTGATGGAACATCTGATGAAGTTGCCGCACAACAGAGCATCTTTAGAGCTGCCTGAAGAAATTTCATTCTCTGTCATTTCTTTTTCTTTCCTCCTTGTGATCTTCCACAAGCTTAGTCTATTAAAATGACATAAAAAGCCTGTTTTGATCCATTTAGACACTCAAGCATGAGGACGTAATGTTTGGACATGTTGAACTAGCTGTTGTAGCAGAAGAGTGATGGAAATCAAGGACCACTGTAGGCAGCTAGATCACGTAGGCCTCTTCATAGATTGATTAAGCTCAGTCTTAAATCTGGTTGCCTTACCTGCACCTGCTTTGCTCTGTTTGCATAGCTGCTCCAGTATTTGCCCAAACTCATCTCCTCTGTGGTTTTGCTTTTCTTTCTATACGTTTGTCTTTGAAGTAGACTATCTGCGGTCTTCACTGTGAGCCATTGTCTGTCAACACTAATTAGGCTTCTGAAACAAGTAGGAATTAGAGTGCATCTGGACTTCGAGCATTTTAAGTGATGCAACTGTGTTGGTCAGCTCTGGATGTTTGATGTGTCAGTGGGTGAGTGCTACTGTATTTTTGTTGTTCCTCTGTTCTTTTTTTCTGCATGAAAGGTGTGTGTTTTTCCTCTGTTGAATTTGTTGGCTATATTTGTTAGTGCTGCCATCAGACTTTACTAGATCAGTGTACTACAAACATTACATGGCATGAAATGTGGGTGTACAGATGCCTCCTGTACTTAATACCCCCTCTTTCCTCCCAAATCTAAAACGAGAACCCCAAATCCTTCTGTTAAAAGTTATTTCCTTGGCAGCATTCATAAATTCCTTCAATATTCTGTATACTGTAGAATTTCAGAAGCGAATGACTGAGATCTACAGACGACACATTTCTTCAGAAATCACTTAGACAGGGGCATTGATTTAAGTTATGTATCAGAAACTACATTTATAAATGACACATGGAATTCATAAATATGTTTGTAAAACATGGATTAACTGATAAAGTCCCGGAAGTGTAAGTGTGGAATCCTAAACACTGTTTACTCTCCTTTTCTGGTCTAGAGGGTTTTTAAAGTAATTGAGTCTTTAAAACAAATTCTGTCACTGAATAACAGAGAACAAAAGTGGCTGGAGAGCACCTGTATCTTTGTTTCCTGATAGAGAGTTGCCCCTGTTGCAGCAATGAAATAATGCAAAGTTTAGGGAGAATACACTGTTCACATTTTTTGCTGTTTTTGTGATGAACACTTTTTTCTGTTGAAAAGAATTTTTGAGAGACTATTTCTTTCTATAAATGCAGTATTTTCAAATGCTGTTTACTTAACGCCTGTGTTTTTATTTATTGAAGTGCTGCTTTTGATTTTGAACATACCATAAAGAATTTTGCTGTTTCTGGTCTAAGACTTAGAGTTACAATAAATGCTTTACTCTATCTTGATTTTATGCTTACCAGAAATCCCTAATGAGAAATAGGTTTTCTTTTCAGGAGAAAAGTTTTTTGATGTAGTTTGCTGAAGCAATGTTGATTTGTCCTTAGAAGTAGGTACTAGCCACTTTTGCTTATGGAGTTGGACACTGCCCGAATAGATTTGTAGTCCTGTTTTCCACATAATGAAAATGGATATTTTGTTTAATTTTTGGAAAATGCATCATAAGAAAGGTAACATGTTCGTACGTTAGAATACAAAAATCACTGTGTTTAAATGTAAATAAAATAGCCAGTTTTGAGGTGGATTAATAATTTATAAACTATTCTAGACATCTTGACTCAGTGAAGGTTCAGGTAGGTTTCATTGCAGTACTTGTTACTAGTTTGTTGGGTTTTTTTTTCCTTGATGTTGTATTTTGACTTTTATGCACTAAATATATCTTCAAGTTAAGGAAGTTGTGAAATTAGTTTGCAGCTGTATTAACTGGCTTGCAACTATATTTTTGGGATCGCTGGTGGAAATCCGAGTCCTGATGTAAAGATTCTGTGTTGTTACAAGGCTGATTTTGAGTTCTAATAGGAATTTACCTATGAAAAGATAAATTAACGTTGATACTTCCCACAGCGCACAAGTGTAACTTGTGTAAATAAAATTCTAGGTACTTTGCTCAGAGATAGACACCTTTTTTGAGTTGCAAAATCTTTCTCTTTCAGTGAAACAGCTTTAGACATGGGTAGGAAGGACTTAGGTGTCAGTTTTATGTGACACCCCTTTCAAGAAGCAAGAGAGGGAAAATTGAGGCTTTTACATACCGGGCTGGCAAATTGTAGCATTTCTTTCTAAATATTGTTCACATTTGTGCTCACAGAGAAGGACATGGATTGTAGACTCATGAGATGTAATATGAGAGAAACGATGTATATTGTTGATGTGTAGCATCTGGTGCAAAGTCCCCCGCAATGACTGCAGAGGCTGCCATTGACTCCGCTGGGCTTTTATCTGGCTATATAACAATCTGAGAGAGAAAGAACAATCTTAGGAGAGTTTTTCTTAAATAGAGGCAATGTGATTTGCTTTATTTATACTGCTGTGCCTAAGTGTAGCACATACTTCAGTGTGGCGTGGTTAACAGGAAAGTGTTTTGGGTTTTTTTTTTCTGGCAATAATTAAGTATTTTCCTTTCTAAGACAATTTCCTATTTCTGTGATTTTTAAGGGATTTCTAATTTTCATGAATACAAATTGCAGCAATAAAAATTGTCAATGTTTTTGGTCTTGTTGCAACCCTTTGCCTCAGATAAAATACCAAATAATTCTGGAGTAAGGGCATGCTTCATGACTTAGAAGTCAAATGAACATTGTCTGCCTTGTCTGAAACATGGAAGTTCAGTTTCCATTGGACCGAGTTAGGGTATGACTTTTTTTCACTGTCTATGACTCTATTTATAGTTATCTCAGGAGCAACTCAATCAGTTTGAATTAATCACTACAGTTTATAGTATCTTCTGTCTTTTGTGCGTCTCTTAGTACAGTCCAGGTGCAAGCAGTTTTAACACCAGCAGATAATTCGGTTCTGGTGGAAACAAGCGTCATCTGTTAGAAATCCTACCAACTGCAAATTCACAACACAAATGAAGCATTTTACCACGAGTAGCTCCGCTGCAGTAAACCAGCTTGGCAGCTCACTTGGTGTTGCTGAGTCTAAGCAGCATCCCAAACTGGGTGCATGTATTTTTAAATGTCTGTTTGCCCCTTTTGCATATTTTGTCTCTGCTTTCATGTGGACGAGTGCGGGGTGAGCAGAAGGCCGACGTGAGGGCCATGCGGGCTGTAGCAGGAGGCTTCTCCAGTGGGCTCCCATCTGTCAGGGCTGTGCGCTGATAAAGCTTGCGGCAGCTGGCTTGGCTCACCACTAATCCATTCATCCCGGCTGTGGATCAGAAGGTGGCCTGTCCCTTCCCGGAGGCCTGTGGACCTTGGAGAGTTGCTGTAGCCCCTGAGCAGTCCCACCGGACCTGCCAGCAAGTATAATGATAGAGAACAGGCAACTTGAGCGAGGGACATGTGTGGCGGCTGTAGGGCATTGTGCTGGAGACAAAGCTGGTCGCTCTCCTCCCAACTGACCTGTTGTGCCTTTGTCAACAACAGTGTGTTTGCAGTTGAAGTGCTAGCTATGGGTGGAACATCGTTATTAATGTGTTACTTGGGAAGGAACTGTGAAGTCTTGAAATATTTTCCTGCATATCGTACAACTCAGCGCGCACAGACCGCCAAGCAGAGTTAGCCACTCGAAGCTCCAGATGGCACCGACGACTGTGAGAGACCACGGCTGTATGTGATCTTTCCTAGTGCTTTTTGGTGTAGGCGTATTATTGCTGTTACAAATAATTTATGAGTATAGTGGTTATTTAAAACCATGTAGTAGGTTGCATTTCCCTCCCTTATCAAGGCTACATAGCTTGTTAACTAACAAAAGTAGCGAGATAATTCCTGCCCTAAAAATTTACAGCCTTTTGTGCACAAAATCTGTCGTTGAGCACGGAATGTCTGAGAGGAGGATTGCTGAGAACAGGAGACGCAGCAGAAGATGAAAAGTTCAGAGGGAGAACAGGAATAGAAAGATGACGGGGGAGCATACGCATGGCAGAGCAGCGTAAGAGCTGAAACGCTGTAAAATGGGATGGCAGGTAAAACCTTGTAGGTGAGGGATGTGAATCTTCAATCATCTATTAGAAGTAGTAGTTCTTTCTTATATTAAAGAGGACCTGAATATTTGGGGGTCCTTGTAAAACATGGGATGGCCACACATCTGAACAATAAAAACGAAAGCTGTAGGCAGGAGTGATTAACTGGCTTGTCCCTGCCACGGTTGCCCAGTCAGTAGATGCGGCACACCCTCAGGTACCACGTGTCTCTTGCAACTGCATCAATAGATGTGTAGCTTTTCTATTTATTTGACTTCTTCTCCAGAAAAAAGCTAAATCCTGGAAGTCACAAGGCGATTAAACAGCACAGAAGAAATTGGTTTTATCCCACCAAAGAAGCGCCTGCAAGTTTAACAGAATACCAATGTAATGATTGGCATCTGTTGCAGCAAACACCTTTGGGGCAGTCCAGAAGTAAAATGGACACACTGCTACTGCTTGATTTGATTCCCCAATTGATGGCTGACGTGACCTTCAGTGCATGTGACATGTTAGAAGATGCAGGACACAGTTATTTGAACTGACATGGAGGATGCAGCATAAACAAAACAAAAACTGCTCAGAGCTCTGTCACAAACTTTACGCCAACGTTTTGTGGCAGAAAGTTGCAGGCGCTACAAGAAAAGCAGTATCATATTCAAAGCTATCTTTATTTGAACTGTGAGGTGGTTCATCTTCATAGATTAATTGCTTTAAAAGCATATTGAGATGAGTGCAAATAAGAGAATAAATAGATTTTGTTCTCCTTTTTTATGATGAGACCACTCTTCAGAAGGTATGCTTTAAGTGAATCATGATCTTGCAATCCTTAGAAGGGAAGACTCAGTTGTACAGAAAGCAGAGCAAGCAATGTAAAATCTCAGAGCAGAAGCTTGGTTAGGAAAATCACATTCACAACTCGATGGACTGGGCTTCATGGTTTTGTAGCTCTGCGATGAACACGGTTCTGGTTTGCTTCAAACGTGAAAATCTATCTAAAGTAGCTTACACTGCAGTCCAGGCTTACATGAACAGTTAAACTCTCAATACTTTAAATGCACTGTGGAAACATGGATAGATGAAACCGAATGTTAGATAAAATTGGATTTGGCGTAGTAAATTTATATAGACTTTTTAGGCCTGTGCTATTTCTGTGGGACGCTGTTCTGTTTTGAATCTAATTTTAGTTTAGAGAACTCATTTGATTTCCTTTTTCACATCCATATGTGCTCATATGGTGAATTCATAGTCTTTTTACTAGGTTCTCATGATGTTAACTCTAATTATTGTAGCACGATGGAAGCGGTGCCATAGTTCACACTGAGATATAAGTCCTTGCACTTGGTCAGTAAAAGTATTTTTTGTTTTTATTCAACATTCTGATACCAGGACTTAGGAGTTAAAAGAGTAATGTTTTTGGTACGTATGTAAAACGATGCAAGGGGAAGGTATGGTAAAACCTGGTGATGACAGAGGTTTTTTTCTGGATGAATCAAATAATTCAGAATTCAGTGAAATTTGCTGTAAGTCAAACCCAGCACTTAAATAGAATTTCTGTAAATATATTCTGTGGATGTTGAAAGACACTATTTAAGTTATAAAGAAGCTTAAAAACAACTGAAAGTAGCATCCTAAAAGTACAGGTTATCCTGTTCTCTTTTAGTGATGGCTAAAGGGAACCTTTTGATGGCTCCCAGTACATCTTTTTGTATGTGTGCATGAGATCTTTCCCGTTGGGCTTGTCCATGTGCCTTATTTCTCATTATCTTCTGTCCTTAAAGTGAGACAGGAATAGGAGCAGCAGCTCCAACAGTGGCTTTTGCTTAGATATCAATGGCAAGGATTAAATTCCAAGTGCTCTGTGAAATGCCATGTTTTGCAGAGAGTCTGTTATGAAAAATGTAGGATTTATACAAATACAGCTTGACAGTTACGTGTTTCTCTAAAAAATACTGGCTACCTTCTCCTTACTTCAGTTATCTTCCTGGCTCAGTGGTATACCCCTCCCCAAGGTGTCAGTCTTTGGTGTGAAACGCTGTGTCCAAGACTCATAGATATCTCTTGGAGAGATGACAGAAGACTGTAAGCAGGTCTCCAAGGAACACACAGAAGTTACTGGAGGTGGGGTTATAATTGGGAGAGGGTGGACACCGGGAAGCCACAGGCGGAGAAGGGTTTGGGAAGGAGGCTGCTGGGGTGGACAAGGGAGGATGGGAATGTTTTGGGCTTTGGTGAAGCCCAAAGGGCTTGTTGGGGAGAAGAGTTTGAGCTGAGATCCAGCAACAGAATTTTGTTCAGAAAAAGTGGAGGGTGAAAACTGAAATAAGGACATGGAAAGGCATGGTGAAGCATAAGCATGCTCACTGGTCTTGCTGATGAGGAAGAGATAGAAGATGAGGTATTAGTTGATGATGTCGTCAGGTAATTTTATTTTGTTTCCCGTGTTGTGGAAGAGTAAATTGCTTGTCTGTTGTTCAGGACTTCTGTACACTTGCTTTCTAATATTGGATAATTTTTCTTCACAGTCTCTGGCCTCTCAGATGTTTCTGCAAAACCTTTCCCAGTTGTGCTGCCACCAGGGCTCACATCCCAGGGCTTTTATTGAGTCGTTTTGTGACCTGCCATAAGCCAGCCACATGGCGTGGTGGGGCTCATATTCAAGCATTGCCTGCCCCAGGATTCCCACCAGTAGTGTGATGAAGACTGATGTCACTAACATAATGCCCATGTTTGCAGTTTGCATCAAGGCAGAAGGTAGCATTTGTCACATAATTTTATAGTGGTATTTTGATGCACCTGTGTTTGTGTGGGTCATTTTTACAGTTAAACTCAGGGATAAGCTACAGACGAACATTCATGTTTAGTGCACTTCTGTGCCACCATAGCACTCTTTCTGGCCTTGCAGTTACTCCTTCCTCAGCAGTATAGGAAAAAAGTCTTTATTATCAGCTTTTCTTTTGCAATGAAGAAGTGGGTGCAGGGAAATAAAACATCATTACATAATTTGGTGGGCAGGCTTTGACCTGAGCTTAAAGGCTTAAATGTCAAAAAAAACCTATCTATTGCCATGTGTTTGTTTTTAAATTAAAAGCATGTGAATGGAAGATATATCCTATCCCGTCGCATAATTAACAAAATGTGTTTAACCCAAAATATAATAGACAACATAAATGGATGAACAGAAGCAGAAACAGTGAGTCTTGCAGAGAAGTCACCCAGGACTTGTGGTGTTTATTGATATTGAAGAGGAAAACGATACAGTAGAAATAGATTCAGTTTTTAGCCTCAGGCTGAAACACAAATCTTTTCACCATTCACAACTTTTTAGGAGGATGGATTTGTGTGTGCAGTGTGCCTTTGAGGAAGGACAGACAGAGTGAAGTTGTATGTATCATTTTTATGTTACTTAAAAATATATATATTTTTGTCTGTAGAAGTATAGGCAGCCATATTGTGTTCTGGAAATACTACTTGTAATTCAGGTTGTATGTTTCTGTGTTTACTTAAAATATCTTCTTAGCTTGTCTTTCCCCATTCTTTTTTCTCTGCCGCATTCTTACCCTTCTACCTCCCCTACCAGCCTTTACAAAAAGATAAAAAATAGAGAAAATCAGAAAGAAACCAAGGAAACACAGTTAGCTTGCTAATGCGTGTAGATTGACTCTGAAATAAACATTATGACAAGGTCAGCACCACACACAAGCACACCCCTTGATGATGGGATATCTCTGCACACGGGACAGATGAGGAACCTCTAAAGCTATTATCACAGAAGATCTGTTACTTGGTTCTGCACATAGCACATTGCATTACCTTGTTCCAAACAGGGACCTTCTTGCATTCAGTTCCCTGACTGGAAGGTCACAGCACTACTTAGGAACTTTTTCTCACTTCCAGCTTAAGCACAGCTATTATTGGGAGGTTTTGCCCATTTCTGCTATGCCACATTGCCCTTTCTCTTATTTAGCTGTCTATCCTGTCATGTTTCTCTTCTGATCCTTTTAATTTAGGTAGTTTATGGTAATTTTTTTTTCATAGGTATGCTTCATCTGTAACTAATGATGTACATAACATGCAGCAGTCCATTTTTTTCTGCAGATCAGGAGTAGCTCTCTGTACAGTAACAGTTTTGGAAACCATTAATAGCACAATATCCAATATATCAGAACTGGTCAACTTCTGACATCCTTTTTGCTCTACTTGATTACATTACTTATAGCATCTGTTTTCCAAACTGTTAAAATTTATTATACATGTATATGTGGCTTAAATGTGAATAAATGCATTCTGTATATAATATTATATAATATATATTATATAATTATAATACACACTGATTTTATCACTGGAGACCGAGTTTTTCGAGGAGCACACGCAATGTCAGACTCATAGGTCCAGCACACCATTACCAGAAGTTATTCTGTATGTGTTTTCTACCCAAAACTTTTTTACCCATTTAATTATTTAATTGGCGTTACTTCACATAAATAGTAAATACCTCACTGATGGTAGGTTGCCCTGCAGATGATTTCCATACGCTACGAAGTGTGTGAGATACATAAACCAGGTATTTCATGGAACTGAAAAGAAATGGCAGATTTAAATTTGTTCTGTGTTTAGAAGAACTAAGCACCGTAATTCTCAAGTTCAGGATAGTGACCTTGGCTGCTCCAATTCTTGGCTTCTGAAGTAAAGGGCTGGTTCATGTCTCTTGATCTTGAGGTTTCTGGTTTCGTACAGCTATAGGAACATCCCGCAGATGCTTGCTTTGTCTTAGGGTGGGCAAGACCATTTCTAATTCCACATTGTCTCCTTGTCTGCTGCAGTGAGCACCTTAACAAAGCTGTTCCTGTCTCGGGGGAATCCACTATCTTCTCCACTTTATCTGAACAATTGCTTGATCAAAGAATCTTACAGCCTTTCTGTAGCAGCATTTTATGGCTTAAGAACCGGAGGTATAAAGATGAATGCCGAAAAGCAACAGGTTAGCTCCATCCAGGCTTTAAAGATCATTGTAGAGAACCTGGATTCAGTGGCTCAAAGGTCTTTGCGCAGCAGCACAGGTTTTATACCATGTTTTGTCTTGGTGTCCTGACTTTTTTTTCAGTCGGTATGGTTCTGTGCAGCCCTTCTAAACCATGTAGCTTCACAAATAGACATGAAACCTAAAATCCTGGGATTAGACTACTTTCTGGTTTGTGAGGAATGGCTGGTTCCCTTAGTATGTCAAGACACCTCAATTTATGGACAACAAGTTCACATCCTGGCAAGGAAGTTATGTTCTTCAGGGCTGGACAGCCCTAACACTGGAAGCCCTTCCTCTCTGTCGGAGATTTATTGTGACAGATACTTCATTTTTAACAAGGGGAGTGCATTTTGGCTGTAAGCACACATGGCAGTGGGAGCAGAATTTTCTTATCCCTGCCTGTGATGACAGGATCACGTGAAGGGGACAGGCATTTCTAGCTTATTTTTTTAATTATCTTGTTTGTGTGGTGATGGATAAATCCACCTCCAGGTACTCTTCAATTATCTTTGGCCCGACCTTCAATCCACAAGAATCTGTTTCCTCTTTCACCTTACTTGTGAAGGTGATATTCCTATTGCAATTGCCTTTTCCAGGAAGGTGGAAGAAATCCAGGTCCTTATGGCTGATCCTTCTCAGACAGTGCTGTGGCTGGGCAGGGTTCTCCTGTACCCCATTTGGAGTTTCTCTACAAGGTGGTTTTAAATTTGTCTTAAACCCAGCTGTAAACCTGCGTGTTTTTAGCCAAAGCACTTGCTTCCTGTGCCGAGGCCCCCCTTTGCATCCTCAATGTCAAAACGTTTGTTCTTCCTATAGTGAAGCCTATCAGTCCCTAAGGATATTTGTGGCAAACGATGAAAGGACAAAGAATATAACCATATCTGTGCAGAGACTGTGCAACTGGGTAATCAGATGTATTAAAGTCTCTTATAAGACTGTTGGGGTGGAGCTCCCTGTCTGTCATCAGAGTGTGCTCAAGCTACTGCTCTGGCCTCAATGAGGAATACCACCATTCCTGATCTCGTCTAAGTACCCACCTGGAACTCTGTCCGAAACCTCATGGAGCTCAGCTCCTGCTAGGCACCACCCCAGCGCACAGGGCACTTTGGGAGGAAGGTCCTGCAGCAGTTCCTTACCTAAAAGATTCTGGGACCACTACCAGGTTTGTGAGTGTGAATAGGGCTTGTTCCCGCACTTCTCTGCGTTTGCTCTTCATGAGCATAAACATGGATTTGAAAACAGATACTGGTAACTGATGTTCTTTACAACACACACTGAACACTGATGGTTTGTATTCCTCTGCCCCACCTTCCCTCTCCCACCTGAAAGTCCTTTTTAAACTCCTGTCTTTGGGAAACCACAGTCAGATTAAAGACTGGTGTGGCACAGAGCATGCTCCGGTTTATACGCACAAGAGAACAAGCCTGTGGGAGGACCACACTGGTATGCCAGACAGGGACTGGTACAGGGCATTCCTTCCTGAGTGACAGGGTGTATCTATACCTGCTGTGGGAGTGTACCTATAAGCTGCAGATATCAAAGAACTGGAGTGGCAATACATAACCTTTCTTTACCTCTTGAAATCTCTCTCTTCTTTGTCTCCTATTATCTTCAGTGAATTTTCTTTCTGCATTCAGATTTTAGGTTCAGGCAAATCTGTCATTGGTTGGTAAAACATTCAGTTGATTTTAAAACAAGGTTCTCTCCTGTTCAGAAACACACTGTCCCATTTACTCCAACATGCCTAGCCATGTTTTTAAGCTTTGCTCATGTTCTTCTAAATGAAAATGTCACGCTTCCTTTTCTCGCGAACTTGTGAAACTGGTCAAACTAGACTGACACAGCAGCATAATACTACACTCGCTGCTACTTCAGCTTTGTAGACAAAATGCAACCCTAACAATGCCTGTGTCTGTCTCGGGGTAGATTAAAGCATGTGCTTTCTTGTAGGATAAATGATGTGGAAATCTAACTCACCTTGATGTGTCCCCTCTGTCTTTTTCTTTCTCTCTTTTCTTCCCTCCCTCTCTTCTTTGTTTCCACTGCCCCCCATCACTTTTGAAAATAGTGGAGACAAGTTCAAAGAGTTGAGACTCTCTTCCACCATGTGGAGTGAATAAGGAGCGATAGCTGGGAGAATGAAAAGAGAAAAACTCAGCCTAAGTATTGATGTTGTGATGGCAGCTTTCTCTTCTCTGGGTTTTTGAGCCTGCAAAAGATGGGAGGAGATAGTCCATTTCAGGAAAAAAAAAAATCCTCCTACGGGTCACTGGAGACCTAGTGTACTCTGGAGTAGTTTGGGATCTTCAGATTTGTTGTGTTCTTACCAATGGTAGTTACTCAGTTTTCCTTTCTGACTGCTTAACCAAGGAAGGTGAAGGTCAGAGGAGTGATTATCATCTGCAGCCCCCTCATTTCCCATTTATATGTTAGAAGAGAACAATTCCTGGGTTTCAAAACCTGATACTACCCCATTCTCAACAGTATACATTTAATTTTTTGGAAATCTATTGTCTTCCACTCTCTCCAAGATACTTATTTAATGTACCCCCATGTTCCCCTTTGCCCTCTCCCACCCAGCAATACATACCTCACATGTAGTGCTGTGTTACACAAATGTGCTTCAGAACTAAGTATTAGTGATGCAATGATAAAATAAGCTAAGATGGCCCTTCTAATAATAAATATCCTTTGTAAACTTAAGTATTTTGGAATGTCAAAAATTGCTTACTTAGCTGAAGTACATATAAGTATAGAGATTCCTGTTTATAATAATATATTTTTATAATAATACAAAAACAGCGGAAGGGAAGGAGTAAAAAGCAGTATGCAGTTCTGAAGCCAGACTCCAGCACAAAGTTCTGAGTAGAACAGTAGCTTCTCGCATGAGGCAATCAAAATGGGATGGCAGGGACACAACTTAACTTCTAATGGCCCGATTCACAAACTGAACAACGGCCATGAAAAATATCTGCTGGGATTATGAAGCCTACTGTAGATATATTCCTCTTGTAGATAAAAAAGAAAAAAGGTAGATTTTTGCCTAATGCCAGACTGCTTAAAAAGCAAAGCAAAGCAAACCAACAAGGATGGGTAGGTAGGAAGTGTATTGAATGGCAAAAATTGTGTGCTTACATATTTAAAGTATATGCAAAAAATACTCTGCCCCCTTCCCCTTGCCATTTTCACTTCAAGGTAATAGTAAATAAAAAATCTCGAGCTTTCAATCCTGTGTTTCAGTTTATTAAAATTTATAAAAGCTAAATAGTGTTTCTTGCTGTTTGTTTCATGTTCCCAGGGCTGGCTTGTTTATCCCCAGGAAGAGGTGGGAGTGTCTCTTGGGATGTGAGCCTCACAGGCTGAGTCTGGGAACAAGTTCATCTAAGACAGCACTCCTAAATTAAAAGAAGAGTTACTGGTTGGTGGTTATGGAAATCTGTTTAGGTGAAGATATACCACAGAATCTAAATTTAATTTGGAAATTATTAGGGGCAGGTGCGATAGCACTAATATTCAGGGTGTCTGACATTTCCTACTATAAGAGCCTGTTTTAAGTTGCTTACAGATAGCATTGTTGAAAATTTCAGAGAAACAGGTCAGCTTTTTTTAAAAAAAGGTTTTAAAAAAATTGTTTTAGCTATATTAAAAACCACACCAGAACCTCTTCTCTTTAAACAGGCCTTGCAGTCCCATCGTTTTTAGCAGAAACTTAAAAATGCCCTGCTGCTGCGCTTGGCGTGCAGGGTAGGTCACTTGCCATTGCCATAAATGTGCCCGTGTTACCCACACCCAGCAGATCTGAGTTCCTGACGCCACCTGCTCGGCCCAGGAGTGCAGCGGAACTCCTCAAGAGCCGCTCAGCATCATGCTCTCGCCTGTGCTGGCAGCGATGGGCTGTGCCTGGCAAGGGAGAAAACAGAGGTGAGGCGTAAGACCTGAGCTGAGGATGTGGCACAGAGGGATTCTTGGCAGCTGCAGGAGGGGAACAAAACCTGTTATAGGGGCAAGAAGAGAGGATGGCTGGCTGGAGGATGGGGCACAAGTGGGAGGAAGAAACTGAGATCTGATGAGGAGTCATGGGGAGGCTGGATCTGTGCTGGGGTAGGACAGGAGTGAGCAGGAGGTAAGCACTGGAGGTGATGGTGCTAGGGAAAGGCAGTGAAGGCTGGACACGGAGAAGGAGGAGCGATGACAGTGTGTGAGGGCAAGGGGAGTGCAGGGCCTGGGTCCATGGGGATGGGGACTGCAGGGAGAGCAGAGACTGGGAGCTGTAGAGAGGAAAATTCAGAGGAGAGGACAGCGAAGCCTCTAGGTCTGCTCTGAGACTAAGACCAAGAGCTTCACACAGGAAAGGTGGCAGGACTAGGACATGAACAAATGGGAGGTGACAGGGAAAGAAGACCACATCTGAGTTGACATCAGCAACCTCAATTTTCACATCTTAACTTTTGATCCTATTTTTGTGACCTAATATAATGTTTTAACATACAGGGCTCTGTGCGTAGGGGTGTTAAAAATATCTGACCTTGGAAGAACGTAGAATATCCTTACTGTATGAGCGTTTGTGAAAACACAGCCTGTATTTCATGAAGTACATACTTCAACATCCATGACCTCCAGTACTCATATTCTAAACAATTATGACAGATCTTGAGATTTGTGTATTTTTTTTAGAGGGAAGGGTTCGTTGAAATAGCTGACTGCAGTCTGAAGCAAATACATAAGAAATTTTCTCTCATGAGAACTACACATCATTTTTATATTGTAAAACTTCGGTTTTGGTTGGCTGTTTCTATGAAGGTGCTTGTAAGCTGACATAGAATGGCTTAAGTTACAAGGAACGAGGTCACCAAAAGACTTTTTGGAAGTGGGAAAGCTGGATGTTCAACGTGATTATTAGAATTACTGGTACTGTTTTCAGAGCTACTTAGGAATCTTACTTGTTACCATGCTCCCCCAGCTTTCAGTATGACTTTGGCACATAGAGAAATCTTTTGTAAAAGAGGTAGGATTTCATGCAAGCTTTTTTCCCTTACTTCCAAATGTTAATATAGCTCCTTTGACTTCTTAATAAAAAATTTAAATATCTTAAATATTCCACTGATAGGCTGTTATTCACCGTGGGAGCCAAATTAATCTGCGCTCCTGAAAGCTCATTGAAGCAAATACTTCTACCAGGAATGAATTTGGGCTCAAGGGTTAACTGCTGTCTCTGTTAACACCTGGTATATAGAGCAAAGGGAGAAAACTTGATCAGTTTTGACTACAGCCTTTTATAAAGCAAGAAAGCCTTCTGCCTTTTAACAGATACTTTATTATTTTTTTTAACCTTTAAAGTGCCTGACTTTAAAGGCGATATCCAAATGGCTCTCTGTGGAGACTTAAAACAGCCTTTGTGGAAGTATTTTGAGCAGTGCTAATAACAATGGTTTCTGACAATTGCAAAATGGGATCTGACCAATTTTAGTAAAATAGTGGCACTAAAGCCACCAAGCTTGCTTTTGATGGTGTTTCAGTTTGAACGGAGTTAAAGTGATGTTTTAAGAAACAGTTTTGCACCTCTCTGGAAATGATAGGCAGCTGCTAGACGAGGTAATGATCTGTCTTCATGTTTGATGCCTTCTTTTATCAGTCTAAGGCTTTTCACTGAGTCAGATCTATTGATTAGCATTAGTTTACTCCTCGGGAAGCCTGCTTTGCATTGAAATGTCATGGGCTTGGGATACTAAATGCATGCCAAGCAAGAGCTTGAACTCTGTCTAATGCTGCTGGGTAAATTACATGTTTGCTGAGTGTTTAGCAAGGGTAATAGCTTTGCAACCCCCCAAAATGTTAAACGGGGTCATTTTTGTCTCCTGTGAGCAAATACTGGGGGAGAAAATAATGAGGTCATATGGAAGATACCTTGCGCTTTGCTTTGCTTTAGGGAGTGTAAGTTTATGGAGATAGAGTTTGAGTGGAACTCCAGAAAGTTTGGGGCAAAATCTCTGCTACACAGTAAGTGGTGTGTCTGTATTCAAAAGAATGATAATGGCAGAGTGGGAGGAGAAACACGATCTACATCATTACTATTAATGAAATTAACTTGCCTCTTAAAAAAAAAAAAGAACACACAGAAGCAATTTGGGGAGACAGGAATTTGGCTGAATGTAATGTTTTAATCTAAAATAATAGGGGGCTTGTTTGGTTTTCCCTGTTTTGCTTGCAGGGTTCCAGGTGCAACGCTCTAAATATATATGGTCACTTTGAAAGCAGAAGCTTAAATGTAATGCTCCTCAGTAATTACGCTAACTGCGTTGATGGAGGTTAGCAGAAAAGCTAATTGTGACCTTGGGGAGGGGGAACACAGTCTGGATGTATTGAACAGAGTCTTTATCAACACACTGTTTTATATTCATTTCAACTTTTTCAATATATATTGAAAATCTAGAATGTTTCTAAAAGTTTGTGGACATCTTATTGTCAAAAAGCCTGAAATGCAAACATTGATATTCAGTGATTTAATCTGATGCTTCATCTTTTACTTTATTGTATCTCATGTATTTTCTAGACAGTTGCCTCCTTTTACTCCCTTCCTGTGTTTTCTGTAGCTTCTTTTTCCAAACAAGTTTTTATACTGTGCCATGTCATTATAAACAATAGATTGGGCCAGTGCTTAATACCTACTTTCTGCAGTATTTGTAAATAAGAAATCAACATTTTTCTAACAGTTCCTTTCATGTTACAAATGCAGACCATGTTTTGTTTAGTTGGTCATTGTAAGAGATTTACTTAAGACACACTGTAGGTGATACTGATTCCTTAAGATTTATGATACGTGTTTGATTCCACTCCCAACTCCTCCAATCCCCAAGATTATAATTAGAAGCAATTCAGAACACAGGTTAAAAAAAGAAAAGAAAAAGGGCTATTTATGGTAAAGTGATTCCTTAAAATAACATGGCAGTATCCTATGTGTGCAATCTCTCTTTTCTGTGTTCATACAGTGTTTTAAGTCATTTCCAAGAATGATACTGTATTCTCACAAATGTGCAGTAATTGCTTTACAAAAAAAACCCATTTACTTCTGTTTAATACCTGATTTTAAATAATAAAGGACACAGCGTTATTTAGCTCAGAGATAACATCATTTGAGAAAGGTGGCCATTAATTTCAAAGAGAAGACGTGATCAAAATAGGGGAGAAATGGGGAGCAGAGAGCATCTCCTGATGATTTTTGGAAGAAGATGCATCCCATTCTGTGTGTCTGCGCAGAAAAATGAACTGCAAATGCTGAAATTTCCTAACAGTTTTAAAGTAGAGCTAATGTGTGGCATGCCTTGGCAAGCTGTATCTTGCCAATTTTTCTTCATCCCCTGAAGCATATGCCTTGCTTGCATAACCAGTTTTTTAGCCACATGGATTCAGTGTTCTACACTGCACGGAGGCTGTGCAAATTTATTGCTAATACTAAAAGAACATTCATGTTAAGTTGTTTTGAATAGCAAATTCAGTCTAAAAAAAAAAAAAGAAAAAAATCATTGATATTACTTTAAAAAATAAAGGAGTGATCTGGTGAGCAGCATGGATATGCCACTGCATGTGTCACCATCTCTGCATTCATCAGCTCTGCGCTCTCAGAGAGAGAGATCTTTCTGTTGTGGTGAAACTCCCTCCGCGTCTCAAACTACCCCTAAATAAATGGCCTTTAGCTTGGCCAGAACACTGAAGGCCATATGGCCCTATAACATTTTGCTAATACTCTTCCACACTGCAGTAAAAGCCTTTCTTTCCAGCAATGCTAGTATCTCGCCTGAATGAAATTAAATTTTGGTTCCTTGAAAGAAAATGTTATCAGCCTTCCTAGCAGCTGTGAGAATTGTGCTATACTGATTAGATGTGACACACACCAGAAAAACTGCTCTAGCAAGTGGTATTTGTGATTCAGTAGGTGACACTCTTCTCTCTAAACCCACGCTGAATCAATGTCCCAGCAGTGTGTCAGGGGACAGGATATCTTTTGCTGGCCCTGTCGTTCAGATGAGATGTAAACCCAAAGTCCTGGCCATTTGTAGTCATGACAGATTCCATAGTAAACTAAAATAGAAGATAGGAGGTTGCCCCAGCATCCTGGTTTGATTTATTGATGAGTAAATGTAATGGAAAAATGCACCATGACAGGTAGGTATGGTTCTCTTTCTTCCATCTGCGCGTTGTACACTTTACCCTGTGCTGCTAGACCCCACAAGAGGAGCTCCCGACAGAGTACGCCTGGCAGGAGCCAGGCATCGCGCCCCTTCTGAGCAGTGTGTTGATCAGTAGGATCTCTGGTGTGTCCAGGAAGGAAACTGGGATTTTTGTGTTGAAGGAAGAGGCTGAACAGGTTACTGTGGGCTTGGACAGCAGTTGCCATAAAAATGGATGAAGACTTTCTGCTCTTCATATTGAGAGCTCTCGGTACAGCAACTAATATTTCCTATAACATTACCTTTCACTTAAGTTCTTGGTATCTTCATGTCTTTATCTGTAGAAAACTTGTGTAAGAATTTAATGTGAGCCTAGGTTTTTTGCATTTATATAATTGTGAAGCATTAATTGATAAAATGGTATATACTGACGCAGGAACTATTCTGAAAATCCTTTTTCAGGTACTTTAAAATTGACAATAGATCATGCATGAACTTAAGAATTTTCAGAGCATAATATATGGGGTGCCACAAAAATGTTTAGGGTTTGGGTTTTTTGACTGGAAAATGTTAAGTGTGAGAATGCTACTAGTTTTAAGATATTCAGAAATGTGTACTGAAGTACAGTTGGTAGTATTTGCAGATGGCAAAAGAGAGCTGAGTTATGTATTTTGTAGGAAGCTATTAATCTTCCTTAAAAATACCATATGCAAACAGGAACGCTTCTAAAAATTAGGAAAAATGTACACATACCAATACAGTCAAGAGGGGAAGGCAAGTACAAGTTCAAAATGTGTATAATAGCAAAAAGATTCTTACAGAAGATTACACTCTCACATATTACAACATTTTACTATCTCAAAGATTAAAGCTCATTTTGTTAGATTTAATACAAAGCATATGTGACTCAAAGTAAGCCTAAGTCTGTAAAAGTCTCTCTAGAAGTGCAGTTTAGTAATGTCTCAAAGAATTCATCAGACTTTTACTCGAATTTCCAATTATATGACTCCTTTTTCTCCCACAATTGGATCCCACTGGATATTTTCTACCAGTGGAGGATGAGTGGACTCTTTATCCTGAACCCATCATTGTTTTTTCTGAGCTAAGCTTAAATCTGGCAAACAGAAAAGGCACTTGCTGAACTGGAATTTTTCTTTCTTTCTTTTTAATTTTTTATTTTAAATGTATTATTGCAGAGATCACAGAATCACAGAATGGTTGGGGTTGGAAGAGATCTCAAAGATCATCCAGTTCCAACCCCCCTGCCATGGCAGAGACACTTCCTGCTAGGATGTAACTGTAATGAAAAATTGAACCTGAAAACAGTGAGCCATGGTGAGTGATCTCCCCCTGAGCTCCAGTTCCATAATCATGGGGGTTTTTCAGATGAATTTCTTACATAACTTCTAAAAGAGGTTACAATAAAATTTTCAGATTTTGTCAGATCTGACTATAAGGGAGGCATGGAAAGAGGGAACAAATGAAGGGGGGAGAAGGAGGGAAACAGGAGAGAGATGGTGAATTATGCTTTCATGTGAACCAAAATGGACAGTTAAATGGCTCTAACCATGCCCAAAGTGAAGTTGTTTGTGTTTACTGAAATCTAAAAAGAGAAAAGAATCAAAGGATGGCTCTTCCTTCTTACACCTGCACACACACTTGGATCTGAGTTCATTACCATGGTCACAGTATTGGTTGCTTCATAGTAAGTGACTGAATAAAAGCTCTTCCCAGATCAATCTGAAGTCCTAAATTGCTCTCTAATTCTGAACAACATGCATGCAGTACCCACCCTCTTGTCCATGAGAATTACCATGCATTTCAGATGCAGCCGAGCTTCCCATCAGTTTAGTTAAAGCAGCTTGTGCAAATTTATCTAAACCAAGCGTGTGTAGAAGCGTGTGCATGTGTGAAAATGAAAAATCTTTTCTCTGCGCAGCTAATCCTCAGTGGTAGGGGACTAAGCACGATTTCTGTTGTTTTTTCTATGAAAAATAATCAGTGGTGTTTCCCTATAGGCCATTTTCCAAATGCTGAAGAAGAAAGGAAACATCATATTCCTTTCCCTACTGTCTCTTCTCTTCCAGTACTTTGTTATTGCTGCTGCTGTTGTTAACAAGTACAAATAACAATGTTATATTACTTGGCTGCCTTGGCTTTTTAGGAAATCTGCAAATTATGAATAATCTCTGTTCTTGAGCATTAAAAAATAAACAACAACAAAAACCAACCAACCCAACAAAAAAAATCCAAACCCCAAACAAGCAAACAAAACATTCAGCTTGGTTATCTGTTAATTGCTCTGTTTTCTTCACAGCCTGAAGAAGGCCCCAAGGCTAACATACCACTTATGAGCTAACTTTCCACTTGCAATATGTGTCTTACAAGCCTGTCTCCCTATTCTCTTTTCATTTTCTTGCCTGTTTCCTGATGCCACACAACTAAAGAGTTGACTACTTTGGGGGCTGTTTTGTGGGAGATACCAAGGTGAGAATTCTTTTTGGGTTTTTGTTGTTGTTGTTGTTTTTTAAAGTTACTGGAGTAAGGAATTAAGCCTTTCAGAAGATAGTCTGAGAAAGGACAAATAGGTTTGGGTTTTTTCCTGTGATTTTTTCGAACACGGAGGCTCTAGAAGCCAAGGCATAGAAAAACACTGTTTTAAGTTGTCTCCTTCGTATAGGATAGACAGGGCTGAAGTTTAGAACAGAGCGCTCTCCTGAGCGCTCAGCTCAGCAAACAATGTGCGTTACCAGGACTGTTTCCATAGAATTCAGTCTGTAGCAGCCCTAGGTAGAAGTCAAGGTCAATACTAGCACTGTTTAGCCCTAAATAATTGATTTAATTATTGCTGTACAACAACAAGTGTAGAATAGGGCAGGTTTTCAGGTACAGAGATTGTCAGAGTATTAAACTATTACGGAAACCTTGTTCTTTGGGACTTTAGGAAGAATACTTAACAAAATTCAGAAGAGAGTTACAGCAAGCAAGTTTTAATTTATTTGCATTTACTTACAGCTCAGATACTGTGGTTATACTATTAATTCCGAAGACTAAGCCATGCAATAGCCTGTCATTCTGCACCAAAAATAAGTATTTTTGTCCTCTTCTGTTTGTGATTAAGCGTATAACTTTGAATATATCCCTGTTTATGGGAATATATTTTCTAACAAACGCTGCTGAAAAGTGAGTGTGAATGAATTGTAGTCTTCCCTTCACCTTTCCTGCCTTTGTTTTCTTCCTCTCATTAATGGACTGTCTTCGTAGGTGCTGTGTAACTGGTCACTTACGTGCACCAGCTGGGGAGTGTGTGTGAAATGAAAACTGAGATGCTGATGACTTGAAGCCAACTGGATCATTAGCAGAACCTTCCTTCCTCATTTTACTCTTCTTGATTATTGTATGAAAGGAGAGGAGGAAGAAATGAAATTTCTTCAGTCTTTATTCAGTGAAACACTGTAACTGTGCAAATACCATTGCGGGGAGGAGGGGGAAGAGAGCGTGTGTGCGTGCGCATGCGTACACACACAGAACAGGAGAGGAGAAATGGAAAATCAGTATCATCATATCCTGCAAAGCTGTATTCTATTCCTTTAATACATACTGAAGCATAAAAGCAATACCAGGTATTAAGAGATTTAATAACATTAATGTGTCCCATCTCACTTTGAAAATACCACTTACTGTAAACATAGCAGCTTTTGTGAATAATGGTGAAAATTAGTTTTCTTGTCTTCATGACTGAATGCTGACTGGATTACATGATTTGGGGTCTTTCTGATTTGTTGGAAATACGCTTTTTCCTGTATTATGCAAACAAAATCTGTTTTTACACAGATGTATATTAAGGCTATAACATACAAACGCTATAGAAAGCACAGTGTTTATTTGCTGTTTTTTGTCAAATGCAGCAGATCGAGTGCAGCCATCCTAATTTTTCACGCTGCCGAGGTACAGTGTGGAGATGCATTCTGTGCTGGGACATGCACGCTTTGCAGGCTACAGCTCGTTACTAAAGCCGATGCTATCTCCATTGTACAGCTCTGGATCGCATTCTGCTCGCTTGTGGGTTTGAGGTTTTGCCTTTGTGACATGGAGGTCTGGATGAGTTTTCAGTCAGGTAACGTGGACTTACATGGTTAGTATTGAGAGACGCAGTCAGGTTCTAGCTCTTGAAAAGTGAAGGTTTGTACATCCTGTTAACTGAGGTCTGTTGAGGAGAACTACATATATTTGTTTGTTTATACATGAAGAAAGCTACTTGACCAATAACCTGATATTTACTATCATTTGTGTTCTGACCAAGCTCAGAATTTGCATTGAAACACGGGTGCAGCGAGGCTAAGGAACAAAATCCAGCCAGGCCAAGTAGAGTTAATTCCTATAATTGAGACTCAGAGCCTTGTATTTGTAATGGTGGTGTCAGCTGCCTTTTGTGAAGACAAGTAAATTATGTGCCCTGTAGAACAGAGATCATTTTCCACTGAAAGGTAGGTTGTGAGATCCAAAGCCAAATTTCATGTAAATCTTCCTCACCTTTGTAGTCGCCATCCTTCCCTGCCTAAAATACCCTCCAAGTCATGAAATGCTCTGAATGGTAGTTTCTGTTAAAGAAATGCATTAAGTAATTATTTTTATATGCATATATATAGACACACACACAGATGCTAATGCTGTGGTGGTGAGAAGACATCTGCCTGATAGCCCTGTGCTGTCATAGCTGGATTTGAATTAACACCGCTTCTGTAGTAAGTTGTCCTGTGTTTTACTCCTGTTTTGAAGAGCTTGTCTTCATTATTAGTCCAGGAAGTCCAGCCATATAGTCCAGTAGTTATTTTACCCCTTTGAAATAGGAATAAGTTAAACTGTCTCCATATTCAGCAAGCCTCCTTAAAGATGAGCAACTCAAGAAGATATCAGAGAAGTTTTCTTTTCTTTCTATTTAATTTGATAAAAGTGTAAGTGGGATGGGGAGATTGAAGTTAAAAATAAACTTTAACTGTTTATAAAAATGTCTTCTCCTAGATAAGATCTCTCAATGGATAGGACTGATAAAATATACTTCTTTTTTTTTTTTTTTCAAGATGATATTAATGGCTTCAGTTTGTCTGGGTTTTTTTCTTCTTCCTCTGAAAACTTATTTTGTAAAGGAACTAAATACTGGCAGCCATTCCAAAATTTTGGTCATTCTTTAAGGGGTATTTACCTTAAAAATAATGCTGAATTCAAATTTTGGGAAATATCATGATTTAATCAGTCAAAAGTAAATTGTATTTTGCACTTAGCCAATTAGTGCATGTTTAACAAAGACATTCCCAACAACCATTTTTCCTCTGGTAAGGCAAGTGCGAATTACTCCATGTAACCGGTTCAGGAATCATTCACTCCTCCTAAGGCAGAAGCTAAGGATAGTTGTTTTATCTTAAATGCCAAAGTGACTTAACCTTCAAACTGACTGAAAGGCCGGCTTTTCAGTAAGAGGCTTCCTGGAAGCTCTGTCCAACAAAGCGTGTAGTCTTCACAGCCCTCCCCCAGCTTCCTGGCATGTGTTTTGGGCGCTGTTGGCTTGCAATAGCAACACCAAAGAGCCTGGGTGCCAGTTTTGGTGTTTGCAATTGTTGCTCTGGCCCAGCTCAGTAATGAAAACAAGTGACAGGTGCAGGAACTGTGCTGCACCTGGAATCCTCTGAGTCCCAGCTAACATCTGCATAGAGACAGGTCCCCTGCTCATAAAATCTGTCATTTTATATGCATATCTATCTGCGTGTGTATATATATATATATATCAGTATTTGGGTGGTTGGCTTATAAGGGACATTTCTGAAGGAAGGATATTGAGAGCTTCAGGACTCACACTGATGTTCTCGCATTCTGCAACCAAATGTGCATTTGCAGAAGTCCTGTGTTGAGGTGCCACTTCAGGGACACCTGTGAAGTCCGGTCCTGCTTCTGTCTCTTCCAAAGCAAGGTAGCATACTGAAAGAAACCAAAAAGTGTCAAGTTAAGCCGTGGATATCTTTGCTGCAGGACGTTGCAGATGCCAAAAAAAGTATGTGGGTTCAAAAGAAAGATCGGACAAATTAGTGGAAGAAAACTCCATCAAATCCTATTTAGTACAAAGATGTATGACCTCTGGTTCAGCAAGTCTTGAATTACAAATCAGTGAAGATTGGAAATATATCTGAAATGGATGTATATAGCCAAATAAACCACATTTTTCAGCTTGGTGGGTGGCTGAAATTCTGAGTGAACCCATATGCAAGCACAGAAAGCCAGAAAATTTTATTTCCTCAGCAGTATCTGCAGAGGAACAAAACAAACATGACCCTGTTCAGGTTGCTCTGCCCAGTATTCTGGATTACTTGCTTGATCTGAAAAGAAGTGGGCCTCTGTTAAGTTTGCTCAGGTTGCATTTGGTCTCCCTCTCTGCCTGGAACTCACAAGTAGAGATTTTCTCAGTGCTAATTCAGCCCACCCTCCAGAGATGGCTGAAGGATCCGTGAAATCTCTTCTCTGAAATGTCAGTATCAGCCTTACCTTCTGGATTACTCATCGGTTACAGCTAGTGTCCACCTACCCTCTCTGTTATTTTTACAGAGAAGCTGATAGCTTTCTTCATGTCTATATAATCCTGGCCAAAAGGAAAGGAGAGATCCAGGGCCCTGAGGTGGACCATTACTTAAGTACTTTTCAGGACAAGGTAACTTCTAGGGCATGAGTTAAATCCTTCCCTGAGGCCATGTTAGAACTCCCTTTGAGTCTCCACAGCTTATCTCCTCATGTTCTCTCCTCTAAGGGCTTGAGGCTTCCTTTTGTCTTGCATGTTTTGTGATCAAGAGAAAAAAAATCTGTCAGTAAGACTCCCTCAGCCTTCTGGATGGATCCCTGACTAGAAGCTCTTAGTGCCTGGTGCTCTCAACACAGAGACTGTCAATAGTTAAATGATGCTGTGAGGGTCACTTAAGGAAGTGGAATGCATGTGATGACCCAGGCATGCTCCACTATAGCTCAGGCAATGCCAGCATGTTTTCACCCTCAAGTTTTGGGGTTTTTTTTCAACATATTGCCTAGAGGGTTTTTTCATGTGTTTACCAAGCCTTGCACCCTGTTGAAGCCTGGCTGATTGATGCTGGTTTTGGGAGAGCAGAGCTTCAATTTCCCATGGACTCTGGAATCTTTCTTTAGGTAAATGTTTTTTTGTAGGAAGTACAATTTGGAGCTCACATGGAGAGGCATTTAAAGGAGATGGAAAAGTTATTTACTCCTAGCTGTTTTGCCTCTTAAGGTGTGTTACTCCTGTATTTTCACAAACCATCCAGTTATCCCTCTCCTTGGAGTTAGGAACGGAAGGGGAGGAGCACACGCCCGTTGATTCATAGCCGTATGCACAGCACGTGGTGGGGGTCATGTTTGTCTCACTCCTCTGCAGGTACTGCTGAGAAAATAACATTCTTGGGCTGTTTCACTCACAATGAGAATGTACACATAGATAATATTTATGGAACAGTTGCCTATAACTGTAAAATACAGTTTAAAAAAAATAATTTTTGAAGAATTTTATGCTTGAACATTTTCAAATAAAAGCCATGTTTATGAAAGGTTGTGGGGAACCTACAAGGATACTTCATTCTGATGGAATAAATTAGCTTTGTTACAGGTTTCTTGTTTCAGAAATTGGTCCCATTGTGCTATGGAGCATGTAGAGTTCTGTTTGTAAATCTCTTGATGCATGGTAGAAGATGAGAACTTCAGTAGGTTGTTGAAGCGCTAAGCTGAAACTTCTTTGGCTTTCCTCATACTGATTTGGGTGCCTGGCTTTTGTACCGTATTAAAACAATCCCAGTTTTCCAGTCCCTGAAGAAGACCCAGACTTCCTCCAATGACCATGAATTCTCACTTTTGCCCACATCTACTATAACAGGTTTCTTTTCAGAGAAACCTAGCTAGGGAATCTGTGTAGTCTATGTAAGGATCTTCCTTGCATGCTGTGGACTGGTGTGATTAGCAAGTAAATTGTTTCTGGCTAGGGGGTGTTTCCCACCCCCCTGTGAACAGTGGTGATGACATCAGTTCAAATTGAGGAGAAAAAGGGAAATACCCAGGAGCAGTGGCAGTTCATCTCAATGTTAGTCTCTTAAAGCATGCAAGGTTATATCTGCCTAACTATCTACTGCTTGTCTGCTGATCCTTCATTACCAAAGAGTTTTGAGATACTTAAACTGAATTGCAAATAACCCATTTCTGTACTGTTCTCATGTTTCTTCTTTATCCGTAACTTTATTGGATTTAGCTTCAATGTTCTGCACAGTGAAACAAGTATCTTTGCTTTTTTTTTTTTCTTCAAGAATTGTTGTCCAGTCTGTTACTCATTCCTGCAGTAGAAGCAGCACCATGCCTTTCAAACAGTTCTTTCTGATACGGGTTGCATTTGGAGGACAGCATTAACTGGCTTAGTCTCGTGTTTCAATCTTGCTTTATTAAGTTGATGATATTGGGACTGACACTCTGCTAATGACAATTTCATTTAGTGGTAAAAGGAAGGGAATGGAAGGCAGCACTCATCTAATCATGCAGGCATTCATCTGGGTTGGTTCCTTTCACATGTTCTATATTTTCATACGTTTTAAGAGGATTGGACCAGCATGTCAAATATTTATGCATATATACCTTATTTTCCCTTTCAAGTTTTAGTTCCACAGCCTGGAAAGAGATGTGAATAATTCCTATGAGGCAGCACAGGCTGACTTAGAACTTTCAAAAAGTATTTTTCAGAGCTTTGCAATTGTGTGTGTTAAATGTTGCTACTGGATCTTGGAAGATTTGGAAATAGAGATTTAGTTACCAGCAAGGGAATTTTCTTGCTTTTCTAGAGTTTCGGAAAGCTTATTTTCAAGGAATTGGTGTCACTTTCTGTTTAACAGGCACTGAAAGGGATGGCATTTGGTTTTTATTCTTTGTATCTCGTAATGGTCTTGTTGGCGGTTCTGGAAAATCATACATACAAAGCGTTAGTATTTTCATTTGAAAAGGCTGCGAGCCAATACAGTCTACCTATTAAATGTTTGGGTTTTAAGTATAAGTAGGTCGTTTGCTTTCTGTACATGAGCTATAGTGGCATCATTTTTCAATTGTTGTTACTGCCCACATAGTACAAAACTGGAAAAAAAAAAAAAATCTTCTTCTGCCTTATTTAAAGTCAGTTCTGCTGCTTACAAGTCAATTCTGTCTGAACTTATACTGGTCCACGTTGAAGTACTGATAAAGTGCAGGTGTTCTTCTCCACAAGACAGTGGTCATTAATTTGTGGTTTCCCCTCCTGTATCAGAGAAGCTTATTAGATTTTTCTTCCTATGTCTTTCAGTTCATGAAGCTTTAAAAAAAAAAAAAAAAATTATTTTATTTTTCCCTGGTCCTTAATATTGACCACTAGTTGAGATAGTCTTAGAGAGCATGCAGAGACCCACAAAGCGACACAGATCATCATTCCTGTAGGGCCTCCCGTAGCTATTCCGGGGAAAGTGCAGTGCCTGAGATTCTGCACTGTGCCTTTAAGGGCTCGTCATCAAAGAGCAGCTTTCTTAGCAAGTTAACTACCATGAGGTAATATGATGAGGATGAGATAATTTGGGTTTTTCAAACAATTTAGCAGGTCAAGGTAACCCTTCAATTCCTTTAGGGATTTCAACTTTGTTAAATCATTTGAGAACTCCACGGTTGTGGCTGGAAGTTCTCCCTTAAGCTGGCCATCCCGAACGCAGCGCTCAACTCGCCCTTGCTTGCCGCGTTCCCCGCCTGCGGAGGGCTGGGATAGAATTCCTGGAAGAAACCCATAAATTGTCTCCTGCAATCTCTAGGCCTAGGAGGCCTGCTAACAACGAGGAGCCCTGGTACTTCTCAGGCCACTGCAGCTGGTTCTCCTCTGCACAAAGGACCCCGAACAAGCTAAAGATACCACCTAACGACGACAGCAGGGCGCTGGGTTCACCTCGTTTTTGTGAAGGCGGCCCAAGGAGCGCGTGTCGCTGCTGCCCGGTACCGGGGTGAGGCAGAGGCTGACGCCTCCGGGAGCCCCTCCGGGAAGGCTGGCTGGCCCGCCCCCCGGCTGCTTGCTCCACGGTTCTCGTGGGAGGGGAGAGGGGAAGAGGAGACGGGGACGGAACAGGGACTGGATTTTTGTTTCTTGGATAATTTAGGAAAACAAAACAACAAAACCCTTCAGCCTCCACATTCCAGTGCTTGTAGGGGGGCATTTTTCAGCTCTTGTAAAATGGAGGGGGAGGGATGGGGTGTAACATCCAAGTACCTACTACAGGTTCACAAACTAGAAGATACATTAAAAGAACACAAAGTTGTTTCCTAAAAGTTTCATGTTTTGTAAAGCTTTTTTTCTTCTTTTGAGCCCAAACACAGGATTTCTGAGAGCTTCCACTTGGTAAAACTGACTCCAGTTCTGGCAGAAGGCAAGAAACATGATTATTTTTGGCATTTCCCGAGAATCTTTTTTTTCTCTGTATTTCTAATACTACTCTTTAGAGCCTCCCCTGCGCCTTGCTCAAGCTTACAGAGAAGTTCATTTCAAACGGTGGGAAAAACAGTGCTTGTACAGTTCGAAATAACAGATTCAGTGAGGTACATATGCACATGCAGCCCTTACCCAGTTTGCCATTTCTGCTCTGCAAAGCAGAGGCGAATTTTTAATTTTTTTAAAAATTCCTCTTTGGGAAGATGTGCATTAAGTGTGATTAATATGGCTAAATGTTTTGGGTCAGTCCTGACAATTTGTAAAAGTGGGCTTTGTTTTCCGCTGGGGTGGGAGTTGTTTATCTTAATTTTGTCTACAGCAATAACTAGAACCAATCTAAGTATCAGATTCAAATAGAGCTTTGAGTATTTTTAATGCAATTGTCACATAGCTTCTGTAGCACTAGACAACATTACCCAATAAATAATTTCCCCTTTCTAGTCTATCCATATTTAATGTTTAGTAATTATGCCAGTATTTGGTTGTTGCTATTTTTATTTTTTCTGTTGCAGAGATACAACCAGAATTTTCAAACCAAGGTCAATTTTAGATACATAATGGCCTAATTTTCAGAGATGTGAAATTAATTGAAAATGTGAGTGCTTATCATTTCTGAAAATTAGGCCAATTATTTCAGTGTCTAAATGTGATCATAGGTACCTAATAGTAGGCAATCAAGTTTACAAAATCTGTACCATTAGCTTTTATATCAGAATCAATTCCTTGCTTGTCTAGGGTGATCTCAAGTGCTAAACATCAGTGACATTACTTTGCTATGGTGTGTGCACAGGAAAATGTTTGGACATTTTAAAAATAAACAGCTACAAGAGATTAAAGTGCCATCTGACACTTGTAGTATCAGAACAAAGAGCACAAATGTTTATCTTCCATCTTTGCCTATTACAATCAATTGGGACTTTATTTACTGACCTTCGCAAAAGTACTTCCATGTGTGTTTTATCTGGTCCTCCTTCTTATTCCTTTTCAGAACTGCCGTAGTCCCACCCTCTGTCCTTTCCCCCTCGTCTTTTTAATTTCTAGTTATGAGGGGAGTCTGTTGAGGGCGGGTAGAAGAGGGAGGCTGAAAGGCTGCGCGCGTTTTTAGCTTGGAACATTTGGTCTCGCCTGGCACGTCCTTGCTGGCCCCGGGTTTGCTTTACAGCCTTTTGAGTTTTAATTAATTTCCGACTTTTCTGACAACGAAACGTTACGTGAAGGCGAGCCTGCCTGCGAAGGGCCCCTCCGGGCGAGCGGGGCTGGGGGGTTGCAGGAGGTAGGGCCGGCAGCGGCGGCCTGCTGCCGCTCCCCGCTCGGGCCCCTCGCTGCCTGCC
>VZZY01006108.1:62645-223151 GCA_013400335.1 Eurystomus gularis | reverse complement strand
GTTTTTTAATTATGTTTTTTTTTCTTCTCGGACACGCACAAGCGAGGCTCGCAAAGGCCCTCCCTCCTCCCCCCTGGTTGTTTACTTCCTTCTCTTAACAATGGCTTTACAGAATCGTTTTACATTATTTTGGTACTTCCTGCAAATCTGCCCGCCATAGCTTGCTCGGAAAACTATTCCTTCCCTCTCACAAAACCCGGCGTATCCCGGACAAAGTACGAGTTATATTCCCTTTCACAAAATCCAGCGTATCCCGGACAAGTACGAGCTATATATGGAAAGACCTAACCTACTTCAGTGCTTATTTTTATTTGACAGTTTAGTTACGACCTGGCCCAACTGACTTTTTTTTTTTTTTTTTTCCCCAATCCCCTTTTCTAGGGTCTGGCTTTAGGGGCAGAGCTGCAGTTGTCCCTGTAGCCGCAGCAGGCAGTCATGTGTGATCTGCGACTTGGGTTGCTCTCCACTCAGCATGTAATTCTGTTTATATTAATAAAAGGCAGCTGAGTATGTGAGCACGTAACCGTTTGGGTTATCTCCAAGGCACAGGACCGGGTTGTTGTAGGGAACGGGGCGAGCGATGAAGAGGACGTACCTGTGTAGGCATACGCACGTACCTTTGTTGCTTTGGTGGGGAGAGACTCCGAACCAGGTTATTAATTAATGTAACAACGTTTGAAAAGGCAAAAGTTGCGTGCGCAAAACTTCAAATGCATCTAATTAGATTGAAGCTAGGGCCAGTGTTTCTAAAGCTTGTTGTTTTTATGGTAAGTAAAAATAAAGGATATTATCACTTTGACAGGATGATGTGGTAGATGTTCAGGCAGTTCTTGATTTCAGGAAGCCATTGCTTGCTAGTACAGAAACAAGCTTTAAAGCTGAGCTCTACCAAATAGACTTTTTTTGCTTTTCCTTTCAGAAGAGACGAACGCAAACTAAAAAAAAAACCCAACCGAAAAGCGAGACTCTCCTCCTCGTGCCTCCCCATGTGCTCTACTTCCCCCCCCTCCCCTTCCCCCTTAATGAGTAGGAGGGACAGAAGTGACAGGGCAGGTACTGATTAGTTGCTGTCAGTCTGCACAGATTAACACCTATTTTTAGGTTTTTGAACCTCTTGAGTAATACTAGTTAAATTGGCACAGGTTAATAAGTTGGGGTCCACAGAGCCTCTTAACTGTTCACTATGAAATTTGAATTAAAGAGACAGTCTTACTTTGTCAAAACGATGAAAAAAGGTTTATATAGCAAGCATTTACTGCATGTCCGTGTTTGCGTGCATGTGGGTATGCGCACAAAACGTGCATGCGTCTGGAAAACAAAACCTGAAATGAATTACTTGGGACATGTTAACACAAACACATGCAGCTAGAGGATCTTTGCAGAATAAATCCGCATTGAAATAGGTTCTGAAAGGGAACATCTTCTCTCTTCACTTATAATATAAATATGGCATTTAAAAATAAAACTTAGTCTTTGTTTTTTCATGCGTTTTCTCCCTGTCCTCCCCCCATTATATCATTACACTGACACCCACTGGTAAAAGTTGATCTGAGATCGTGATTGTAAATTCAGCCTCTCAATGAAGGGGCAGTTATTACTCAGGGATAAAAAATAAAATGAGGGCCAAAGAATAGCTTCTTTTCCGTCCTTTCCATTAAAAAAAAAAAAAAAGGCATTGCAATGTTCCTTGTTTTTATTTTGTTTTTTGAGGAGTCAGCATAGGGATGCTCCAAACCTAAGAAGGGAGGCCTTAGTGTTTTTCTCTAAAGATGCAACAATGTAGAAATGGCCGTGTTAAAAGCGTTTTTGTAGGCGTTTGTTAAGTTTAGGGACAGACAACAGGCTGGCACGGAGGGAGAACAGGAGAAGGTAATTAGTATGTCAGTGGCTGCTGTATTTAACGCTGTTTCCCAGGTAAAACAACTTGAAGAAAACCAGAAATAATGGTCATGCTGGAAATATATTTGTGTGGGCACTGACCTGATTGTATCAAAGTGGAGATGAATGCCAGCGCTGTGCAAGTCTTATTTAGCCTGTTTACCATTTAATTCAGAGTTGTCAGTGGTCTTGAAAGCCACTTGTGTTGGAGAAACAAGGCTTATTTTATTGAAATCTACCACGGCACCAAAATCTGGGTTGTGAGAGTGCCATTCCATAGCCCTGCCTAGCACAAGAACAATGCCACGCAATTACACTGTTTCAGGCTCTGAAATGGGCTTTCTTCCAAAACACCCTCCCCTTATATTATTAGACGTGTTCCTATTAATGAAATGATTGATTGAAAATCTTCCTGTGTTTACGTTGTTTGGGCAGCGGTAGCTTGGGTTTCCCTTGTCTGGACTAAAATTGTATCCAGTAGAGATGCATGGGACGGGTTTGTAAACCCGGAGCAAGACTTAACAAATGAGCTGCAGCAAAACCTGTCCATGGCTGGCTTCGTTATAAATACACTGATAAATTCTTTGTTTTGTGGGAGAAGGGGAACCTGAGCATAAGTAAATACAGAAACAAAATGGACTCCACAAAACATGGGAGTGTTGAAAAGACCTGCCAGGGCTGCACAGTGCAGAAATTAATACTCTAGCCTTTCACCTCTGAGAATGTGGTTCCAGACTTTCTTTACGTTCTGGGTAAAATGACCTTAAAACAAGCATAAAAAGCAGTATCCGGGGTTGCCAGCTTACTGGTGTAACTGGTGTGGATACCGTAATTGGAAAACAGGGTGAGTGCTGGGTTTTAGTACGTCATGAAAAGTTATGAGAAAAATCTTTACTGAGGTACTTGCTGTATCCTCTTTTAGGCGAACCCATGCAATATGTATGTGCGTAAAGGAAGAAATCTTTACAAAAACGGTCATTGAAGTTGAGGATTTATACAAGGTTCTCGTGCCTGAACGTGCCCTGCTGCACCGAACCTTACCTTATATGCACACCGTCCTACAGAAACGCTATGTTTAGAAAATGGCACAAGGCTGTTAGCAATTGATTTGTTTTTCTGTTTTACTTTGAATAATAATAAAAGCATGAATAGGGGACTGACTTTGAAATTGAGATGGGCTGTAAAAACATGCTAGCTTGTATCCTGTAATTATCCACAAGCACCCTTGTAGACCCAGAATAAAGCCCACAGAAGGGGCAGAAAGCACAATGAAGAATCGGGAGTTTGTGAGGAGGTGGCCTGTCAATAGCCTGCCACATCCTTCCTCCTCTCTCCCAGAGTGTCCTCCTTGTTCTGTTTGCATGAAGAAACTGCAGCAAGCAAGAAGGAAAGGGGGTGGTGGTGGGGGAAAGAACATTTATAGTTCATATTGCAGTATTCAAATAAAACACTAAAAATGCTATAAACAGCTTTATAGTCATTGTTTATGGACTCTAGAATTTTTAATATTCCAACATGTAATTGAATTTTGAAGCCAAGATTCTGCAATTAATCAGGCTTTTATAAGTGAGCCGCTATTTGCTAGAAGTAACTTTGAGAAGAATCTGGGCTTAAATTTTTTTTTCTTTTGGTTTATGGGTATAGGAAAAAAAGTGAAATGCTGAAGCGGTCTGCACAATCGTACGTTGTGCACTTGCTTGAGTGAGAAAAAGTCCTAATTTGTGTAAGTAGTTCGAGCATCTGAGAAACCTAACTGATTCCTGTGTGTAAATCTGGGCTTTATGCATGTGAATCATGGAACGTGTGGGTTTGGAGGACACGTTTTCAGGGCTTGTGTTCTCTATCCTCTACTACAACAGGTGGAGAACTCAAGTAAACTGGAAAAAAACCACAAACAATTTGTCAGTTTAGCTAGGATTTTATTATTATGCGCCCTACTTAGGACTGAAGTGAATCCCAGGAATGTTTGTATTTTGCCTACCCCATTGAAATGTTCGGTGTAAAGCCAGACTAGATTTGAGAGCCCGTTTTTCCTGCAGTTCTGATGGAGTGTGTTGTGCTTGTGAGCTGGAAGAGTGTGAAGGAGTTATGGCGCTGACTGGAGCGCTTGTTCTTTCCCAGTAAACTCTTAAATCCTGATACCAGAAGGGTCAAAAACTGGCCAGCTGTGACATCTGAATAAATTTTAAAGCAGTTAATCCAGTCAGAACGTTTATCAATCTTTGTACCTCGTGGGGAGACGTTGGGGACACAGCATAAAATAATTCAAGAGAAAAGCTCAGGTCATTGGCAAAAAATCATTTCATTCAACTGAGTCTTGCTCCACAGATTTAGCTTTTCAAGTTACGGTATGAAATACAGAATATTACACAGGAGAGTCCTTCTGCGTGGTTATTTGGCAGTTGTGTTGATACTTTGTTGTGCAAACCAAACCTGTGCTCTGGATCTGATGATGCCCAGATGACGCCCAAGTGAGTTCCCGGATGTCATCTGTATATGGCGTGGTACTGACACGGGAGAAAGGGATGTCAGGAAGAGCTGTCTGTATCATTGAGAAGGTAGGAATGGGTTCTGAGAGCCTGTTGCATCCTTGCTGGCCCTTGCCTAGGCCATTTCCCCATGTAATTTACAGTTGTGCGGACCACCCTGGTTCTGGTGTTGATCCCGTCACACTCCTATTGCAACAACATTAATTTAGCTGTGTATGCAATATCAGACGTGTGTTTAGTACATTCAAATTACCTGCAGAGAAATATGTTTCAGCCTTTTTTTGTAGTCTTGCCTTGCTTTTAATTGTTGCGTGTCTTCTTTCTGATCTGTTCTGATTTTGGTTTTTTGAAGATGAAAAGGGTTATTTCTGTGTTAACCAGTTTTCTCAAAATCATGCTTTAGAATGTCCCGATTCACCAGTCCTATAAGGGAAGGTGGAGAGAAAGAGCATAGGTATAACAAAGAATCCGTTTGTTCTTCTGACTCAGAACTAGGTTGTGAGCGAGTAGAACCATATGCAATCTAGAAAAAGGTTAATAAGAACATAAGCTGTGTGTAGGGTGGATCTTCTGGTGATAATTTTTGCTTTGATGTGACTTTTTTGCTTACTGGTGTTTTATTTTTAAAAAGCACCGCTTTTTCAGATAAAGCAAAAGGAAAAATGAAACCGTTCTTGTAGGGCAGGAGTTGAAAGTACTGTGAAGATCATGCTGAATTACAAAAAGGTGCTTCTTTTTCTGTTATTTTTGAGATTCAGCTAGGTTTGTAAGTTACCCATTCCATTAAAAGTAGGAATAAAGAATGCAATTTACAGTTGGAACTCGTGAGACACAGTAAAGGTTTTGAAGTTAAAACCATGTTTCCGAAACAAGAGTGCTCCCTACATTGTGTGCCTCCTTGCCTTAAAAAAAAAAGTCTTTTTAACCCACATAACCAAAATAATGTTGTCTAAGGCGCAGGAAGCTTTTTCTCCTGAGCACAATAGGAATATGTTGACTCTTTTGAAAACAGTTTCTGTTTTTCAAACACCTTTTCTTTTTCAACATAGATAATTAACGCCTTCTTCACAGTGCTTGGTGCCCTTGATACATCTGTTACCTTTGACAGATCCTTTCTGTTTGCCACCTCTTCCTAACATGCTTCCAATATTTTCAGCACAAAATAGCTGAATCTTTGATGTTGGTTGTATACGGGCTCAATTAAATAAGAAAGCTGCTGACAGAACGGTGTAGAGTTGAAACTTGAAGCTTTGTTTCTGTAAAGATTTTGTCCTTGGTCACTTATCTTCAATTTTTTCAGCAAATTGTTTGACTTCTTTTAGGCAAGGTTGTTAAGACACTTAGTTTTAGCTAGGACTCTGTTTGTTTTCACTTTTACAGGTGATACGTGCAGTAATTATGTAAAGAGGTAGGAAAAGGGAGCAGGGGAGTGCTCCACAGTTGTGGCCTTAAACAGCAAAAGCTAGTGAGGGTGGCTTTAAAACATGCCTTTCCAGAACTTTCTGCAATATTTAAAAGCATTATGGCGCTGTGGCTGTTCAGTATCCCAGTCACTGGTGGATGGCGTCTTACACTAAGCGAGCAACCGGACTTTGTCTGAAAAGGGCTATCGAAGGAGTTCATGTGGCAGTGACATTTTAACCCTTTCTGGTGTTTTCTGTAGCAGGGTCTGCTCTACAGCTTGACAGTGTGATAGCACACAAAGGCAGCTGTTGTAGAGACCCTTTGCAGTGGACTTTGGTAGACTTTATGGTTCCCAGTTTTGGAAGTGGGGAATTAAATCATGGTGTTGGAACAAGCGATTAAGAAAAAAAAAATGGATTAGAAGAGGTACAGACGTAATACCTAAATAAAAGGCTTACCAGTGGTAGTAATTGTTACTGCTTATGTCGCAGATTTTCAGGATTTCCCATATATTAGAATGTGTGAGGTTGAAAGGTTGGAATCTTGTTTTTATAGTATCTACAACTCGTTGCTTAAGGGAAATTAAATAGTGACTGCCCTGAGATTTCAGTCTAAGTAAACAAATCATTTTGATCTTTACATTGTCAAACAAATAAATATCCAAAGCTAATTTTCAGTGCAGTTACTTTGTTTCATGCAGTGTTCTGGTGTGAAAGAACTCATTCCATGTTACTCATCTTTGCATATATATATGAAAAAGAGTATGGCAGGAAAAAAAGTAGTTTGAACTAAGAGTATGTTTACAGAGGGAATACATGTGCATGTGTATATATATATATTACCTATTTGATCTCCTAATGACAAGAGCAGATGAACACATTAGTGTCACGAATTTACTGTTGATCAGCTGTTCACATGGTACCTACAGAGGAATAAGTTATTGCAGATGTGTAAGAGATGAGAGCGTGCTCACAGATAGGTCTCACAGGTTCCCCTGCAGTGAGGCTGCACTGAACTGAGATATATACAATCACAAATGTCAGTTTATCTGGGATTTTTAATGGTGGTTTCCCTGTGCAGACCTAAATACATTTGTACCTTTTTGTCTTTTTGAGGTTACAGGAATGGCCCCGTTGCCCCATAGCGCACCACTTTTTTTTCTCCCGAGCTGCTTCTAATATATGTAATTCTGTTGTAACTGTTATATCTTACAACACTTTTAGTTAGCCAATATCTAGAGTCTAATTTTGTTGCTTCTTGGGGATTGGCCATGTTCCCAGGATTTTGAAAAATATTTGCAGTAGGAGACTAAACCAGCAGGTTAGTCAATATCACGTCCAAGAATGTGTGTTGGGCACAATGTTGAAGATGTGAAATTTTTGTTGTTGTTATTGTTTTAAATCAGCTTCCCCAAAAGCATTGGCATTTAAGAAAAAAATTAAAAATATGAGCAGGACAGCTCTGTTCCACTAAACAGCTTTTAAGAACATAAGGCATCGTTGTGTTTTATCTTGAACACTGGCTGACCAAGTACAGAGCTGCTTCAGCGAGCTGCGTCCTTGAGCCACTCTGTTGTCTGTACATGCTAATAAGGAGAATGAGGAGAATTAATAAGCAATTGGAGCTGCAGCATAGTTTCTTGAAGTGTCTTTTCAAACCTTTTTAACAGGAAGTTGCACACAAAGTTATTCTATCATTTAAAAACGTATCATTTTGTTACTTAATTTGTTTTTGGAGCTAAAAGTTGTGGCTTCAAAAATTACAGCACAGATCTTCATTATTGCTAGACTTGGTGAGCTGAGAGATAAATGACTGATAGCACAAAGAACAAGCAAAATATATTAAAGAGAAAGTCAAAGAAAAAGTGGATGTCAGATTTAATGAATAATTGCCCTGGAGTGGGTCACATTGTATCCAGTTTTTGCACAGGTCAGACTGTGAGGAGATGGCATTTACTTAACCGGAAGGCCTTGAATAAGTACTCTCAGTGGACTTTGTATAGAAAGTGAGGAAATCTCAGCTGATCTATACTTAATTCATGAGATTTATACTGTGCGACTATCATGCCTTTATTTCAGACATAGATTCAGGGTCACAACAAAGATGTGTCTTCAGTGTATTTGTTTAAGGATTGCCCAGGGAACATGCTCAGTTCTCGCTTGCTGCAGATCTGAAACTTAGCCTGCAGTACCTGCATGATTGCCATTAAAAATAAATAAAATTGGTGGCAGGTAGCAGAGAAAAAGGGAAGGAAGGATTGTCACAGTTACCAAAGTTTAGTCCTACAGTTCTGCAGGCATTGAAAGCTGTTTACGCCCTCAGTAAGTGTCCTTGAAGAATTGCCAGAAACTAGTGTGGGTCACGTAGGTTTGTCTCAGCTCCAATGAGAAAAAGGATAACCATCTTCTACAATTGCTGAATCCTCAATTACTTTACAAGGAAGGCAAAGGGATGAGATATTACAGCTAGTTAGGCTGGATTTCATAAAGACATGAATGACTACAGCCATCTTCATTTTTTGAATAAACTTTCTAAGGACTTTGAAAAACAAAAACTGGATTAACTTCTTGTCACCTTTGTTTAAAAAAGACGAGTGGTGTGTGGGCGGCCAGGCTGATGGGAAAACCTTAAAAGCTGAGAATCTGAAATAGAAATGGATTATGAGGGTCTCTCTGTACCAAGCACTTACAACATCCTCCGTGTTTCACACTATCGAGACTATTTCCAATAGACGGCAAGATTGGTGTGTGGAAATAGTAGTTGGAGTTAACATTTGCATTGCTCTGTACCTAGACTAACAAGTCCCATTTGTAAGTAGTTGAGACTAGAGAGCCTCCCCCACCGGCCTCTGTGTAGGTCAGAGGGCAGACGCGGGTACAAGAGCAAGCAGTTTGATTATGAACTGGGCAGTGTGATGCGGTTCGTCTTATCATGAATGAGCAAGAAGTGCACCCCAATGGCAAGGAGGTGATTTGAGAGTAATTCAGGAGAGAGAGCCTGCATTTCCTCATTCTTTTCAGGTTTTGTTATCATGAGGAAGAGCATGCTTTCTGATCTGATTGATCTCTACTGAAGAGGGAAAACAAAAGTATTGCAAAATGCAAGTACTAACATATACATTTATTTTCTTTTGAACATGTTTTAAAAATGCCAGAGGCATGCCTTTTTAAGTAAGCAGGCAGTTGGCAAAAACCCTCTAGGTATCAGAGAAGCCCTGTGCTATAATTTTCCTAGAATAATAATGTCAAACAAATGACAATAGAAAGCCTATAAAATCTGCAGCCAGCTGGGCAAATTCTCGTGTGTGACCCATGGAAACCGTAAGTGCCCATGTAGAATATTTTGTCTTTATCAGAGCTACTCCAGTCTACTGCATTCCTTGCCAGAGTAGCTGTAACCTCGTCACCTTCCAGCTGCAAATAGCAGCCCCATTAGACAAACTCTGAGGAGCCCCGACCCAAGTCTGAGAGCAACATTAAGTGTGTGTTGTATTGGGAGTTTTTGCCTGAATGTAGATCGATGATCCTTTTCAGCATTAGTGTTAACAGGATGTTATATGGGAATCGCTATGCATCAGGAATTATTATTAGTGCTCATTTTCCGATTCTCCCCCAAAAAGATGGAGAGGGGTTCTGTGACCCATGTCTTTTGCAAGTTAGTTATTTTGTCCTTGCTACTTCTGTGGTTTGGCTAACAGTCTGGGTATTAAGCATAGCTGCAATTTCTCTTGTTAACGGTATTCCACTTCTGTGACTCTGACTCAGCTCCAGCTAATCCTATCTCAAACAAAGTCTTGATGAGACTAGAAGGAGCTGGACTGAGCTGAGGACCAAATCAATCAAGGAGAGTAGGTTTAGACTAGATCTTAGGAAGAAGTTCTTCAGTACGAGGGTGATGAGACTCCGGAATAGATTGCCTGGAGAGGCTGCGGATGGCCCCTTCCTGGAGGTGTTCAAGGTCAGGTTGGATGAGGCCTTGAGCAACTTAGTCTAGTTGAGAGGTGTCCCTGCCCATGGCAGGGAGGTTGGATTAGATGATCTCTAGGATCCCTTCCAACCTAAGCCATTCTGTGATTCTATGATCAATGCCGAGTATGGCTTTGGAGAAGACCAGATTATAATAATTCCTGGTGTCATCTGATCACTAGGTTGTACAACTCTGTTCCAGAAAGGTATTGCTAAGCATTGATGCTCAAGGTTTTGATCTGTTTCAACTCCTCTTCTCTTTGACAAGGAGGTAAAAGTGACTCTGTACATGCTTTATTGTAAGTCTCTTGGTTGCGATGCAATACTGTTTGTTAAGTTGGAGCTGTACAATTCTTTGTTGAAAAGCCAAACAAAAATACTGAGTAATTCTCATTACTTCTGACAAAAAGAGACTCAGGGCTACTCCCCATCTTGTTTCAGGGTGCTCCACACGTTACTCATCAGGGATCCTCTGGGCTGACATGATCATGTTGATGAATTCTTCCATCTTGTAAAATAAAAAGCTATTAAATGCTAGTCTATTCTACTATTAAGTTATAGGATACTACATAAACAGTAGTGGTCTTAGAGACCATGTAGGTTGTGTAGGGAGGTGGTGAGTTTGTCTTGTCATGCGCTGAGGAGGACCTGCAGGGTTTCTTGGCACCATCCCACCCAGCCCTGGGGTGCTGTGCTCAGACCAGTTCCTGGTCCTTGGAGTGCCTCCGCCCGGGGCAGTGGCAAGGAGCAGACCCTAGGAGGGGTGAATTGCCCAGGCGGGATACTCCTGCTTAAACCACTAATTGCATCTCATGTAATTGATCCGCAGTGTATGATTAATACACACGCTCTCTCGAATAGTACCCCATCGTTTACCCCTTACCACTGACAATAGCCTTCTAGCCCAGAATTGCAGGATACCGTAGTGTGGTTTGGGTTTGTTTATTAGAAGCAAAAAGACTGTTTGATTCTTTAGATAAACTGGAAAAACACCAATGAACAGTGATTAAAAGTTGCTTTTACACAGAAATAAAACACAGGGCAAAGAGGCCCGTTCAACTAGAGCAGTGCCCTGGGAAGAGTGGAAGGTGGACTGGACAAAGGTTCAGAGCAGTGCCTGGGGGAAGCCTGCGGTGTCTGATGGAGAGACATGAAATGACAGTGCTTCATTTAAGAATGAAGCCTGCTTAGTATATTTACATATGTACAGTCAGAACAGACAGCTAAAATCGGAAGTGTTTAACTGCCACAAGGAAGTATATAATGAGAAGTTCTTAAGTAACGTGTGATTATCTTGAAGCAATAATGAATCTCTTGTTCATTCTTTTTCTTATTGGAATGGAAGTGATATATTTTGAAGATGATTAAGAGAAAGATGGTGCTTGCCTGATTCTTAAGGAAATTTTCTCTTCTGCTTGGGTGGTGTGGGTGCTGATTGAAGTACACTCTCATTCCCACTAGAGGGGGGTCCTCTCAGCTGAGGTTGTAATGCATTTTGGCTTTTTTTTCGTTTTAAACTCAGCATGAGGAAAACCTCAAGTTGTCCCACGTCTTGTTTCAGTACTTTATATTGTGTATCTTATGGTGTCAGCAGTTACTTGTCTCTTACTGATCTTAACTGCTTTTTATACAAAGATGAAACCAAAAGGAAAACACACTAGTACAGTGGTAAACACAGTAGTCACAAAGAATACAGAGGGTGTTTTATTGCATCGTCTGCAAGGTGAGGACAAGTATTTATCACCAAAGTGATGTGACCACTCATGGAATAACAAAAGTGGCATTATCAGACCCGTTTAATAACATTTTTTAGTTAGAATTATTATCTACACCAGTAGCTGTGCTCCGAACCATTTTATTGTCTCTGCAGGCCTTACATTTCTAAGCATAAAATAAAATAGTTCTATATGTAAAAGACTAATAAGAGTGTGGTACATCAGCTTAAACTTCTGCTTTGCTCTTTGATGTCACAGTTTGTTCCTCTTCTCAGTTGAACATAAGGAGTATTGAGTTTTGTAAATGTGCTGGTCGTTGTGCCACATTAATTCATGTGTTTTGAAACTATGGCAGTCGAGAGCATTCTCTTGGCCCTGAGCGAGCGGGAGCTTAATTAGCACAACCCATTTGTTGACAGTACCACTGCACTCTATAGCAGAGGTCCCCACATGGTGAGGTGGCCTCTCTGCAGATGAGGCCAAATGGGAAGCCCAAACAAAGGACGTTCTGCCCGATCTGTGCTGGGTCAGTGCAGGAGTTTGGTGCCATCGCCCATGGTGTGCTCCTGCAGCTGGGAGCATTGTGGGAGCGGAGAGCAGAGGGCAGGCAGCTCTGGGAAGGCTTGGTGGGGCCATTCGCCCAGCTGGGACCACTTGAGAAGGAGAGGAGGAGGAAGGGACAGCAGGGCAAGAGAGGCAGCGTGGACTGGGGCTGGCAGGGATTCAGCAGTCCTTCTGGATTCAAGGAGGGAGAGGGACCCAGTGGCACAGAAAAGGCTCCAATTTTCCTAATGAATCTCCACAACAGAAATGGCAGCAGAGTAATAAGCGTTAATGGGTCTGGAGGTAGCATCTAGGGTATGTGGTTGGCATGATACTGGATAGAGAAAACTGAATCAGTTTTGAACAAGATTGTTCAAGTTTTGGGGTCTATCTAGTTACGGTAGTTGGATGTCATACCAAAACAATAAGCCTGGTGGAAATGAGCATTCACAGTTCAGATGGGTACCGAATTAACCCTAACTGGACAGCTTCTGATATTAGAATGACTTTTTTCAGAAGCCACTTGAGCACCTGAGTAGGGCACTGCATTGTGACAGGCAGTCATACTGTTATTTCCAATCCAGTGGCTGATTATTCTCTTTTTGGCCCTGGGCAAGTCACTTAACCCTCTGTCTGTTTCTTCATCTGTAAAATATATTATGGATATTTATCAGTCTCACCAGGACTGATTGTTTAATATTTATAAAGTGCCTAAAGGATTAGGAGCTTAATATAAGTAGCTAATACATATCATTTTAGATTGATTTTATTTACTTGGATTTTTTTTTTCTACCTCCTATTGAATGAGATGCTATTCTGTAGCCTCTTACTGCCATTTCTGACCAGCTGGACAGGTCACAATTGGGGAACTTAAGGTTCATTTTCTTCTTTTATTCCTAGTTCCTATATGTATAGGAACTTTATCTCCTTCCCTCTTTTTTTCCGCTCCCCTTTTTAATTTAGAGATTAAGAGATACCATATGTTGCTAGATCATGACATAAATATATTTAAATGCTGCCATCATTGTTAGTTTATCAGCCTTTCCATTATAAACCCTCTTGTTCAGGGGTTTATAACTCTGGCATTGTAATGTGCTTCAGGCTGAAACTTGACATTCATTTTTTCCGTCTTGATTTGCTTTAAATCCTTCACTCTTCTTAAGTTAAACTGGAGATTAGATACATTAGTTATAGTTATACTAGTTGTATAAATTATAATGCAGCAGTAGGCATTTTAAATAGGATGTAAATCAGAGAAATCGATAATTTCCTAGTTGTTAAACTGTGAGTCTGGCGGTAGAAATCTGGGATTCTTTTCCTGAGTGTGTTCCTGGCTTGGCACATGACTACTAAGAAATTATTTAACCTCTTTTTCTTCACTCTTCTGTCTGTATAGTGGGATGATGACATTTCCTACTTCACTGGTGTATTGGGAAGCTTAATTAATTAGAATTCATAAAAGCACCGAGATTCTCAGGTGAAAGGTGCTGAAGTGTGAAGTATTTTTAAGGAGTCTAATGAAAAGTCAGTGTGCCTGCTTTTTGGTGTCTGTTGTCTGTTGTCCCAGACGAGCACCTGTCAACTCTTAGAGCTATATGGTATGTGGCAACCAGCAAGGAGTTTGATTTGGAGCACCACTAGATGACCTAGCAGCTTGCCATCCTCAAGCTTTCAAGCATTTGCTCTATCTTGCAGCGAGCTAGTCTTGGACTTTGTCTGGGGAGTTTGTGTTCTATGATTTTCAAAGAATGTGCTTTTTTTGCTTTGCTCAGGACAGGAACCAGCAAGCGAGTCCTCTGCTGCAGTTTCCCGTGAGTGCTGTTAGAGCACTTGGTGCTGGTGCAGGAGTACCCAGCCTGGCTAGAAGGTAATGGGAGGGGAAGAGTTCAGGTATTTCCAGCCTTTTTTTTACAAGGAGATGTTGTGGCAGATGATTCTGGTTGTGCTTAGGCAGCTTTTTTGTGTAGCCAAAAGTCCTTATAGAAGACAGTGTTTCAACTGTAGTACAGTAAATTTTGGGACACTGACAGATACTCTCTACATTGTTTAGATTGAGAAATCTCATTTGTGTGATGAAGGATGCTTTCTGAGTTTCCTCTCCTGAGGACTTCCGTTGTCAGCCATTATTTCAGCATGGCCTATCGTCTGTAGGTTCGTAGGACTGACCCAGACTGGTGTCTTCATTCAGAGATCTCTTCTTTGCCTGGACTGTGGTGCTGTGCGCAGGAGAGAGAGGTTCTTGGTGGTTGCTAAATTTGAAATGATCTTTCTCCTTACAATTTCAGGTTGAAGTCTTGGCCTCGGAGGATGCTACATTTGGACACAAGGTGTGTAGTTCAATGCAGTTTTGTTACGTAGGTCCCATCAATTTAAATTGTTGGATGTGGTGTCACAGAAGACAACAATTTTCAACCTGAGAATTGAGGATCCTGCGACTTGCATCCATCAATTTAGAAAATTTCCCTTATTTGTGGTAATCTGAGAATGACACACAGGTTGTCTTAATCCTGTTATTTGGTGTAAAACCTGTGAGCAAATTTTACTTGCGAAGGCCCGTATGGAAACATGGAACGTCAGCTTTGTAGTAACTTTTAGGATTGGACTTGCCTAAGTGCTGGATTTACTCTTGTTCCATGTATTTGCAGCTCAGAAATTGTAGTTGTTACCTCCTTTGCAGTCTGCTGAGTAGGCCACTTTGTTCTTGGTCCTTTTCCACAGTGCATCTCAAATAGAAAGTAGTGCATTGAACGGCTGCATCACCCTGTGTTCAATTGTAGATCGATGTATGGCAGGCGGTATGTATCTAGGAGAGACCACTTTAGACCTGCTCTGCTAAATGGATGGGCTGTATCCTAGTTACTGCTCAAGTTTCTTTGGCCAGTGAGCATTATGGTGACTACCATGGTTTTAATTGAGCACTAACAGCAGATTATTTTAAGCAGGGCACATTGTGTGTAAGCTGTATCTAGTTAGTTAGGAAGAGAGTAGATGAGGAGGGGAAGAAGGAGATTGTAGGAACAGTAGGCTAAATCATGACAATGAAGAGTTTCCTGTTGCTGAAGACCCACATGCTGTGATACTACTGCAGGTGAGAAAATAGCAGTGCTATTACTATCAAGGTTAAAAAAAAAAAAAAAGTAGTAAGTTCTCCAGGTTTATACAGAATACAATAAACAAAATTAACCAACGGGGAAAAAAAAACTTTAAAAGCATCTAAATATTAATGATGCCAAAATTTACATTGTGTCTGTATTGTACATTTTTATGTTGATATGTGATAAAGTGATTTAAATAAATTATTAAAAAACAAACAGAGCTACTTCAGTATTATTTGAAGTATTTAACATATGGTAGTCTGCAGTATTTTCTGTTTTTTATTTAATACTCAGCATGCATACAGAATATTCATTGAATATTTAATAAACCTGGAGGGTCAGCTCTTGTGAACTCATCTCCATAATCCTTCAGACTAAGTGGGTAAACAGAAATATTACTGAAGATTATTGTAGCCATTCGCTGTCACAACTAAAACACCATGGAGGAGGCTACTTATTTTTTTCATGGCTAGACTTGCAAGGTGTTTTTCAATCTTGGGGTAATCCTAACAGGCATCTTTTGAAACTCCTTTTTATTACCAGAAGTGTTAAGAATTTTGTATTACTAAGCTTCCATTTTACAAAAGCAAATTAGTACTGTCGCCAGCTCTTAACGTCATCCTCCTGAGTCCCAAGCGACTTTTCTTGTAAGATTCAGCTTCAGAACCAACAGGGTCTTTCTACTCTCTTAAAATATTAGCTTTACATTATGTACTGAACTATGTATGTCTAAGAATGTCATGTACTTTTTATCAATCAAGAAGAGAGGTAAATGTATGATCCCCAATTTGTTAATCCCAAAATTTATCTTAGCTGTCTATTTAGGCATGCTGTGAAAGTACTTTCTTTCCTCCTCTCCCTTAAGAAATGCTTCCTTGACTGTCTGTCTCAATGACAAATAAATGTTACTGTCTGTATTACATTAACAAATGAGTTGGTGTGCCCATGGAGAATACCTGTAAGTACAATTTTTAAATGAAAAATAATTTTAATTTTATAAATTAGAAAATAAGTTCGCATGGCAAATACCAGATAACATAGTCGAGAAGGATGTAAGATTAAGAGTTTGTGTGATGTAATGCTTTCCTTGATACCAGCTTTTAACCTGAATTTCCCTCCAGGTCTGTTGGAGACTGTTGAGGAGGCTGTCTCTGCGGTTTTGGGTCTAGCATATGCCTCAGCTTGAAACATTGTAGGACCCCTCTGTATGCATAAACAGAAGCATAATTTGCTGCAGGGGATGACTCTTCTTTTGACTGTATCAATTCTATTTATCCTTGGACACTTACCAGTAAGTTTTAGCTTTGGTAACAGGCTGTGTTGCCTGTAGATGCTAGAATACTATTTTTAAAAAAGGATATTTCTAGACTGCTTACGATGACAGCTTACGATGTTATCTGTTAGTCACAAATTCTCCATTATTTTAGTTTGATGGTAAATACGCAGACTGGCAGCAAATGGGGCAGTTCCCCAGGAAAATGCTCTGAAGGAGACAGCAGAACATTGTTCGGCCTCACTGTCGTTAATGTTGGTGAAGTGAAGATCTGGCTGATGTAGTTGGCCCCTTTGAATAGTTGAATCTTTCATGATGATGTTGATAAGTACATGTAGATATCAGCTACAGGATGCTTTTGATGCAAGATGTGCATATTGATTTGGGCAAAATAATTCTTAGTTTAGAAAATTAAAACAGAAGCTATTGCAGCTATTGTTTCACCCTGTTAAAATACCCAGGGAAGAAGCACCTTGAAGTACCAAATGTTATCTTTTCTGCATAAGCACAAAACAGGTGGGAATTGGAGACCATTAGCAGTAGTCCTTCAAAATGTTCTCTCCACCTCATCTTTGTAATAAGAAAACAGTCTTCCCAAAACAGAGGTAGAATACAAGGCATTTATTGCAGTAAAAATTACATTTTAATATGAAACTTTTTTTTCCATTTTATGCATATGTGAGACCACGGCTCTTTAATGGGCCATGGAAATGTAAGCCGTTTTTCAATCAGTTTAAATAAAAGTTGTTGTTTGATAAGTATATGGATGCACAGATTTGACAGCATTGCTGTCCAAACATTTCCTTTGAACAGTAGGAAGCAAAACCATTCAGCTTTATTTGCAACTGATTTTACAGGAGGAGGAAGCTGTTGGTGTGCTGTAACAGCTTTTCCAAAGATGGTACAAGTGGTGTTCAGTTTACACGTGGATGTGTGTTTGTGTGCATGCTTGTTTTTTAAAGACCAGAAAAAACCAAAACATCCAGCTTTTTGCCTGTCTTTCAGTATTTAGAAGGATTGTGATACATGTGTGGTTGTGTGGGGAGATGTAGGGGAAATGCCCGCCTAGCAAATCACGAACAGCTGATAGGTGATCTGAGACAGACTTAACAGTTATGTCTCATTCATTCAAATTCTGCTGAGTATAAACATACATAAATAATCAGTTTCTCCCAAAAAGTTGCCAAGAAACTAACTTAGAGAAAGAGGGAATAGATGGGGTGCTATCTGCCCAAGTCTACAGTCAACACACTGGACTGTATTTCAAAGTTGGAAACTCCTTCAATCCCATTAATCTTATTAAAGCCTAACAATGACACGTGAAATACTAACAGTACCAATTTATTTTGTGTTTATCTTAGCTGGAATAGGAAGATACATTTTAGCAGATGGGACCAGTGTTCCCAGATGGTCGAGAAAATTAGGAGGGATACAAAGATGTGAAAAATAAAGAAAATAAGGTGCACAGAGCAGAAATAAAAGGTGGAAGGTTTAACCATTTTGAATGATGCCGATTTAAACACCAAGGCAATGAACAAATAAAAATAACAGTGTCTGAGTTTTTAAAATCCTCCTAAGAGATTTAGATGCTCAATTTCCATTAGAACATTTTAATCCCTGAGGTAGAATTGAAAATCTTAGTCTGAAAGGTTGGTTATTATAGAAAGATTTAACCCACATTTTATTGTTGTAGGAGCTGCATATTGGCATCAGTTGGAATTACAGTGTTGAATGTGGTAGCACATACTCCATCCAGACAGGCTACAAATGGTGTCTGGCCCTATCTAGAGAATGAGATGCTTGACTTCTAAATACTTGCGCTCAGTTTACTCTCTTCTTTCCCTCCCTTTCCCCAAGGCTTTTACTGTCAGCATCGACCTGACCCAAATAACGTAGGGTAGAGGAGGCTTCATTCAGTTAAGCAGGGTGAGATCACCTCATCCACGTGTCTCAACCTGTCTGTGGACGTGTAAAGTGCCATAAGCTCTGTTTGCAGAGACGGCCGCAGAGCCTGCCTACCGCAGCTAATGCCGAGGTGCAGTGATCCCAGCTTAGTGCAGCATTAATATAAATAAGTTTGTTAATGGCAGTCCAGCAGCTACATGTCAGAAGGCTCACAACTTTGTGCAACAGGAAAAGAGACACTTATGTTCCCACAGTGGGGGAGCTCCACCAAGAACAGGACTCTCTTATTTGGTAGTGAGCTTTAATCCTTCCATTGTGTGTCATTTTAAGCTGTGTTGTGATGTAATTGGCTTAATCATTACTATTATGTTGCTTTGCACAAGTTAAGATTGTAATTTGACATATGGAAATAAATGGCAACTGGATTAGTGATTTGCAGGTGTCACTTAAAAATAGGGGGCAGGGAAGAAAGCCTTTCATATTTTGCAAGCAGCATGTTTGCTAATGTGCAGAGGCAGAATTAACTACACAACTGCATCTCACGCTGTCTTCGAGTAGGAGAGACCTTCACCTGTTAGTTTCTGGGACTGTGCTGCTGCTGGGCTTGAGGAAAGAGAATCTCATTCACGATGGATGTGTTCACTGTAGGAGTGATTTTACATTTCCTTTGCAGAAGACTAGCAGGAGAAAAGCCTTCTCTTTGATCAAGAAATCGGCATAATGGAGACACAGCTCTATTAAGGAAATGCAGCAAGGGTGGCGTTTCTATGTGGCTGTGTCTGCGCAGTGGAGCTTTCAGCATTGTTTGTGGAACTAGCTGTATTTTTTGTTTTGTGACACAGCATAAAGTGATGACCTCATCTCCATAATTTTGTAACCTGGGGAGTTGTTGAGAGAGTTTATTCCTAAGTCTTTTTAAGTATGTACTGCTGAGATACATTTTTTAAATGCTCTTTCTCTGGCATAGGATACATGGTTTTAGGAATCAAATGTGCTTAGGAGAAAAATACCTTTTTTTCCTCCCAAACGTGCTACTTTTACTTGAGTTTATTAAGATTTTTTTTTTCACTTTCCTCCAGCTTGCAAAGGGTGCGTATTGCAACCCTCAGCACATCACGGTGCATCTTCTGTAGCCCTGTTATTTTCATGGTCCCAGATACCGGCAGTTCAAATCCTGAGGGGAAGTTCATATGCGCAGTGTAGCTACGTGTCAGCTTCCTGGTTTGAAGCATAGGACACCAAAGAGAATACGTTTGGTGGCTGATTGTGAGTTATGACTGTGCAAATCTACAAGGAAGCTGTTGTTCTAGCGGTATCTAACAGAAGCCTTAAACTATGAGATTGAGTAGAGATGCCGTTTGAGAAAATGTGTTCTTGAGTTGTTTTTCTTTTCTTTCTTTTTTTAAAAATTTGTATTAGCTTGATTGCAAAATGATACCTACTTCTTGGAAAGAAGGAGGAAAGAAGTCATTGAAGGAGAAAAAAAAGTAGACATAAAATTTTTTCTTTTAATGCATGCCCTGTTTAAGACCACCTTCTTTTGTTGAATGTGCTCAGCAGTCTCTGCTCCTGCCATCTGGTGGTTGCTCATAAAAGTTGCATCTTCGAAGACAAATTAAATTGTTTTAAAGCCAATTAATCCTTTTCAGAAGAGGATGTTTTCAAGTGTCTGAATTATCTCTGTCTTGATATGTTGACACTTGGAGTGTCTATGTGTGTGCTTAGTATATGGGAAAATATGGAGAAATGAGTCCTCATTTACATCTATCTGTGCACTGTTGACTTAGACAGGAATCTGGGGATTGTAAATAAGTTTTTTTATTTGTTTCAGCTTAGAAAAAAATAGATACTCATATTAGCCTCCAGTAACTTCTGTTTCACTACTCAGAACAGAGTTAGGAGTACACATTTCCCCCAGTGCTGCTGTTGCTGTTTTCTTCGTGGAGTTGTTCCACCTGAGGTGTTCAGATGACTAAAAGGATTTTCCAATATTCTTTCTTTGCGCCATTTCAAAAGGTGTGTTTTACAATTGCTGGAGTATTCCAAGTGCCCTCTGTGCCAGATGTTTTCTAAGAGTAGAGAATGGTGTTACAGCAGGGAACAAGGTGCTCTTGTAATATTTTTAGGGACCTTTTACAGATGTGTCAGTGTTTTGAAGTAGTTATGACTAATAGCAGCAACTTGAACATGTTTCTGCCTGGACCTATGCATATCACTGCTGTGTTATTCAGGACAACCCAGGAACATGCGAAAATGAGCAATTGTGATCATGCTTTAGAAATTTAATCTACATAATCAATAGTTCTTAATATCTGATAAGTTTAGTCTCAATAAATTTCAATCAGTTTTCTAATCCATTTCAAAATCCATTCCAAACAACACTCACTTGTTGTGGTGCCCCACAGCTCACTCCCACTTCCCATACAGAAAGGATTTTAAAGTGCTGCGGGAGGGTGGAAAAAAGTGAGGGCTTCTTAGAGGTTTTGGTGCCTCCTTATGCAGTGGAGGTGGCTCTGGACAACTCCAAAGCAAATCTTTCATGAAGAAGAAAAGATTAAATGATATATAGAATAGGAAAAAGTCATATGTTAGCTGAGAACCTCCAGATGTGAGAAGGTCAAGAGACGCTCAATAAATGGCATAGTAATGTTCGTTCTTTCCTCCGTATGCCCTTCCCTGGACTGTAGTCTCAGGGAAGACAAGACAAGGCAAGACTTTAGGAAGGAACTATGGTTAGGCATTGGAACAGGCTGCCCAGGGAAGCGGTGTAGTCACCATCCCTGGAGGTGTTAAAAAAGCAAGTAGATGTGGTGCTTTGGGACATGGCATAGGGGTCAGGGAGATGTTGGGATGAAGGTTGGACTTGATGATCCTAGAGGTCTTTTCCAACCTAAATGATTCTATGATTCTGTGTGGCAGTGTCCCTCTGCAGGTACCTCATGCCAAGCTTTCTTGGATATTCCCTCATTTCTTCTCTTGCCAGTGACCCAAACTAGGGATAAATACATGTTTAATGCTCCTTTTCAGTCTGAAGCATTTCATGATGCTTGTAGAATAAATACTGCTGGCCTCAGGGTTAGACTTAGGCTGTCTGCATGGGTATGTGGTAACATTTGTTTTAACAAAGCTCCCAAGCCCTCTGTAGCAAGCTGGCATGATCACAGCTGGTGAACATCATGCCCTCTCCAGCACCCTTGAACTTTGCTGTCATGGTTTGCCTAGTGTCCCGTAATCCATTGCGATTAGTGCTAAAAACATATAAACTGCTGGCTTTCTCCCTACATCATCTCTACTTTATGGGCGTATGTAAACATGATGAACAGCATTCATCTCCAGTTCTGCACAGTTTATGTTACATGGCGTGGATGGGGCCACACTTCGGATTTTGAAACAAGTTTAAAGCTCCCACCGCCTTCCTGAGAGTACCAGGGGGCAGAAATCAGCATGCAGTTTTCAGAAACAGATGTGTATATAATTCAAGGCAACTGTTGTGTTTTTGCTGAAGTGATGTCTGTGAGAAGGCTTGGCAGCTGGTTTTGATTTTCTGACTGATGGCTATCCCTCTTCTGTCAGTTCTATGCCGATTCAGGATGCCACTTTGCTGAAAGAAACTGCTGCAACTTTGAATGCCCAGCTCCTGTGGCAGCAGCAGCAGCAGGAATCCATACTTCCACCCACTGCTTTTTTGAAGAGACTGTCTGTAGGATGGTTTGCCCTTCCCAGACTCCATAGAAATGCCAGAAGAGTGCAAAGTTTGGTACTGCTTTCATGGTGGGAACCCTTCAGACGGTTTGACTGAATCCACCATTTTGTATCAGTCACTTTGGTATAGTAATAGACGTTACCACCAAAAAAAAAGAATTTATTTTCTCAGTCTTCCTTCTGTTACTCTCTACTTTTTTAACTGGTGGGCACACCTGCGTGGCCTGAGTGTGGTGTGCCTGAGCTGGCTGCCTGCATTTGGCTGTGCGTGCTGCTCGAGTCCTCCCTCGCTCAACTGCTGCCTGTCAACATGTAACTGTGGTGGTGCTTGCCTGATATGGCGGGTCCTTTATGGTTCTCTGTGGCCCCTTTGATTTATACTGCTCGTTTGAAGTTTGAGGGAGTATCAGATTTACCGAGAAGTTACCTAACAATAGGAACACCATGTTTGCTTGTAAATACCTGCACATTTTAAATAAATGTTGAGGCAGGTGGTCTCTTTGTTTGGGGGTGGGAAAAAGGCAGGACAGAGCATTTGAAAATAGTTTGCTGTTCCTTCTTGATTAGAGAGCAGGTTAGACCAGATTTCTTTTTCTCCTGTAAATTCTACCTGATTGCACAACTGGTGGGACCAGAACTGCTCCCTCCAGCAACCAACCCCACCTTGCTACAGGAAGCATGCTCCAATTCATATTGCAACTTAAAAAACAACAACAAAGAAACCACAAATATTTTTATTTTTTAAAAGCTAGTGTTCATTTGTTTGCTTTCTTTGTATAACATTCTTTTCCAACAGCATGAAATACATGTATAGAAAAAGATTCCGATTTCTGCTGTGTGGCTGCTTCCTCTGGTTGTGTAGTCAGCTTGTTAAAACTAGTGCTAGATTTGAAGAATAGGAATTGCAAAGAGAAACGTGAGAAAGTTGTTGGGTAGACAGAAGTGATTTAGGTTTTCACTTCCCCTTTTTTTTCTGAGACAAGGTCAGGTGTTTGTCATGCTTCGGAGCTGTGCTTTGCTGGAAAAAGGGCTGTTGACATGTCACGCGTTTGAAAGGGGAAAAAACAATGACAATAATGAAGAATCTTGGGATTTTCACTGAATGTATGTTTCTTTTACAAAAAACCACTATTTTGTAACTTTGAAGCTTCAGTTATTCCATTGTTCGTTTTTTAAGAATTTCTTCTTGTGAGACAAGGTTTTCTAGGGAATTGGGATTTTGATGGATAATTTTATTGGATTAGAGTGACACTGGGAAATCCTGTTTTTCAAGGTCATTTCTTTGATTTTCTTGGTGATCGGTTAATTATACAGGGTATTAATATTTTCTTGTATAGGAAGAATAAGATTACAAATAGTTTTGACATGATTTTCATGCTGTTGAAATGCTTTAAATTCCTTAATATTATACACATGTAAACTATAATGATGTATTTCTAGCGTAACAATCATTCTGTGTGGTTTACAATTTTTACTACAGTATCCTTGCCACTACTTGAAATAGAAAGCAGAGGAATTTACAGTCTCTTCAGTAAAACTTGCCTTAACATTTTAATCTGGAGCAAAATAAGCATCATTGGTACCACTCAGTTTAATGTGACTGTGTGTTTTCATTCCACGGGCTGATCTCCCCCCTCCTCCCCCTTATCAAGATCTGTTTGAATCTCCTCGAGCCTCCTATGAAACCTCCTCACAGCATTATTCCTCGTGTCAGAACCCGTGTACCGATTGCCTTGTAAATGTAATCTGTATCTAGAGTGGATTTACAACTTCAGGCCGTGTGCAAGGGCTGTGCTCCAATGGAGGGATGTACACCTTGGAATCACATGTGGGAAGAGCAGTTAGAATACATACTAATTTAGAAATTAATAAATGTACTTTGAGAAATGTGTTAACTGCTGAAGCAATGAAGTGAGTCATGTGGAATTGGCTTTGGTTGCATCTAAGTAACTAAATACTATTATAGCACATACAATTGCGTGCAAAAGCCTTACAATAATGAAGGTATGGCTGTTTATATGCTTATTAACTTGTAGTTTCTTAGCTGTGGTGTGGGCAGAATGCTGCCAAGGTCAAAGTTGTTAAGATGCCCTAAATAGTACTGGAGGAAGGAATTGTGTTAGCTAAAGATTTCTTCTTTTTTTTTAAGTTTTCTAGCAAAAGAAAGTGGAAAAAGTACTTGAAGGAGAAATTTGGAGATTTGGCGTGAAGTTAAGGAAACTAATTAGAATTAGAATTGGTGTCTTTGGTGGAACAAATGTTGAAGATGGTCATGATACTCTTAGGATCCTGAGTGTTGCGTGCCTTAGTTATGCAGAGGTCTGAAAGTGAGAAGTTCAAACTTGATACAGTGAGCAAGGGAAGGCTAATGGAGCACATTAAAAATGCAAGCTGACCTAGATATACTGTTGAATGGTGCCATGTGGTGTGCAGCTTTATATGGCAGACTGCAACGGCTTGTTGCCCAGAATAAAGCTTAAAAAGCTGAAAATGCTGCACTGTTTACAAGTCCAAAGAAAAGATAGAAGAATTGGGCCATCCTATTCTGTTTTATAGGTTATGTTAAGAGAAACAATACTGTTAGAGTTTTTTCACTATGAAAGCAGCAATTGATTTCTGTTAAATGTATACATTTGTTTAAAAAAAACCCTACAGAAATTAATTCCCAGGAATGATGAGTGTGCATGCCCCATTACCACAAGTGTGTGTCTACTTGTGCTCTCTTCTGTCTAAGCTACATGTACACAAAAACCTGGAAGAAAAATCAGTATTATGTTAAGAGTTAGTTGATCAAGGTTAAATTCTTCCTTTCTGGAATATAATGATATTCAATATGGGAAAGGGTAGCATAATCTGGCCATTAATTTTATGGTACTTTTAATTCCAGATTAACTTTTCAAGAACTATTTTAAGGGGTGTCAAAGCATAAAATGTCAATATTATTTTATTTTTCAGATAATGAATATTAAAATGGCTTTTAGTTGCTCTTTGAAACTTGATGGAAAGTCATTCATTTTGTTATTGAGACAGTTTCAAATTGGAACAATTATTTTAGCTTATTTATAAATACCAAAAAAAGCCTACAGAGGAAATGTTGACTTCCCCCCACCCTTGCATCTGCTGTAGACTCTGCTCAAGCTGTAGAAATGCAGGCATATATGATGGGGACATTATATAATTTTATAGGACTAGGAGGTTCAAAATTGATATTCTTTTTTTCTAGAGCTGTAAGTTATAATGTGTTTTTGGTTGGTACAATAATAATAAAAAGGCTTGCATGTACCTGTGATGCATTTGATTCCTCCCTTCAGTGACTCATTGTGGATCTCTCTTACAGCTAAGTGCTTGTTCCTTGTGATCAGAGGAAAATGCTGCACACCTTCTGCTTCGTGCCTATTAAATTCAAGTTTCTATTGTAGGCAGCATTACACAGCTATCTTTGAGAATTAAAGGAAAAAAAATATCAAGAACAGTAACTGAAGTGAAAATCTAAAAAGCCACTTTGTTCCCTCTCAGCCCTAATGTCGATTTTCAATGCATTTCTGTTTCCATACTTGCCTTTCCAAAATTAACAAATTTTTCTTTCTTCCTGTTCAGAGCACTCATCTTTGGTACGCTGTTGAAATTAGTGACCATAATGGCAATTGCTCTTTCCTCTTTTCTGGAACCTGAATGATAGATACCAACCTTTTAAAATCTTTTTATGTTAATCGTACTGTATAGTTCCTTTATCCAGACCAATATTTTGAGTTGAAGAAGGGATTGTTTTTTCCAATTTTGTTACCATTTTGCCCCCTCACCTTTTTCATTCCCTGAGGGAATGCTGTGGAGAACAAAGTGTCCGTGTTCCTGGGAACAGAAATAGATTGTTCCATTCATAATTTAGTGATCTATTTCTGTTTGGCAAAGTTAAGCACTTGCTTAACTTCAGGCCTGTGATTAAATCTCACTGACTCCAGTACAACTTAAATGCTTTGCAAAACTGTGGCTTTTATTCCCATCTCACCATCACACCATTCCTTCTGTCTCATTGCTCTTTTTTTCTTTTTTTTTTCCCCTCCTCTGCCATGCTGCAAGTTGACTGTGCTTAGTGTCAGCAGTTTATGTTCTGCATGTTTAATGAAGGCCACGGCTCAGCTCAGCATAGCCCTTCCCCTTACGCTAACAGAATTTTGATAAATGAGATTTCCTTGTGTGAAGAGCCAAGAAGGGGCTTTGACGGGAAAAGACAGGGCATGAAATCAGCAGGTGTCAGGGTGTGCAAATTACAGGCATTTAAAACAAAAAACAAAATAAAGAACTTTTTATGACTAACTGTCTTCAAAATGTGTATCTCCCTATGAAGCACAAAAAAGGATCTAACAATATACTAGCAAAACAAAAGTAAATTCAGTAAGAAGTAATCTGTATCAGCGTATTTCTACCTTCCTTTTTGCTCCATATTCCCTGAGCCTCCCACCTCAGTCATCAAAGTACACTATATAAGCAATTGGATTACAATAATCAGTGCTGAATTTAGCACATGGAAATACATTTCAGTTGTGCTTTATATCCTGTAGTGGTCTAAACCATTATAAATTCTCTGTTTTATGCCCACTCAAGTTATTGACTGCAACAGAATAGCAAAGGGAAATAGTTGCACCGATGAAAAGAAACAGCCAGCGGTTATTGCAAGCAACCTTTTCAAATAAGGTGTGTTTCTATGATCCTTCCTCAGTTTTCAGTTCTATTTTCATTTTTCTGATACTGCTCACTACATCCACTTCCCCCTGCTCTTTCAATCTTTCTCCTTCATGCAGATTTAGCTTGTCTAGTGACCGATCTCCTATTCAAACTATATTGCTGTGTAATTAAAAAAACCCTTTTTGTGTGCTCGCATGTGCCAGTGAGGTATTGGATTGTTGAAATAACATCAGACTCTTCATTGGAGATTATAATCTGACACAAATGATTGAAAGCCAGAAATGGATCCTGCAGACCTAAAACTGGAGCTATTTTATTACCTTATGTAACGTTTCATAAAAGTTTCTGCAGCTGTAGTGGATTAGAGATTAATTGTTTTTATTGGAGAGATGAAGAGAAAGGACAGTTGGTATGGTTATAATAATTAATAAATAACGCAGTTAATTACTGTGCTGGCTCTCCAGTATGTTCAGAGATTAATTTAAATCAATTTGTGTTCACATCTATTAAAATACTCAAAATTGTATTTTTATGCACAGATAGAGAAATATAGAATGCCTATACATAGAACTGTGTATTTAAATATGTACATATAATTTTATTTCTTATATATCTGCATTTAGTTACCTAGGTTTTTTCCTCTTTTTGTGGCAGGACTTTTGCAGAGCTTGAAAGCAGGGATAATTGCAGATCTTCTCATTTTTTCATAAGTTAGTTCATACCATACCTGTGCGCTAAATCTTCCTGTAATGTCTTCAAAGAGTTTATCAGGATTTTCTGCTTACCTCCAGCTGCCCCCCTTCCCTCCTGTCAGCCAGGTGCCTGTGGGGCCCCTCCACAGTCGGGAGAAGCTCAGAGTTGCACATGATCACCCACTGGTGTACAGATTTTTTCTTACAGAGAGTATATTTTTTCTTAATTATTAAGATATACTTTTTATTCTAATTCCATCTCATTAAATTTGTAACCATCATTTATTTTCTTCAGATGTCTTACAGCAAAACAACTGCAGTTGCCCAGGCAGTGGCTTCCAACAGTAGCTGTAGTCCTTAGGCTATGTTGTACCTTCTCCATATTTTACAGTGTAACTTCTAATATACCCTTTAAAATCCTTAATTCCAGTCTCTTGGACCCCTCAATCACAAAGAGCATTTACAGATTTGGCTGGAAGGTGCTGGTGACTGGGTGACGGGCAGGCAGAATTCAAGATTCCTGTAAACTGCAGCCGGAAAAGGCTCTTCCACAACATCTGAAGAGGCCTTTTGGACCGTTGGGCAACTGTAATACCAGATGCAATTACATTCAGGGCAGAAGTGTTTGGGAAGGACAGCAGAGGAGCTAAGTGTGGCTGTGATGCTCCTCTCTGCAGAAAACCAGTACCAATCTTAGATGCTCCAGCACCTTCTGTGCCTTTATATGTTTCATTTTTGTTCCAGAACGACCGTCACAATTTTAAAGTTGAAATGTAGGATACAAAAGTAGTGTGAACCATATTATCATTAGGCATAGGTGTACACAAATCCACATTATAGCATGGGTCCAGTTGGTGTTTGAGATCTGCAAAACTATTTGACTGTAAAATAACTTATTCCGTGACTCTTCCATTAGCTATATCAAGGAGTCAGCCTTATTTTAAGTAACTGGTGGGCTCCTAGGCTGCATTTCAGACACCTTTTTCTCATGATGAGTGAGAGCTGAACTGGAAATCATCTCTGAGTTTGATGGGACTGTGCAGAGAAGCAAGTTGGTGCTCCATGGTGAGCGAGCAGGGCAGTGCAGGGCAGCCACCTGCTTGTGTGTTGGCAGCAGATCAGTCTGCAAGGGCCCATTACTATCAGAATTGATGTTAAAATTATTTTTCTATGCCGTAGGTTTGATTTCAGTGGAATCAAGCTAGGACTTGAATATACACTAAAATACATCCTTCCTAGAAGGCACGTGCCCTCGCTTTATTTGGATGGTGCTCATAACATTTTGGGGTTACTGGAGTGAAGCTGTGCATGGGTAATGTGCTACGGTCATATCTCCATCAGATTTTAAATAAATAGTTTCATTTAAATAAAGAAAACCTGTGTTAAAAGGGAAAAAGAGAACTCTGTCTTTTCTGTGTTTGAGAGTTAAACCCTGTTTATTTTGCCTAAACCCCAGTAAGTGAGGCCAGTGAAGGTTTCCTTTCTCTGACTCCCACTTACTTCCTTCAGACTACTGAACAGAATGAAATCTTCAGTCTGGAAGAGAAATGTTTCAAAAGCACGGCATACATTATTTTCACAGGAATTCCTAAAACATTACTTTACCCTGTGAAATAATTACAATTATGAACAAGAGTATATATGGCATTACTTGGTTCCTTTGCCCTCCCTGCCCCCCCCATTGCCATGGTTTCTCTGTGTTGATCTTTACTGTAATATATGTTTTTACCAAAGAGCTCACTAAGATTTGGAGGTTTACAGTATTTTACCCTGATGTAAAGTAATTATATTCTAAACTACGACAGGCATTGTAATTTGGAGATTGCATTCCATACATACCCTTCCATCATGTTCTGGCAAAGGCCATCCTTCTCCTAAATCTGATAAAATATAAATTTCAAATCCCAAATGTGCGCACACATAAAAAAACCCCAACCATACCAAGCATGCCTGTCATTTTGTGGCATTGGCCAAGATATCAGGTGCTATACCGTTACACCATCAGAATGCAAATTATTCTGTGATAAACTGCAGCATTGACCTTACCCCTGGGGGAGCAGTGGCTTCTCAGAGGGCACTCTGCAGCCTGGGTGCCACAGCTGCCGAGGCCAGGGTGCCACGCTGGGCAGTATGTTCCTGCTTAACCTTAAATATGTCAACAACCTCTAATTAGAGACATTTTTCGAATGTGGAGTTATGTGAATCTTTAAGTCTCCCCAGAACTAGGGGCCACAGAGTGCAAAATCTGAAATGGTCTTCTGGTGAGGCTCAGATGCTATGCTTCAGTAGAGGAGAAGGGTTAGCCTTCTGGTTTTTCCATTGGCACATCTTGAAGGTAAAAATAAAGGCCTATGAGTTCTGGACAGATTTCCAGATCTTTCTCCTGGTTAAAATTGTCTCTTATTTTAGTCTTGCACTTCCAATTTTGCTCTGCAGAGTTATTTGAGTTCACCATGTTCTAATTTAGAAGTGAAAGATGGGTTTTGCTACACTCAAATACATGCGATCATCGTAGTGCAGTCTCCTGGCGTACTTCAGCAGACTCGGACTGTCTCACTCCAGGGCTTACTTCCCTCAAGGCTCATCTCCATGTTTTGATATGGAGATGAAAGGTGCAGAGAAGGGCTGGTGTTGAATGGATGTTCATTGTCTTGATCTTTGATTTATCCCCTTATCTAGTTGTAGAATATCTTACACCTAAATATTTTAGTAACTTAGAGGAGAGAACTGTGAAGTAATACATTTTTCTAAATTTAATCTCCCAAATGCTAGCAAGCTCAGTACATTCTGGGGCATGTAACCTCAAAGCACAGAGAGTTTGAGTGAGCCACTCGACTATGTAAATTGATCAAACACCAGTCGGTGGATTGAAGTGTACATATTTGCATATGTACACTTGTATATGACACTTGGTCTAGAAGAGAGTGGATTTGCTTTGCTGGAAAGATGTTCAGTAAAAGTGTATACAACCATTTTGACATCTAGGCTAATCAGTTTGAGAGCAAATTGCCTTATTTCTATAATGGGTTTTGCCCCCTTGTCATTTTATTATTAAAAAAAAAAAGGCAAGAGGCACCCCAAATAACAGAAATAAGGTTTGAATGCAGTGTTATCTGTTCGTATTTCAAAGTTACGGCACCCTGCTGTACACTGAGATTTATGCTAAGAAGTGTAAGTGGAAAAGCTAAGCTGGGTTTCTGTCAGTTTTCAGATTTCTTTATGCGTACACTCTGAATTTTCATGTTTTCATAGAGAAGGTCTTGCAAAAGGCTTATTATATAAAATTCTGACTGCATATCTACAGAGCTGTATGTGCTCAACTGGAAGTAACCAAATCAAAGTTTTTCTATACCTTGGGTCCGTTTTGTGCATACTAGCAGTGTGGATAGCAGTTGATAGTAAACTCTTCAGTGAAAATAAAAGAAGCTTGAAATTGTCACTGTAGATTTCCCACAACTCATCTTGTTGCTCATGTGTCACTGCTGAGCTATAAGAAAGAGCATCGTAAATTTAGGAGGAGCATTGCAGGTGCCTGTCTTCAGAGTTTCAAGAGGGCCGACCAAACTTCCTGTGCATGTCTCCCTCCCAGAAGCGTCGCCTGCTACAGCTGAGCAAAGGAGAAGAGCTCCCATTTTCCAGTCATTGCACAACAATTTTCCATTTTGGGACAATTTTTCAAAGTGAATTTTGAAAGTTAGTTTGATATTTGAGGTATATTCAAAATTGGAATGTAATGTTTCTGAGTTTCAAAATGCTTAACTTTATAATAATTTGTATTTATGTTTCTCTAGTAAATTGCCATCAAGGAATTATTATTAAAGGGATTACAAATGTTTTTTATTCTTACATACATATGATCTTGCAAATCAGAAAGAAAGCAGTATTTTAAACTAGAAGCTGTTTTAAAGGGGATCTGTGTTAGCATTTTTGTTCAGTAGTTGTATATCATTTTCCATGACTAAAAAATACTTGCTAATATCTGGAACCAGTCTGCAAGGAATTGTAAGGTAGTTGATGTGATGAGCAGGTGTCTAATTCCAAAACACTATTTGGACATTATCCAGATTTTGGAATATTTTTCAGGGAGGGAATCATAAGCTGTTTTTAGTAACTCCATTTAGAGAACACTCTTTGTGACCATTCTCTGAATTCAGTTACTTTATTAATTTGTCTCATTTCTTTAACATTGTTTATAGAAGAAAACCGTGGAAATTTTACTAACCTGTCTTTAAAATTGTGTAAGTTATTTAATAACATGGATTTTCAGAGTTCTAGATAACCAAGATTACATCATTCCCTTGATATCATACATGCACTAAGAAATTAAACAAGCACATGTGCCTGCTTTCATTCATGTGTGTAGCAAGAGAATGAGAACAACTATGTGTAGAACTGATTGCTTTCCATACATTTAGAATAATTCTTGTGATAAAAGGCGGTCCAATTCCATTTTTGAGACCTTGTATGTTTTTCTTGCAATTTTCCAAGCAGTAACTAAAATGCAGAGTATTACACTCTTCAATAAGAACTCAGAACAACTGTCTTTTCTCTTGGATGGAGAATGCTGTTACTTTGGAGGTACTTGTATCCCCATTGTGCTGAAAGATTTATGGAAAAACTGAGGCATCTACCTGTTAATGGTAGAATCCAGCTGGTGCAGGAAGTCTTAAATTAGAAGAGATTCCCATTGTTTCCAACCTTCCTCTCAGAGGTGACTATTTTGGGGCTGGAACATAATGCGTATTTTCCCCATCCTAACCCCAGCCTCCAAGAAAGAAGGAAGAAGGAAATGGAAAAATAACATTCTAGGAAAGACACTTGTCCTTCTTGCTTTGTCTTGGTGTTTCTGTTTCACTCTGGGAAAGTAATGACTGAGTGTTGCAATGACATTACATCTGTGTGATTTATCAAAGCTTATGGGATTTTTACTTGGGTTACAGAAGGCTCATTAGTCGTCAAGTCAATTGAACATAGGTCATAATTATTGCACTATTAGAGCGTTCTTGAAAAAGATAAATAAGTGTTAGGGCTGTAAGATCTGTTGGAATAAAAGAAAAGTATTTTAATAAAAATGTCAGTATTTTAACATTCCTCAAGTTCTGCAAAACAAATGCAAACCTGACTTTCAAATAAATTATAGTGCTACAATGATAATAAAAGTTCAGTGATAAAGGGATACTGCTGCCTAGCTTGTTAAACACAAAGTGGTGCAGCTGTGAAGGAAGGCACTGTATTTCTGGCTGTTTCTCTAGGACTGGCCTTAGTGAGGACATGAAGAGTTTGCATCCAGGAGAGAATTGTTGCCTGACCGAACTTTCCAAATCTGCACACTTTCAATGGTCTTTAAGTTCTAGCTTCTCCAGGCTGAACAGCACCAGCTCTCTCAGCCTGTTTTCATAGGAGAGGTGCTCCAGCCCTCTAATCATTTTCATGGCTCTCCTCTGGACACGCTCCAACAGGTCCATATCCTTGTGCTGGGGGATCCAGAGCTGGACGCAGTACTCCAGGTGAGGTCTCACCAGGGCAGAGTAGAGGGGCAGAATCACTTCTCTTGATCTGCTGGCCATACTTCTTTTGATGCAGCCCAGGACGTGACTGGTCTTCTGGGCTGCCATTGCGCATTGGTAGCTCATGTCCAGCTTTTCATCTATTGGTACCCCCAAGTCTTTTTCAACAGGGCTGCTCTCTAGCGCTGGTTGCCCCGGCCCAGGTGCAGAACCCTGCACTTGACCTGGTTGAACCTCATGAGGTTCCTCTGGGCCCACCTTTCCAGTTTGTCCAAGTCCCTCTGGAGAGCATCCCATCCCTCAGGCATATCAACTGCATCCCCCAGCTTGATGTCATCAGCAAACTTGCTGAGGGTGCACTTGATGCCACTGGCAATATCATTAATGAAGATATTAAACAACACTGGTCCCAGTATGGAGTTCTTGGATTTATCTTATGTGCCTTTTCTGCAGACTGTTCTTTTGCATTCAGACACAGTGTTAATGTCCACTACCAGCAGAGTAATGTTCAGAGAAGCAGAGACTAGTTTACAGAATTCTCCATCATCACTGTAAAACTGAGGTTGGTGATACACTCATGCTTTCCCCCCGCCACTTTTTTCTGACACTATGATGTTGTATAGTTTGTGTCTCTCTATTTTTATAGTTTGGCAGTCAGATATTGTCCAAGAGTATGAGAATGTGCCTCATATTGCAGAAGGCAGCTGCAGTGTGTCATATTTGTGCTTTCTAAACATCAACACAGAAATTCTCTTGCTGGATAGAAATTTGCATGCAGCTCGAAGGCAGTAAAATTCTGCATCTCTAGGAAATCTTGATGGAACTTGATCCATTTGTTGCTTACAGAATTGTGGTCATGGGTAAAAGGAAACGTTTTGTCCAAAATTTAGTTATTGCAAATAATGCAGATTTGGAAATTTCTTTTTAAGCTGTTTTTCATTCCCAATCTTGTTGTTGGGGGCTGGGGGGAGGGAGGGGGACGATGAATGACACGTGACACCTTGTATTAAAAGGTGCTGTTTCCAGAGCCTTTCATATTCCCTATACAAATTGCTTAGTTGCACATGATTTTGGATGTTGTCATTAGAGGAATTGTCCTTTTTCCAAAAATATGAACTACAATTTGTGTCTGGGTATGCCATCAAGTAGGTAATATGCAAAACTTAGGGTAAGGTTTTGACGATACTGTGTGATGAGCCTGCTTTTTATTTGCTTCCTTGGATCATCCAAGATCAGTAATGCTATGACATAATGTTGTAGAATTTGAGTTGTGTGATTTTAGGGATCATCGCTGCATTCTTGACATTAGGTGCCTACCAAGAGGTCCTTTGGCAGATGTTATTGCAGAAGGTGTTAAAAACTTACCCAGAAGCTTCCAAGCTCATAATAGATGGAAGTGTGCTGTAGTAGTCGAGACAATCACAGTTTGTAGTTTAAAACATGGATTCAGTTTTGAATTTGAGCGTTTGTGTGCGAGTTTGCATTGTCTTACCATGATTTTTCTGTAAATGCAGCAAAGCGGTGAGGTACACAGGTAGAACAGCCTTAACCTGCCCCAGCAAACTCGGTTAGAATTGGGCTTTAAAAGTCGTTGGCCTCTGTGGGTGAGCAAGGCTGCTTGCAACTCAGAATACCTCACTAGTTCCTGGGAAGGCTTTCTATCACAGGTTGTCACATCCTTCCCTTTCTGGCTTTGCCAGATGTGTCCACTGAGAAGTCAGGGAGACTTGCATGCTTCTGCAAAATTTTATTTGGTCTTAGCCTGTTTCTTCACAGAGGAGATGTTCATTTCATAAAGCTGGGTGTTGCTGTTCAGAAGACCAGAAAAGGAAGAACAAAAGCAGAGCAGATGCATTTCTTAGCGCTGGGCGACGTGAAGGGCAGTGTTGGCGAGGCTTGCTCAGTGATGCTGTGCTTCCCTTATACTGAAGGAATGAAGAAACCTCTTCTCAATAGCTATTGAACACTTTTTGTGAGCAGTAAATACACTGCAGAAAGAAAAGCAATATCTGTAGAGTTTTATAAAGGTTCCTGTAACAGCATCTAACTTAGTGATTTTTTCAACATAACCTGTTATGACCTTCGCTGACTGGCCTTCGTTCACTTTGCTGGGATTTATACAGAACAGGACAACCAAAATCAGCAATCGCAGGAGAGAAATTTTTTTTTAAAATAGCTTGCTGCTTTTTTTTTTTCATAAAGTCTATCAGTTCAAAGCCAAGATTTAAAGCCAGTTTTTAATGGCTTTTTTTTTTTTTCCTGTAGACTGGCTTCTCCCCAAGTCACATAGTTTTCAGTGAATCTGTTGAGAGTAACACAGTGCCTGACATTATAAGGGGTAATAAGTTGGAATCTGGAAAGAGTCCTCTATCTATTTGTATGAAGTAAGTAGGCTTGGAAGGCGATGCAACAGAGTAACACTGGGATTTTAATACCAGTTAAAATTTTATTTGTATAGCTATTCTGTACTTTTTTTTCTTTTTTTTTAAGCAAAAGTGAGAATGAGCAGCGATGTAAGATGAAAGGAGTTGGAAGGGTACAGTTGGTATGCCTTTTACACTGCAGCTCTTAGCAGAGGAGACAGGCTTTGGCCCAGGGAAGCTCCTCAGTGGCACAGAATAAAGAAGCAGCACGGAAAGCTGAATAATTGCCACGTCTTTGTGAACGCTTGTCTCTGTTGAGGGGAAGGAAACACAGATCCTCCACTGGCATTTCCAGCATCAAACTGCCTCGAGCTCTGCTTTCCCCATCTCACTTGTGCTGTGGCTGCAGCAGCTTATGTGGAAGGAGGGTGTAGATCAGTAGCGTAGGTCTTATGGAAGACATGGTGTAAGCATGGTATTTGTCTTTGTCCTATAAATACACAAGCTTTTGTTCTTCCCTCCCCAGCTTTGCAACAGTGGTTTAATACCAGACTGTTTGCACTGTTTGCATTGTCTCAATATATGAAACAGTGCTGGCACACAGAGCTGTATGGTGAGACATTAGACAAAATGAATTGAATTTTTTAAAAGGCTTCTATCTTGTGCAGCTCCATTTTGAGAAGCAAGGATGGGAAGATCGTCACTAATTAAATGTATCTGGTGCAACTCTGTTGATGACAAAGAAATTACACTGAGGTAGAAGTTTTAAAATGGTTTAGAAAAAATAGGGTTTGGAGCAAAAAGGTTAGGAAGAAGATGAAACGTTAAAAGCTATTTTTAAATCGTTATGTGTTCTAGCAAAATAATGAGTAAGATCTCAACCATTTAGTACAATGAGGTGAGAGCAACCACCTCTCTTTAGACTGAAACAGGTACATAGCTCGCCTAAATTTGGTTCCAGAAAGTCTTAATTTTCCTCATTTTGTGCTATTTAACCTTATAGTGGGTAGAACTTGTAGTTATGCATAATCCTAACCAAACAGCAGGTAATGCGCTACACTGATGTCTTAACTACCCGTTTTCTTTAGTAGTGTTTCATCTTCTCTTTGGTGCTGAACTGTTAAATATGTACAACCCAAGTCTGCTACCAGTGATGACAACAGCACAAATTTAGTACGTCTTCTTTAGAATTTCAAAGAAGATAATTTGGCTGTTGGATTTCAGAAGACTTTTCCACACATTTGTACAACATTTGAAAATTTCAACTGTGCTAAAGTAGTATTGCAGAAGATTTTCTTTTAAATGCATATCATGCTTTCCCAGGGCACTTTTCAGGTCCTGAACTTCCTGCTGTTGAGAAGATTCTAGACTGTGTAGTGCTGATGCACTCCTGCCCCATAGGGTAGGCAGATCCCAGGAGCCTGGGATGGACCCACCACCATCCATGGGTAGCTCCTCCACCGAAGCACGGCTCTGAAGCCCAGAGCAGGGAGGTCACCTGAGATTAATCCTGTACCACCAGTCTGAGAGCTGCTGTGAGAGCATGCATCCGGGAGCCTGTTAGTCTGAAATTGGTGTAATGGCCATGGAGAATTTCTGTTGATGCTCTGATTTGCTTAGATTGAGGATAGGAGACAGCAACCTGATGTTAATTTACTTGTGTTTCTTTGTTTAACAAATGAAACATTTGTTTTATGTTCAAATATATATGTAGGATTTTAATCTAGATGTATAAACAGACAACAAATAAAAATTATGCTTTGTGGGCATCTCACTAGTGTTGAAAAACAGAAGGCTAATGTCTGCTGTAAGCAGCACCATCTAAAGCAGTACCTAACTGTGTTAGATCTCGTAAATCCTTTATACTTAAAGGAAAATAAATTCTGCTTGCTCTAACATGAAATGTAAAACTTTCTACCTCGAGCAACAAACCCATCTGTCAAAGCTAGTCTGTAAAGCAGAGCCCCGCTGGATGATCTGAAGGGCAGAACACAGCCGTGCTATATTCCAGGCTTGCATTTGTTAGCTAATAGTCTTTGAGTAATATTTATCATGCGCGTGGTCTTCTTTTAAGAAAACCAAAGTGAGTTGCGTGTGCATGTGCTGAGAAGTTTAGCCCCAAAGAACAAGTTTGAAAAGGCAGAAGGAAATGGAGACCTGCCAAGCTTGTTGGCTGGAGTCATGGACAAGAGCAAGGCCTGTCTGAACTGCCACTCAGTTTTTATTCTGTGAGTTTGCAGGGTTGGTGATTAGAGTGGCTTTCGCCCAATTATGCTGTGATTATTCCGCTGCACTGTAATTGACTGGGGAGATATGCTAATACCTGTCATTTGGGATGATAAAAGATGAGCGGAGGACGCAATGCATTATTTAGCTGGCTGTGTGATAGATGAGGGATGCGCAGAGTGCTTTAATTGCTGAGAAGAGAGGTTAAGCTGAACGAACGGATGAATTAGAAATGAGTTTTTTTATGGCTTGTGGAAAAGTGAAATAAAGGGAAATGTGCTTTAGAACTGTAGCAGCAGATAGAAGCAAACGCAACAAGACGAGGTCTTTTAGGCAGCTTACTCCCTTAATTTAAATATATAAGACAAAACACGGTTTAGTGTTCAGTAAATAATAGTAACAATAATGATAAGAAATGCTTGGTGAGTTCATATCCTTGCCAAAAAATTTGTTGTAAAAGGAACTGTTTTTATTTGAGGTGATATTTGGTGATTTGGAACCTTTTCAATCTCTGTTGCAGTTCAGACCTTTAAAACCTAATTTCTAAAGGCTGTGGTATCACTGCTGAATAGTTTGTTTTGTGTGCATAGGTCAGATAGAGATTTACATGAATAATATCATGCACACATATACATATATATACACACACAAAATCTCTCGAGTATATGTGTTATACAGTTAATAAGTGCACAGAGAGAAGTGAGATAAAATGAATATTCATAACAGTTGGAGGAGTGTAGTGATACAATTAGCAAGAGTATACAAATAACTCACAAGTGACAAAGCTCTTACCCTTTGGGTGGGAAGGTCATTAGAAACTGTATCTTCTTTTAAAAGAAAAAAAAAACCTAGTGAAAAACAATGCAGGCAGCTAATAATTTTCCCGTTGTGTCATTCTTTGCATTTACACAAGCCTTTGCCCGTGGTTTAGAAAAATATTTGGCATCTGTTCCATGAAGATGTGTGTGGTATAGGTGTCTGGGAAGGACTTCCAATTTGCAGTTAGGAAAATAGGGTATCTGTCAGTATTACAACCGAACCTTTATAAAATGGAGGTTCTCCAGTGTGGTTGACTTTTCCCCAAACGTGTGTAACTGCCTGGAGGCTGCTACTTGTCCATTGCAGTACTTTTTTTTTTTTTTTTTTCTGGAAAATACTGGCTCTTGAGCCATTATTACTGAATCATAATGGATTTGTCTAGAAGATCGTGCCTCATGAGCTGGATGCCAGCTCGAGATGGATGTGGTATTCTGCTGCTGAAGTGGAGTCTGCAGGGCCTGGTAACTCCCCCAAATGTAATCATCACCTTGTTCTTTCAGCTGTTCACCAAAATTTCTTTATGGCTGCTTTTCATCATCTTAGTCGGGGACTGGCAACTTATTTTACAGCTGTGCAGCCCATTGTTAACTTAATTTTTTGTTTCTTAAGTTAGTTTAAAAAGAGCAGTTCATACGGCAGTTTGCCGCTTTTATGGAGCAATTTATGCTGCTATGTGCTGGTTAATATAATTTTTGTAAAATGACCACTTGGATTTTGAAATGTGGGTGCTTCTGGTTGCACCTTGGCTTTTTTCCACTAGTTGAATAGATGCAGCTTTCAGAAAAAGCTGTGCATCTTTGAAGAAGGAAGCAGTAAAATGCTCTAACGCTATTGTTTTATGGAGTGTTATATAGAAAAATCTAACTTTTAAAAGTCCCTTATTAACCATTTTTAAACATGTTCTAAGAGAAAGTTTATTCTACATGACTTAGTTTGTAATAACATATATAATGTAAAAAAAGTGCCTTTTGCCATCCAGAGAGAAACCCAGGCAGCTTTGCTTTTTGAGGTGGGATACCCCTGACAGCAGCCAGCATTGGGCAGCATGGCCAGTGCTTGGCCACTGATGGGGTCTTCAATGTCTGTGCGGAGCTGATGAGAGATGACGTTGTAATAGTGTGGTCTATCATCATATAAGCTGTGGTCCTAGTCTAGCAGCACACAGACAAGGAGAGAGAGGTTATGGAAAGGGTCAGAGGAGCTGCTGCTCACCGTGGGTCCTAGGTGGGAGCGGGTCCCTGCTGCAGGCATGCAGAAGCAGCAGGGTGGACCTGCATATGGCATATGATTGAGATCTGGAAACTTCTGACATGACAAACACCTTTTTTTGTTCTAAATTCTTCTGCTGTTTTTGTGGTTTGTGGCCTTTTAGAGTTTTCTGTCGCTCTCTGGGTTCTGATGGACCCCTGCAATTAGGGAAGGGAGTGGGGCCCAGCCCTGATTGTTTGCAGATAGCATTAGCACCCTGGGAAGTGATCTTACCCAATTGCATGTTAGCAGTTAGCTGTTCATCTGCTTCCATCTAAGTACATGTAAATACAATGAGGATAAAGCTACTAACTTTTTTCAGGCTTTTCTAGTCCAAATTCCTTGCAAAGCACTATTTTCACTATTATGCCATGTACAAAGCATCCAGTAACTTTCACCATGTTCTAACTGTGAAATCAGCATGCAGTTTAGAGGATTTTCATGCTCCTTGAACAACAGATTTTAACTTACCCAAGAAAATAAAAATTGCTTCCGATACAACAACAAAGTATTGCTGAAAGTGAGCCATTTTTCAGTACCTAGCTTTACCAATTAAAAGTTTTGTCATCATTGTATGTATTATGTATATAAATGTGTGTGTATGTTTAGATAAACATCTAAATACGTGTAACAAATGTAAAATTCATGTGTTACATGAACACAGAATCCATACAGCTAATTTCTGTATTGCATTGTGATGCAAATGCCTATCTGTCAGAGAATTTCAGCTTATTCTGCTGTGCCCTGAGAGATACCTACAATCAGTACAGATGGGAAGATTAACTTAAAACAAAACCCAGTATACCTGAACTAAACAGCTTGCTTCTGATGAGCTGAAATGAATCATAGGAAGGAACAGAGTGTTAGTCCATAATAGTTAATCTTTGTTATTTTTTGTTTAATATGTTGTTAGGTCACTTGGAAAATATTAGTCCTCAGTTGTCACTTGGCGTAGTACTGTTCCTCTAATGTAAGATTTAGATTTAGATTCCGAGGCAAAAATAACTTTATTTTAGTTACTGATAAAAGATGAAATGTGTTTGACTGACATTGTTGGAAATAAGCGATAAGAAACTTTTAACAGATCTATCAATCAAAACAGCGGTTTTATTTCTTGTATTGTTAGCTCCTGAGGCTTTGCTGCAGCGCGTGAGAGGTGATTTCTTAGCGTAGGCTTTTCTTACTGTGCACTTGATGTACTTCTGGGGTAGGCAGTGAAAACCGGACATTTTATTTTGTTTTCTGTGTTTCAGTCATAAGATTTTGATGATCTCAGCTTGTTCCTTTAGTAGTTATGTCTGGGTATGATCTAAGGAATCCTGGAAACCCACCAAGGCAATAGGAAACACAGGTCAGGAGAGAATGGAGTCATTTTTTAGACATAAAATCACCAGGGGCAGGAGGTGGGCAGAACTGCTCTTACAGTGCTTTATGAAAGCAAACCAACAACAAATCTTGAGAATTTCAAAGTACCCTTTTCATAGTTTTCCGTCAGGGCTCTATATACGTTTTGCAGTGCTCACCTAGGCTCCCTTTGTGGACTGTGTTCCAGATCATGTGAGTGATGCTTCTGGTGGTTTTTGATCCCTAGATCAGTTCCAATGATGGGAGTTTATTGAAGCCTCCAGTGGGTGAAACACAAGACAAGGCAGCAGAAGCTCCTTTGATAGTGCCTGGGTAGCTTGTTAGAAGAGGTAGCAGTGTCATCCAAAAGAAGCTATTTGGGAACCACAGAATGTGGTAGTGGAAAAAGCACTTTCCTTGACTCAACCGGTATGAACATGGACCTGATAGGGATTTTTATTCAGAAGGAGAGAGGGAATTCCTCCCCCACCCCATTTTTTCATATAATTTTAAACAGCATCGGTCCAGAGCCCTCCAACTTCAAATTTCAAATTATTCACCTATTTAAAAATGATTAGACACTGCTACATCTAAAGCCAGGCATATGATTCCAGGGCTTTGATTGGGACGGAAACCTCTGTGTTCATGTAACCTTATGTAAATACGCACACACGTGCATGTACACGATATACATACCATAAGAGTTTTCTTATCCCCAGTGGAAAAAGGCTTTTTGTGTTTCCTGAAAGAATAAACTAGTATAAGAGGCTAAGCCCAAGATTTGGGAGAGAGTGTTGTTCTGAATTGATAAGAATAACCATGAGTTAAAGAAATGTATAGGGAGAGTAAAAAATAACTCTTAGTTTCCAGCTAACAGTACCATTTAAAAATTTGGAATTTAGAGGACAGCGTAATAGCAGAATATCTTTCTATCCAATGAGAGCACTAAATTGTGAGTGGCTTTGCTTGACACTTTTTTAAAAATACATGTTTTGTTCTGTGTTAAACATATTTCAAAGATTACTAAGTTATTTGATACTTTGGGAATAATGCCCATGAGCAGTAATTGCTGAGTCATGATACAAAGTTAGCATTTTGGTGGGAGATTGGAGGTGAATATGACCAGCGCCGTATTCTCAGCTTAAAAAAAGGTGATCCAGCAAGTCTAAGCAGATGGGCTGGGGCTGGGGAGCAGAAAATGCTGCTGCTTGGAGGTCTGAAATTTCGAGTCCTCATTTATTTCAAATGTTTCAAAGGTAATAAAACACTTTCTAGGAGTCTAAATGAGATGTAATGAATTTGATTTTAGGGGGAAGGGAATTTATTTCTGTAGTTGTTGCTTAATCAACATCTACTCTGCCACTTCACATCAGCTTCTGTCCTTTCCAAGTGAATTAGTTCTTTGGGCAGCACGTTGAGAGGAAGTGTATTGTTCTTGGCAGGGCACTTGAATTTCTAATTACCAGATTCCTGCCTTAATTGCAATTACCTGGACACCCAGGCAGGGTGAACTTTTGGAAAAGAATGTAATTAGTGCAGAAGAAGCCTCGCTGCCAACTGCTTGTCTGGATATCTATACTAAGCAGAACCATGATAAGTTCACGTCTCTACAGACGAGCTATCAATCCATTGAGATGCTGCCCAAATGTTGTGCAAGTCTGTTGCAATGTGTATGATTATTGTATGGTCTTAGACCTGATGTGAAGTTAAAGACAACTTTTGGCTTTTCTATTCCTGCCTGATTCAGGGAGGAGAAAGAGAGACTTCTCTGAGAGAAATGCTTTCATACTTTTAGGTGCGCACCAATAAGGAGTTCATCAGATGCAGAATTTGTTTCAATAAACGGCAATAGTAAATTGTGGTCTGTGTGAGATAAATGAGGTGCACACGGAGTAATTTAATTCAAGTAAAAATAAACAGATTAGATAATTTCTTTCCAATAATGTTTGTAGTGAGCCATTCTTTGCATACAACTGCAAAAGCAAAATATTCCCAGCCCAGAAGAAATGATATAAAACCACACTTTTGAGCAGAGGTGGAGCCATAGTGAGGGTAGTTGTGAATACAAGTTGTAGCAGATCCTGATTATAAGCTGAAATCACTTGGCTTAAGGGCGTCCTGAAAGGTTTGCTGCATCAGGCTTTTATTGTCAGCTCCCTTGTGTTGACTCACAGGAAAAATAAATGTAATTGATGAAAAGTAAAGGAAAAGAAATTAAAGAATTACTACTTAAAAATTACTGAAAACTCTCTCTCTGTAATTGCAACCTTTTACAGTATTCAGCTTTCAAATAATGCCACTGATGAGGACATTGGAAAACTTCTGTGTTAAAACATTTTTTGTACTGAGGCTTGAGTGCTTTTGGGTGCTCTGTTTCTTTCTTGATCGCTTGTAGTAAAAAAAATGCCCCACAGGAACACTGGTATGATTAATCCCTATGAGGTCAGGGGTGGACAGACTTTGTCTCCATGGTGGTAGCCCGTTGTAGTGTACCAGTGTCACTTATCAATGGGCAGAAAATAAGAGAAGCTCTCAGATAAGTGTCTTCTGTTTGTATGGAGCTATAAAACTGCTTTGTTCTTTCAAAAACATGGTTAAGAGCACTTCAAACAAGCTGCTCAAATGAGAGGCTTCCCCAGCCTTTCACCTTAATGGTGAAAGGGTTGTGGTGCGAAGGGTGGTGGTGGTGTAAAACTCTTCCAGTTGCTATGAAATAACGCAAGGGTAGAGGAGATGAAGGAGGTAGGCTGATGAAGCCCTGGTGAATAGTTAACTGGTTTAAATTCAATTACTGGGGTGTTCAAGTCGTTAACAAGTACATCAATATGTTTTTTATTAACAGAAGTTTTCCTGTCACATATGGTGTGGTTGGCAGCAAGAGCTTGCTCTCGGCCAGGCTGATCACATAGTCAAACCCTGTTCAATCAGATCCTAGGGGTTGTTGCCCATCCCTCACTTTTGCTAAAATAGAAGTGAGAATACTAAAGGCTTGGGGAGGTAATTCACAAGATTCATGGCCTCAATGCTGGACATTTTAAATAGATTTAAATTTCTAATTTGTGAAGAAAAGATACTTTAAAAAGTTTGGCTATTGCAATGTTTTCATCATAGTTTTATCTCTCTGCTTCCTGTTTAAATTTGGCTCTTCTCAGTATTATCAATCATATCTTTTTTTTTTTTTTTCAGGCATGTATTGTTGGAGAAAGTCACATTAGAAAGGTTTTGGGTTATCTTCTTTCTTTCTGTTTTAGCCAGATTTATATTCCTCGTGTGCTGGAAAATAATACACACAGGTTAGTATTGGGCAGAATATTGGAGAGAGAGTGAGTGATATTCATGCACACAAGTTTCAGGTGCTGATGTTGAAACACTGTGAGGAAATCTCTTTCCTGATAGGGCCATACGATTCCTTATCAGGCTTCTTGGAACTCTTGGAAAATTAGAGTATTTTTACAGCTTCTCAATTGCTATTACTTTTGAAACACCTTGGCAAGAGGCATGATAACAAATATATCTTGAACACTGGAAAAGCAGTTTTTCCCTGCCCTTTGCAAATGGATAGGGAAGGGAAACCTAGATGTATTAAAAGCATATAAAAAGACAATTTGTCACTGTAGGATTTCTTCCATGTTTTGATTTTGGTAGTCTGATAACCATAGCACCAAGAGTTGCATGTGTGGATAAAACTACCATCCCTAGCTGTTACAAACGAATTTAAATTCACTGGATTAGAGCTCAGTGGCCACTAGCCATGGCTTCTGGAGATTAGCATCACCTGAGTTGTTAACATGACCTTGCCTGGTTGCTTCACACAGGAAAGCAGAGACCTTCTTAACAGTTATTTTTAGCATTTTTATATTTTTTAATTTGAAAGTTTGCTGGTAATAAGGGGCATAATTCTTTTTTCCCTTCCATCTTGCACTAGGAACAAGCACAGGGTATCTTTTGTTTTCTTCAGTATTCCTGTTTTTATGCCCTTACTGCATTTCCTTTTCTACTACTAAATATACTTCCACATACGTTTCTTTCCAAAAAAGCACGTAGTTTATGTCAGTGTTGAGGACCACTGGGAAAAAGGAAATTCACTGCTGCTTTAGCATATGCATGGCAATGAGTGGATGGAAAATAAGTACTTGTAACTGGTAATTTTGCTGTTTCCTGTAGAGCTAAGTTAAGGCACAGATTCCAAAGAGTGCAGGTGGATCTGGATAATCTTTTACTTCTTAGAAACAACAGGTCCTAATATTTCTGGTTAGAGTCATGGTGCATGTAATACTGAAGTACTAAAATGTACCAAAAGCTTGCTTAGAATCAAATAGTGAATCCCTTCAACTTCCCATTTGCTTGCAGTGAGCAAAAGGCCATCCCTTCTGAGGATGAGCAGGGGCTGTTTGTCCTAGGACAATTGCTGGTTCTGCACCTAGGCTAGAATACATCGCTTAACATATGTATCTGTGTGCCGCTAAAGTGAACAGAGTAGACATTATGATTTGCACTTTGCTTCCTTTTGTTTTGAATTCAAAGGCCATCCCTAATTGATGGAGGTTTCCTTTACGATGCACTTATTTTCAAATCCATCATGCAGTGCCTGTGCTGCCCCTTGCCTTCATGGATGCACTGGTCTTTGACCCAGAACTGGTAAATGAACCCTGCAGGGAAATCATTAGAGAATTGGAATGGTTGCGGTGGAGGGACCAAGGGTCAAACCATTACCTCCCTGTAGGACCGTCGACTTAAATTGGACTTCTTGCTTTTCAGAAGCAGGTCAAGTGTCAGGGACAGCTGAAGTGGTCAGGTACAAACCGATACAGATCATGGACACAGTTTGGAGTTTTTAGCTTAAAACATTATGGCTAGGCAGGATGGATTTAGTTTAATGCCTTCTCTATTTCTCTCCTATTTTCTCCCTTTAAAAAGCAAGATTAAAATCCTGAAAAGTCAACGAGAGCCAACACTCTTGACATTAACGTTCTATTTGTGATCTTTTGGCACATTTATAATTTTTTAGAGGAGTTGGTTCAACCCTTTTAGTCTTTCCTTGCAGTTTTATTTGATTGAAAAATAACAAATGATATTTTGTAATAAGAAAATACCTCCATAGTTCTTATGAGAAATACACCTCCTGCTCTTTTTTTCCCTTCCTCAACTACTCTTTGCATAATTTTTTCACACTCTTTAAAAATGTAAAACAACCTTTTTCAGACTGTACAAAATAAGTATTTCCTGCTCCTAGAGGAAAAGCTCCATTGTGCCTCTATAGCAATGAAATGTACTGCTGAATGTGAGAAAGTATTTAATGATTTAGTTTAGAAACCTGAAGCCCTTGAAACATTATTATAATGTTTTATATAATTCAAAGTGTGTAACTATGTAAAATAAAATTAAGATATCAAAAATGCCAAAAAGCCATGGGTGTCATGTCTCTACTGAAATATGACCATGAACACTGAAGAACAAAACAAATTGTACTATATAAAAAAAAAAAAAGAAAAGAAAAAGAAGAAGAAAAAAAAAGAGTCTGTGAAACCTGAGGTTCTTTTCACTGAGACTTCAAAGCACTCCAGAGACCCCTTAGAAATGTCCTCCTTGGCTCTGTCCACTGCCATTCATAGCATACAACACTTAATAGGTTTAAGTCACTTTCTGACTTAAGGAAAGTGTAGGGAATTCTCCCCTCTGAAATAATTAACAAGATGCAAGAATTAGCAGAAATACACATTTGAATGAGTAGGCTGAAACCCAGCTCTTCTTTTGAAATCGGTGGCAGAGGAGTGTTTCTACAAAAGTGTATGTGTTTTGATCAGGGAAGATAAATTAATTGCAACATGTCTGACAGGTAAATGTTTTTAAAGTATTAATAAGAAAAAAAAAATGAGGAAAAATATTTAAGTACTATTTTAACTGGGGTATCCTGCTCTCAGAAATACCAGTACTTGAGTTCCACAAGTCAAGAAGACTTGGAGATCTCAGAAGTCAATGTGAAACTAGTCAACCATCTTCAGCTGTGGAGGGTCAGATCATGTGAGGAGAGCTGTGCTAGGTCACAAATGGCTTACTTCATGGCTTGCAACTCACAACAGGGACGATCTTCCCAGTTCAGTTCTCTTATTCTGTGGGAGGAACAAAAATGGTGAGTTTCATGCATTTATCCTTTGAGTGTAGGCTTTTATTATGGGCCTCTTTTTTTTTCCTTTTTTTCCCTTAGTTTACACATTTGTTTTCTGGAGGGTTCCTGTAATTACTATGATTTATAGGTAAGAAGGAAAAGAGAATATTTCAGTGAGAGAGTTTGTATTTTATCAGAGAAAAATTCCCTCTCTGCAGGGTGTCCAGTGGGTGTTCATGTTGCCTGCAGCAGGGACATCTTTGGAGCTGACAGACAGCAGATAACCTGCTTATTAGCTGATGAGGCTCTCAAACCCCTGCTACACTGAACTCTCTGCTGCTGGCAGCGCTATGGGTCTCTGCCCCACAACTGGAAATGCTGGTGTGCAGCAGCAGGCTGGCAAGGTTGCTGAAGGAGCTGCCTGCTGAGGTGGCACCAGTGCAGGAACTGGAGGCCCACAGCAAGATGGTGGGAAGTCAGGAAACTTGGTACAGTGAAGAGGATGGAAACAGAGAAGCATCTCCACTTCTGTGCTTATAAGAGGGGGTTACAGCCTGCCCTGTGCCCTGATGGCACCTTGTCTACTGGTCAGGGGAGACTGAGGAACTGACCAGCTGGAAACTATTACCCTTTAGCCCAGCTCTTTCCACTTCCAGCATCTCTTTCCTCTCAAGCAGGCTGGGGCTGAGAAGCACTCTGTTGCTGGTGTGCAGAAAGAAGGCAGCTTCCCTAGCACCTTCAACGTTGTATCTGGTAGAAGCCAGCTGAACAGGATCAGCAGTTTGGAAGATGGCTCCATGCGTACCAGGTGGTGGAAGGAAGAGGCTGCTGTCCTCCTGTTGGGGTGGGCTGTATTGAGAAGGTGCACCCAGCACAGCTGGCACCCCCGTGCCCCCAGTACAAAGCCTGCCTGAGCGTGGGGGCAAAAGAGAGCAGGCTGGCAGCCACTACAAGTTAAACAGGGAGATTTTTCATTCACAAGGGCTGTTCCAGCAACTCCTGATGTTGATAATGATGAATGGTGTGTAATGAAGGGCTGCGCAGCTGAGAGAAACAGTTCTTTGAACATGGCTTTTCCGCTGTCGCACATCAGGACTAACAACCTGACTTCCTTTGATAGCAGGTGAGCGGATAGGAAGCAAACTGGAAGGAAAATTATTTCCCAGAGCTTCTCACGGAAAGCATACAAGGCACTGGGGCTTTTGGTTGTCAGTCATGCAATTTACTTTAAAAGGTGAGAATTCGAGATAGCATGGATTATAGTAATGATAACATTGGTGAAACTTTAGCCCACTAGAAAGATAGACACAACCATTTAAGGAACCATTACATTAGTGTTCAGTACAGTTCACAGGAGGGAGCAGTGGTTTGGGGGTTTTTGGCAGGTGAGTGATTACGTTCTCTAACACCTCTCTCATGTTGGAAGGGATGATGACGGATCAGCATTCTTCCCACTGCCAAGCATCCCCTGGTATCCCCTGTATAAGATAAGGCCTGTTATTTTACTTACTTATAATTTAATGGTGTTATTTCCAAGGTCATGAACCTTTGAGCTTTCTTCATGTCTTCAGTATTTTTTTTTTTATTCCAACATAAGAAATAGAAAATGAAAATATTCTGGAGATAGCATTGCTGATTTCTAAATTTCCCCTAATATTCTGAAAAGCACTACATACGCAACTTGAAATCAGTATGCACTACATGATAGCGTTGATTTATTTAAACTGCATCTAGTTTTACAGAGCTTGCTTTTCACTCATTTGTATAGGTATTAGTATATATAAACAGACAGGTATGTGCATGGGAGAGATGAGGCATTTTCACTTGGCTGTTTGTTAACTTCGGACAGGAGATGGAGGACTTAACTTCCGACAGGAGATGGAGGACTAGCTCTTGAGATCTTAGGAACTTTTCCCTCCCTTTGCAGATTTGTACCCCTAGAGTTACTGGTACTGTCCCCTCTTTCAAAATTAAGTAACAAAAGAAAGTTAGCTCTAAGTGTCGTTTTATAATTGCAATAATGATCACACAGCTGTGCTTTCCTGGTTGTATAATGCACGTCAGGATCAGTTTAGGAGCTCAGCCTCATTTCCTGGCCAGATGTAATTCTGGTGACCATTATTACAGTAGAAAGGCTCTCCTCGTTCATTATAGCCACAGTCTGACAGAGGCTTGCGCGGCATAATGGAGGCCAGTGTAGAAGGATGTTACAGCTCTGGGTTAACTGCTTTTGGCCAGTGCAGGAAGCACATGCGGGTGCATATAGATGGGGCAGCTGCAGACAGCACAGGCAGCTCATGCGCATGTGCCCCAGTATGCATAAAAAATAATAATAAAAGTAACCTAGGTATGCCTTTTTCTCTTAAGAAGTGTTGTCTTTATTTATGAGCATGTGAAATTCTGAGGAGGAGCTCTTACACTTAAATGAACCTGTGAGCAGCCCATAGAAAAGCAAGTGCCTGCAGCGCTAATAATGAGAACTGACAAGGCGATCCTGCTGTGTTTATTTATGACCTTCTGCCTTTGTTAGCTCTTGTGAGAAATTCCTCTCTAACCATAACAGTATTGCTGGAGCTTGGCACTGCGCTGAGGAATCCTACGGCGCCCCGAGGCCGCTCACTGGCACTGGTACAGCTCGCAACAGATTGGCACAGTTGTTGAAATTTTCATATGTTTTCCCTTTATTTATTTCTTTACTTAATTCATAAGGCTGTTTGTTCCTTTGGTATGTTTGTTTGTTCTGACAAGCACCCTTCAGAAGTATTTGGGGACTTTGTGAAGATCCTAACTTACTGAACTGATTTGCCTTTTTGGTTTTTTTCCTCCTTTTTGGTGGTCTGTCTACTGAATAACTCAGAGGATGAAATGAGCTTTGGTTTGATAGTTCCATCAGGTAGATCTGATTAGAAGTTGTGAGATAGGTAGGGTTTTTTTAAAGAAAGACAGCAGTGCATCAGTGCTGGCCCTATTTGTAGTCTTCAGCATGGAAGACTGTAGGTGGGACAAGTGCTCAGGCAACACTGCAGCAAAGCAGCAACAACCTTACAAGCTGCACAGCAAAACTTTTACCAGGTTAAGAACCATCTGCCTTGATGCAGATAGCTGTTTCCCCATCTTGCACACACATGCCCTAGAAGACCTCTCGGCCCTGCTCCGTAAGCTGTATTATGTAGCTCAGACACAGATTTGGAGGATGGAGAATCAGCAAGAGGTAGGGCTACACCTGAAGATCTGGAAGGGCTGAAGTCTCTCTTTTGTTTCATCTTGCAAAGACCAGGAGGCAGTCATTGACAAGCACTGCAGTTCCTCAGGCTGCTGCATGTGACATGGAGTTTCCAGGGGGGAACAGCAGCAGCAGGAGAGGAGGGCAAAGGATCGCTGCCTTTTAAAATCCTGGTAGACCCTCTTTGAAAGAAGCTTCCAGCTGCAGCCCTTTTTTTCCACCTCTATCATGTTACCCAACATGGTTTTTTGCACCATGTATGAACACACTCAAAATTCAGTGCAATGAGAATAGAGATCAGTGGGGAAAAAAGTTCTCTTTTGTTCCATTTACAAATATTTCCTACAGGTGGCTTCCAAATGCACCACCTCTCTGGGCCATTATACTGCAGTGGTGCTTGCTGGAGGGAACCGCAGCAGGGACAAAGTCTGGCAGGTGCTGGGGAAGGACAGTTGGCACCTCAGGTGAAGGACTGGGTAAAGCACCATCATACAAGAGGGCAGATGGAAGTGCCCTGCTCAGTACGGTTCCACCAAATGTCCACCCGTTTTGGTCCATGGAGCAGCCAGCCGCATTTTTGCTGATCACAGTTGCTGTATGCTGAACTTCCTACTGATGATTTCTTAGATTTTTTTCAGAGCATTTTTATTAGCATTACACTGAATTGGTAGTTCGATGCAATACCAACCTCCTTCCTTCAAGCCACGGAAAATTTTGGAGGAACAACCTACTGAAAGCTTTATCTAAAAGATCTCGGGACTCCCTGTCTATAAGAAAAAGCTGCAAATGTGAAGCATGCTCAGGCACTCAAAAACTCACAAAAAGCTAGCTTTTATGATTCACCATGGAAGTCTTTCCTTTCTGTGATATATTAATGAAGAACTGTAGTAACGGGTATGTTGCTTTTTCTGTAGATTGAATAGCCTACGTGGTTTAACACTGTGACTGTAGTGTCTGTAGTGACTCTTCAATGTTTCTCCTCATTTGTTGGATTTCAAGAGTGCATGTAAATTATTAACCTGCTGGATGGAGATTATCTTAATGCACTCAATGATCAGGACAACCAGGTCATTATCTTAGCCTCGAGATACCTCTTCCCACGCCAAAGGCAAAGTTTGTAAGCTGTAGCCAGGACAGCATGCTTAGCAGTGGACAGGGGAATGTATTGGCCTTTCAGAATTTTTTCTTAAACCTTAATTGAAGTGCTACAAATTACCCTTCCTACTAGGGCAATCAAGACATTATTTCAAAAAAAATCTGAGGCCGAGACACTTTTCTAGGATTTCAAAGGCCTTTTGAAATTTATATAGAGGTTTCTGAAATGTGAGTTCTACACAAGTCTGTTGAAGCCATATTATCTCAAAATATCATGTTCCCTTGCTGCTCAATTATTTTGCACAATAGTGTACCCAACCAGCACTGAATTACTGCAAGGAGACGTGAATTCCAGAACTTGGGGTGATGAAGGAGTCTGGTTCTAGCTGGCATGTGCGAGAAACGATCTGAACGTTTATTTTCTGCTTTATTACCATCTTGGATTTCATTTCCGAACCTTTTCCCAAGTTACTGGAAAATGAAGAGGTAGGAGGGGTTCAGTGAACAGCTCTTGAAGCGTAATTGTTTGGTTTTGCTGCTATGGCCCATAAACCTCAGAAAGGAGTAAGTAGTTTGTGTGCGTGGCGGGGGATGTGGAGCTAAGCAGCATCAGAGCAATCACAGCCCTGTTCATTTGTACTTTACTGGTTGTCGAACTACGTGCCACTGGGGTTGCCTTGGGTTCAGAAAAAGGAAAGAGAAACAAAGAGGGAGGAGGATGAGAGATTTTTGCGTGGTGCTGAGAGAATGAGTCTGGAATGGCAAATTAAGCTGAATTTACTGCAGTAAATGTTGTAACGCTCATTTCTGCTTAATACCCCAATATAATACTGCATATCCAGTTTGCTCCAGTTTTCTTAAATAATAATTAATACTGTTCTTTGAGGCAAGTCACCTTATTCAGTTCCTTTAAAATGAAGACTTTTTAACATTTATTGCTCTTTTTGGTATATGCATTTTTCTGCTCCTTTCAGCTTCTGGTTCAAGAGGAAAAGATGGGGTGTTATTGGAGCACCTGTGTTTTTGAAGTTTAAGATGTGTCTGTGGCTTATTTACCATCTCATTGAATTGTGGTATTTGGTTACAGGGTGTTGTGGGAGAGAGAAGAAAGAGACACAGTATGATGCATGCACAAGCCCTAAGCTAATGAAAAACTATGTTTTGTAGATGTTTATTCCCACGGTAACCTGCTGGGACATCCTTTTTATGAAACCATAACTCTGAAAAGGGTATTAATATGCCAAAAAAAAAAAAAAAAGATAAGTGCTGCAGATAAAGAGCTTTTAAACCTTGGACGTAGCGGTATATAGGTTCATCACTTGTTTAAGCCCTTTATCGTGGGCCACACGTAGGTAGCCTTGGGCTGTCAGAACAGCTCACTTGTTATCAACTTGCCTGATTTACTGTGGGATGAAAAGATTTGCTTTCAGTGATCGGTGGGCAGTTGATTGTTCAACCATCACTTTTAACTGTTCTCACAACTGCAGTCTCCAAATCAGATAATATTGTAGGTCCAAACTTCTTAACAGCACAGCTAATGCCTTCTGAATGCAGTGTGGGATAGTCTGAGAAGCACATGTGGAAAATTTATAATTGCAAAATGGGTGCGTTGTGACTCAAAGTATGTCTGTAGTAGTAAACAGTAAGGTACATCAAGCTATGTGAGGTTGTGTGGTTGTGCTTGAAGAGCTGCTACTACATGAGCTACCCTGCTTAGACCTATTAAGAATCTCTGCACTGCACTCATATGTGGGTGTATTGCAGGATAGACATGGTGTGAATTTTACCATATTTCATGTCGTGGTATTCTGAAGTGGTATTTGCTCCTTTTTGCTTGAGCCACACCTGCAAAATCTCAGGTTCTTGCATATGTAGTCTCAAGGTAGGTGGTCTATGTCTGACTGCATATGCTGCAAGTTTCCAAAAGCATGGTAGCCAGAGTAATTGGAATAAAGGGAGTGAGCAATTTTTTCTGATTTGTATTGCTGCTGCTCCTGCTAAAATTCTAGGTCTCTCTCAGATCTACTGACCTATATCTTCTTTTGGTAATGTTTTGGGGTTTTTCTCATGTGCTTTTGCCCAAATCCATGTTTGTCCTTCTTGTGATTCGGTACTCCTTTCATTGCTTACTTGCTCTGATGTCTTTCTACCTCAGCTGTGAAAGTAGAACAGAGGGAGGGGGAATTAGCAGGTGCTTTTGGCCTTTGTGGCCTTGTGATGCTGGATTCAACATGGCCAGAAGCACAGCTGGGAAAGCAGGCTGGGCTGGCAAGCAGGGGAGTCGCCCAATGGCCACTTAAATTCAACGCTTAGAGAGAGAGGAGGATAGCAATCCCCAAAATAACAAGCTCCAGAGAGCTTGAAAGGCTCTGGATCAGTGCATGTTTTCCTTCAGTCAGCTTCCTCTCTGTTTTATCCTGCCAGTTTAGTCTGTCTTCTCCCTGGGGAGGTAACTGTAGGCTACGTGATATAGAAAATGGTGGTCATCCAAAGAGATGCAAAGAAGGAAGTTGTTATGTCTCACCTCATTGTTCTTTAAAAACCTTAAATTCAATGTAAGGAATTTGTGTTTGGGGATGGTTAAGACTGACACTGAGGAAACTACAGATGGGAAGCAGTACGAGTACAACTAAATTTTGTTAGTTTGCTGTTACGCAAACTTTTCTTTCTTCATAGGGGCAATTTGTTGTGGTTTTCATTGATTCGGTTGTTTTAAATGTTGATTATTTACTGATGATAAATAGCTGATGCTGTAACTACAAGAGCTGTTGGCTGAGAAATTTTCTTTGCTACAAGACTGAAGAAAGAAATGCTCCTATGGGTCATGGCTTTTTGTTTTGTAATTTTTAGTTCCAGAAATTCTATGTGCTAAGCATTCTGCTTCGGAGATAAACAGTGAAGTTTGTATCTCGAGAGATGCTGTGTTACTGTTTTTCTGTTCTGGAGAGGTGCTGTTTATTTTCAATATAAAGAAGTATCGTTGTCAGACAAGCTATGTGTCTTACCTGCTTACAGTCCTTGTTAGACTTTGTCAGTTTGCTTTGATAGCACGTAAGTCATTAGTATTTATCATTTCATGTGTGGGAGTCGATGTTTATAAACTAGCAACATTTTTATGGCATTAGGAGATTTCTTGATGCAGCTGAAGACCTCAGGACCCCCCTCCCTCTTAACTGTCAGGGACCTGCAGACCCCGTAATGAGTGGCACTCAGCATGGGCAGGGAGGTGTGCAGTTGTCTGGGCTTTCATCTGGTACCTTGAAGCTATGGTGTCAGTTTTGAATTCCTAATTGCCCTAAGTTGTTTTTTGCTGTAAAGCTCTTGTCTAGACAAGCAAATAAGATCCCACCATGGACCAGTGTAGGCAACTTCTTCTCATCTCATGTCTGATAGATATGGGCTTATGATATTCTCTTTTTGGACACCTGTATCCACAGGTCAACAGTTTTTATTTTTGGTTAAGGTCGTCTTGCAAACACGGATCCTTTGCTTGTTAAAAAAATGTAGTAAGTAATTATTCTTTCTTTAAATTAACTGGGAATTGAATGCTACAGTGAAATGCCATGTTCACCAGAACAAAATCATAGTCCTCTTTAGGGTGGCAATCCTGCTGAGGCAGCCGGGAAGGCTGGTTGCATCTCTTGGCCCTTGTGGGCTGTGCTGTCACAGGGTGTTCACTGCCGATGAAAAGCGCAAGCCTGCGGGAGGTGTGCCTTCAGCCACGGCCTCTCCTGTGCAGTTTGTGTAGCCCTAACAGCTCCTTAATCTGAGATCTGAGCCAGTGACACAGCACCAACTCATCATGTACGTTCTGCTGTTCAGATTGTAGGACCGGGAGTTACCTAATAAAGGAAAAGAAGCGGGGAGGGAAAAGGTATGACTAATGGTTTGGTTCTGACTTTGCAGAGAGTCTGCCTAAGATCCCTTACATTTGGCAGATGAAGCATTCCTATGAAGTGAGTGTTTGGAGAGAAACCCGTGTTAAAGTCACCAGCAAAATTCATACTAGCTTTAGTGAACCTGTTTAAAAACCAAAAAAGCAAATCCTCCTTTGCTCTTTTCCTCTTGGCAAGATTTATGTATTAGGACTAACACTTTTCTTAGAAACAATGTTTCCTTTGCAGTTTTAATCAGGGGAATTTTTTAAGACTGGGAATGAATTTTATATCCAAATTACAAGACCTGTCCAGAACAGTCATTTGCTTAGCAATTAGGTAGTAAGCTGTGTCCTGAATCTGTTTTTCCACATTGGCTTTTTGTAGATAATTTATCGAAGAACGATGTAATTCCAGAATCCCATAGGTTGAAAAGACAGCAGGCAGTTGAAAAGACTGGCACTGCATTGTTTGCTTATGCTTTTTCTCAGTTGTTTGAGGCTTTTGGGGAGAAGATTTTGCATCATTGGGGACTTCCCTATATAACTTCTCAGAGGAAGTATTTGATAGTGCTCACAGTCCTTGCAACACAGTTCAGTAACTGAGTTATTTTAGGAAGCATGTGAGGTCTGCAGAATGATGGGGATGTGTTTCCCCAGCAAGCAGCACTTTGTCACTAAATTTAGTGCAAGAAGCTAGTGTTTTTATCACGTACTTAGAATTTCCTTCATCTGGAGTATTGCCTGAATAGTTTACCACATAGAGGTTAAAACTAAAAATTTGGTTAAAAACACTGAAACATTTAGTACATGGAGTATAGTAAGGCTGACAAGTACCATGACTTTCTAAAAAGTACCTCTACCTAGCTATTGTCAAAGTTTGGGTTTGTCTTGCAAGTAAGTTTTTAGTATAAAATAAATCCTCTCCTTACAGTAGCATGTTCTGAGGTAGAATTATGCCCATCGATAAAAATCGAGCTTTTTCCTGAAGGAGGTGTTTGAAATAGAAGTCATCTTTTTCTACTTTTCCTTCTCCAAACCTTGAATTAACAAGATTCAGAGAATGAACCTTATTTTCTGTCCCCTTCAATAAGTGATATAAAAGGCACTTTGGCAGAAATGTAACAGCAGCTGTGCTGTCCCCTGTTAAAGAAGAATTTTTTAAGGATGTGCATAAGGTATGTTTGGTGTGCTTAGTTGATGGTCACAGCATAGCTGTCATGGATGGAAGACACCCGTGTAGAGGGTAGCAGCCTTTGAAAAGGACAGGATTTTCCTCGTGGTCCCCATTGTTGCTGTGCCCGTGTGTTTTTCCAGTTGCGCAGGCAATGGGAGGCTGTTAGCTTGCTCACTGCCTTGACAATGTGACCAGCAGGGCCTTTGGAAGACTTCTTGAAACATGCTATTATAGGCTGCTTTGAGATGAAAAGAGGTCTTACAAATATCTTGAAATTTAAACAGAGCTGTTGTGGGTTTTCTCTTTGTGTGTGTATGTGTGTTTGTCAGCCAAATCATTTGTTCAAAGTTAATCTCAATTACAGAGCATATTGTTCATAATCCCCCATGGCTCCAAAACAATAGCAGAGTGTATCTCTGCTTGAATATATATTTACATACTTACATGTAAAATATGTGTGTGTGTATATAATTTTACTTATAAAGCGGTGATTCATGTTACAGAGATGCATATTTCATGCAGGATCCCGTCTTTTGAGTAGCACCATCCTCCATCCTAATAAAAATACTGTGGGAAGGCCTGAATGGAGTGAGCAGGGCTTTGATCCTGCAGCCAGTCAGTTGCTACAGTTCCATACATACATAGCACTGGGATTCCCACTAACAAAACAGATGGTATGGTAGAACCTGGGGTTTTCAGCTTCTTGGAGACCAGGAGGTTTTGTGTGTCTTTAATTTTAGTATCTACAGATTACCTCTGCTTTTCTTCTACTCCCTGAGCATAAAGGAATCAATAGGCAATAGTTGGGAAGTTTAAGTAAATCCCAGGTTGTATATGCTCCACATAACCTTGCAAGAGAACCCCGAACTACAGTAACCCATCAGTGAGCTTAGGGTGTCATTTAGCAGCGTAGGAGCTCACTTAGCGAAATGTTCCACACTTTCCCTTTGCACTGGTTTCAGAGATGGTGCTCATCATTTTTCAACTGTAGGTATTTATCAAGGGATCCCTCTAGTAAAATCTTGTTTTATGTCTGCTGAGACACTCTTGAGGAAAATCAGCACTTGTGTGAAATGTTTGCAGTGTATGTTTGTCCTCCGTGGTGAATAATTGTGTCACACTCTGTGTATAAAAGTGTGGTGGTATTACTGAGGTATTGTAGTCTCCTTTTTGCTGTTTATTGGATCTAGGGGTATTCCTTGAGTAAGTTAACATTATTATATTATATATGGGTGTTTGTATATTTTTCTTGTGCCCTGTTTGTAAGTAACTTTGGGTTTCCTAGCTCTATATAAACAGTGTGCTTCATTCTACCCCTTGCTGCTGCGATGCAATAGTAAATTGGTGTGCTGTTTCAAAAGTATCTCTCCTGTCAGCCTGATAAGATCGCACCACCAGGAAGGCATAACATTATAATCCCAAGCACAATGTGATCCTGTTCATTTTAGCTCTTGTACTTGTCAGAGGGACAAGAATAAAGGTTGTGCATGGGTGGAAGGTGAAGCTAGAACTGAAGATACTCAGAGATAAAACACTTTGCTAAAAGAGATAAATCCTGTGCAGGGACATTTCAGTTTCTAATCAAGGTATTATCTAGAAATGAATTTTGAAAGCTGGCTGGGATGTCCTGAATAATACAGGATGTAAAGCTGACATAGAGAATACAGAACTGTAATACGGATTTGTGACTGGGAAAAAAATATTTTGTCCTTCATTTTTTCTTAGATTTGGTGCCACATTTGAAAAAATAGCTATACCAGTACCATAGACAGGAATAATAAGATTACTCTACAAGAAACAGATCTACAAGAAACAAGAGATTTCTGGTAATTCTAGGCTTGCTACATTTTGCTGGAAGAAACAAGTGCTTTCCAGAAAAAGCCTCTGAAAGAGGCAAAATTTAAGGCATGCCTTAGGGTATGGGGACTTCAGCCCCTTAAAAGAATTCCAGCAATTACCTAACCTGCCAACTTTCCAACAAGATAAATGGAAGCACTGTAGCTTGAAGGTGCCTTGATTTGAATGAGATGCAGTAAGTAAGGTTTCTCTGTTCTTTACAGGCATCATAGATCTGATAGTACTTATAAAAGAAGAATAGAGTTGGTGCCCTGCTGACTAAATTGTCCTCTAGAGAAGTATTAGTTACAGAGCTTCTTTGTTAACTAGGCTGTATGCTTAAACCACTGTGAATTTCTCTTATTAGTAGGCTTTTTAAAAGCTTTACATATGGATATGCTAAGTAAATGCAAGTATGTTAATGTAATTTACGTATATAAAGTGTACATGTACAGTATTTTATATATATAAATAAATGTGATGTGGAAATGGCACCAATTCATTACTGTTCTGTTAAACTGAGGTAAAAGCAAGCATTAAAATACTGATAATAGAACAGTAAGTCGACTTCTGCTCTTTCTGTCTGGGTGCTTCACATAAAGTCTTTCTTCTCCTCTCTTTAATTTGCCAATTAGCTTTTGTGGATAACAGAGGTCTTTCCAAAGCCTTTGTATGCTGGAAGTTTCCCAGTTGCTCGCCTACTCAGGCTTTCTACCTTAGAAGACTAGGTAAGGCCATGAAGTGTATGATAACAAAAAATACAAAGTAATGATCTGCAAACCACTCTGCGCAGAATGGCTGATATTTCTCAGTTTAGCCTGCTGTAACACAAGGTAAAGGTTGTGCAGCAAAGCCCAGCGTCTAGATAGGCAACAGCCTTTCATGCTGTCCTGAGAGCAAACTTATTATCAGCTTGCTTGATCGGTCTGATGAATGAATGTGACCATAGCATCCTCGGCAGGTGGGGCGATTGCAAAGGTCCCCAGCCTGGGGAGGAGATCCTCGTGCTTATGCTGGGTGCATGTGGGGAACCTCTGCAGGGCTGACATCGTGCAGACTTTCCTCTTCCTTTTCTGCTTTTGTGAAGGAGTTGCATCAGGTTGGTGAGGAAATTCCTGGAAAGCAGGCACTTGAGGAAGCGCCTGGGTCTTGTCAGTCATTCCACCTGCACTGAATGCTGGAGAAGTCAGATACAACCTGAAGGGAAAAGGGAACTTCATGCCTGTCCCCTAGTTCTTCCCTGTGTGCAAGCTTTGCAAACTGGGCAGTTGCTGGGGGGAGTGGCCAGGTTTTGCCTTGGTCTCTGAACAACAGATAATTTAATCATGGGCACTGCTAGCTGCTTCCTGGCTTTTCCTTATTTTGGCGTATTTGTTTTTCAAGTACTTCATGGCTTGCTGAAACAAATGAAAGCTTTAATTTACACACCTTTTAAAATCTTTGTCATTCTAAACATAAAACCCTATGTTTTCTATATCTTCTGCCAGCTAGGTGCCTATCTGGTTTTCTACGCAGAATTTGTATTCCTTTAAAATAGGCTTTATTCTACTACATTCGTTTTTCAGGGCTTTATTATATGCTTTTCAGCAGCATTTGTTTATCAGCACTTCCTGCAGCATTTGTTACACATCATGACAGCAGCGATTTGATTCCATTTAGAAGAATACCATATTATGTATGGGAAAGCAGTAATTGCTTACCTGTTTGCCAAATACATTCTACTGTGAAAAATCTCTAGCGTTGCTCTATACAGTATCAAACGGTGTTATTTCTTGTTTATATTTTCTACAGTTAATAGTTTCTCAAAAGAAGCAATGAAAATAGTTTATTGCCCATTTCACAATTACAGTTCCATTTGTAGGGATCTGGAAGTCTACTCTTGAGGGAATGCTGAGTCCACACGTAGATTGAAGCTTCAGACTTAATTTTTGCTCTTCATATGCCTAATGAAATACACATACAATTTTACACTTGTCAGAAAAAGCAAAACTAACGTGTGGTGGTAGTCGTGCTTGAACTATTTGTGGAAATTCATTGCAAATAAGGTCTGTGAGGTGTCCTGCAGAGAGCTAAGTTGGGTGAGTTGTATTTACTACCTTTATGCACGAGGAGGAATAACATGTAGCGCTCTAGGTGGCTTCTAATCAGTGTTACTGGTGTTTATAAACTGTTAATCCTCTTCTTTTCATGCCTTGGAAGACTGACTGTATCTCTCTGTTAGGGGAGACTGGCTGGGAGCCTCCCACGTAACTGAGGTAGTCAGCATTGGGCAGGAATCTTACTCTAAATACACCACTTTGCATTTCATCCAAGTTCTGTAACTTCTAAAAATAACTCTATTTTTGTTATGAAAATTAGGCAGCAGTAAGGCTTTTCTTTTTGAATTCTTTCTGTGCTACTCGAAAGACGGGTCCTCTTGTCTATGGCACAACCGCTCATGTGAGCCAGACAATTGAAGTCAGCCTCAGCCAAAGTAACAGGCTCTTCCATCTCAGCTATTAGAAGCCTTAAAGGTCATTTAATGACCTGTTTTGTGTGAGGTAGCTCTCTGACTCTTATTTGTGCCTTAATTCACTAACAGAAATAGTAACGTGTTCCTTAACTTGTGCCTTACCAGTAGTCATGGAAGCACAGCTGTCTTTGTGTTTTTCAGTTTGTATGAGATTTTTCTGTGATTTAACATTATTCCTGACAGTTAAGGGGCGTGCACTTGCTTTCTCACAGCATTCTTGGGTTTTTATATCTAATTTTACAATTATTTAATAAACCAAATTACTCCCACAGATCCAAAGACCATTATAACTCCCATGTTACAGCTTTAGGGAATATATGCCCAGCAACTCGTAGTTAGAATTCAGATGTACTTTGACCTACAGAGGAAGTTTCTCATTGAAAATGCAGCAGTTATGAACTGAAATGGAGCAACTGTTCAGCAGTGTATTCAACTCAAATTGAAGCAAAACTATGTGTTGTACACAAGTATTTGATCGAAAAGGAAGCAGCCTTCCTTGCTTCTAGGTGGCCAGCAGGTCCTGTGCTGCTGCTGAGGGTAGGGTCTCTTCTTGTGTCCCTTCCTCAAGGTGAAGGAGCTGCATGGGAGTGTTAGCAGGGCTCTGTGTTTTACACCCTTCTTCTGTTGTTTTGGTGGTGGGTTAAAGAGTGCGGTGTTTAAACTGTGATTGTAACGGCAGCAAACCCCAAAATGAAATACTGTGTAAAAGTGAAACTGATGTATCATTTTCATTAGTTTTAGTATGTTCAAGCAGAATTTGTGGGATTAATTTTGAAAGCTTAATCCAGATGGAAAAGGTTAAATTCAATGTTGAGTGAATTTGGTTCCAATTCATTTGTTGCCCTTGATTGTTCCTTTTCTCGAAAGAATTAGAGACTAAGTAGAGAATTGTACATACTATCCTTGTTTTCTGCCATCATTTAACTACATGAACCAACATTAAAGACAACCTCTCAGTTATCTGCTGCAATAAGTAAACAAATGGACCTCATCGCCGTGCCGGCTCTTGAGCCCTATGGCCTGAGTATTAGTTGATACGACTACTTACATTGTTTTTTCTTTTTTTCTCAGGATTTGTCTGGATCCATTGATGACTTACCGACTGGAACCGAAGCAACCCTGAGCTCAGCTGTTAGCGCATCAGGCTCTACAAGCAGCCAAGGGGAGCAGAGCAACCCTGCACAGTCTCCATTCTCCCCTCATGCTTCTCCGCATCTCTCTGGCATCCCCGGGGGCCCATCACCTTCACCTGTAGGCTCCCCCGTTGGAAGCAACCAGTCGAGATCTGGTCCCATTTCTCCAGCGAGTATTCCAGGTAAGTTTGTTACAACAATAGATAGGTTAAATAAATAAATACTCCTGTATTCCAAATTCATTTATTTTCTGAGAATCATGCGTTTTCAGGTCCTTTTTCTGAAAAAAGTGTGTACTTAAAGCAGAGGTAAATTCCATCAAAACTGAAGCCCTTGGGAATGCTTAAAATTCTGAACTTGACTTGCCATGTATGTTTGATAAATGTCTTTTTCATCAACCAATGCAAATACTTGATCATAATTTTTGTATTTGGTTCATTTGTCATCTATCTGTCACATATTTCTCTCTATTATTTTGCTTTTACTGAGTATTTTTGTTGATTTTGGCTCTTGGACTTGCATGGTGGTTTCAGACCTGTGGGATGAGGCAGAGATTTTCCAACCCTATATTTTGATAGTGTAATTTTGGACATGAGTACAGAATATTGTTATGAGATATTTCTTAATATTTGCAAAGGTCAACAAGTTCCTAGGAATCCAGCCCCACCAGTAACAACTGAAATGCCAGTGGCATGCTTGCCACTTGCTCTCTTGTGCCACACAGAGTATGACACAGCGTCATTCATGTACCTTCAGAAGTTTGTGGAAATCTGTTAAGACATCCGGAAGAAAAAAATGGCATGCATTAATTCCAGGTCTTACCTTGTCTCCACCCATCTGGCATGTTACTTGCAGGGGGTCAGGCAGCAGTGTGTATTTGGTATTTCAGATGAGCTTATTCTCTTTTTGATGCTCAAGTTTTTTATTGTTTTCAGACATTTTGAACACTAGGGGAATTCCTAAGAGTAGGAGAGTGCTGACATTACCCCAGGGATAACATCGGTTGTTGACAAAACCACAAAATAATCAACATGGAGCTCAGTTAAAAGAAACAAAAGCAGTGATACCTTTTAATTAGCTGTGCTGTCAACAAAATGCAGGTTAAAATTCAGAGAGTAGTATGTGTTTTGGTATTCAGTAAAAAGATATCTGTGTAAAATGTATACACCCATTTGTATATGGAGGTTAAACTAGATAAGCAAAGGGGAGTAAGCTCAATGCACGCAGGAATGTTGCATACGTGTGGCCTGAGCGTGTCGAACCCTGATGCTGCGTGCACACCATGCAGTTATTTCTTCCCTCTCCAGCCGCTCTGACCAGCTCAGGTGGGGCAGGGTTAGTGGGGACAGCAACAGGAACAGAGTATTTGCATTATGAGCAGAATAGTAGCTTTGTATTTGCAGCTGATTTCCCAGTATGTGGCGCAGAATCCCGTCCCTGTTGTTGAGTGAAGCCAGATAGTCCACCTAGCTGGAAAAGGTGACGTTTTCCCACAGTCAGGTATAGGCAAGTAAACGGATTGGCATTTTAGCAGCATGATTGCTGAATAGGGAAAGAATGTTTAAAATAGTTTTATTGTAGCCATGGTAGATAAGGATGGGAACAGGACAGCGTGAAGGGGAAAGCAGTATTTTTTTATGAAACCAGTTGATCCCTGTGGGGTAAAATAGAAGGAGTGTGGGCCCAAAGGTCAGGATCAGACTCACTTCATCACTTCAGCTGGCCCCAAGAGCTCATTTTTGTGACTGGCCTAGGGAAAAATATTGCCTCTCCATACAAACCGTGCCACCATTTTGCACGGTGGTTTTCTGGTCTGCTGTGGTAACACAAAAGCACCTCTTCCTTCAGGAAGGTTTTTTATGAATGGTGCTAAATCAAAATTGCCTGCCCCTGTTTCCTGGTGTGGGCAAGCTCCTGATCCCTGCAGCTCTTTTGCTGAAGGTGAACTCCCAGGCGTGAGCTAATGCTGCTCTCTCTGAAGGGGAGCTGGGCAGCTCCGGTAGCGTTGCTGCTGCGTTTCTCAAGCTACAAAATGACATGAGCAAAGCTCCTATTTAGAACCCTGCGACTAGTGGGACACCACCGGATACTCGGGCTTTCAAGTCAAATGAATTAGACTGTGCTTTCACCTAAATGTATTCCTGCCATTGTGCTTCGTTAGTAGGACTTTGGTAGCTTTTTTCACCAGCCATGTTCACGAGGCCCTGTGAGAAGGTAACACAGAGCTTGTTTGCATTTCTGTGGCTGTTTGCAGCATTCAGATTGTGGCTGTTTTCAAACATAGATTGTGCAGTACAGCATCTTGCCTTTAATAATTTTGTTTGCTGCTATTTTCCTCTCCGTTCTCACCCTACCCTTGTTTGTTCTGACCTCATTCCTCTCCTATTACCTCCTGCGAAGTTGTGCCACAGCTTCTCCATGTGACATAGATTGGCTCTTTCAATCATTCTCTCTCCAGCAAGTCATTGTAAAATGAGCAGCTGTTGTGTTGCTGATAGCTATGGCTAGGGAAAGCCAAAATGTTGCAGGGGGTTCTTGGTGGGAAGGCCGTTAAAATAAAGGTGTTGCTTTCCCAGGGTTTACTGGAAGAGAAGCATCCTTTTCCCAATACCTCCTTCCTTGCAACAAAATTGAAGACTAATTTAACATCAAAAGGGCAGACAAACAAACAGCCCCTTATTAAACCTCCCAAATGGCTGATTCTCTTCCACTGCCTGTTTAAGCTGTCTCCCTACCCCACGACAAGCCTGCCATCACGCATTGCTTTCTGCCGCACACCGCAAATTTCACGGGAACGGACTGGCACAGGCAGCACTGACATTGGCACGTCCCTAGCTCAGTGGGCATTTCCTTCCTGTGCTCTCTGAAATACTGGAAGGATATTTTGTGTGGTAAGCGGCACAAACATGTACAGCCTTTGTTTCCATTCGGGTTACTGGAACAGACTAGGGAGATTAACCCCTGAGAGCAGAAAAAGCAACTTTGACAGATTTTGTTCAGAAAAATAGTTTTTTCTCAAAATGGTAACACTTCTGGTTCAGATGCACATTCATTATAGGACTGAAATCCTACTCCTTTATGATTTTTAGTGATTCAAAATGGCATTCTGATTTCCTATTAAGTAGATCATTATTCTACTTTGCCAGAAATCCTGATCTTTTTATTTTGTAGCCATCTTCATAATTAGGGTACGTGTTCTTCCAAAGAATGAGATGTGATGCCCTGTACTGCTTTGGGTCTTGAACTGTGCCTTATTCAACCCTAAACCATTAGTGGAAGCTGACGCAGCACATCATCAAAATGCACTGCTGTTGCCAGAAGATTTAGTGGCTGTTAATTTCATTTTTCTCTCTCTCTTTTTTTTTTCTTTCCCTCCTGCTCCAGCCATTCCAGTTTACTAACAAAGCAAAAATGTAAATAAGCCAAACTCCCCTTTCTCCCCTTCCATCCCCAATTTTGATCTCACTGGCCAAAGGCTTTTGTCAGCTCTTTCTCCCTTGCGGTGTAAGCAGCAAAAATTTTTAATATTAGGAGATCTGTGGAAGATTGCTGATAGGCCAGGAATGCCTTAACCCATGATGGACAAGCAGATTTTGTACAAGTTCATAGATTCTATTATTTTTAAACCTCTGTAGCAATTTTTATCTGTACAGAAGAGAAGGGTACACTATACTGAGTAGCAAATGCCATTTTAAAAAATATGTAGAAGTCTTTTTTCTTGTAGATCAGTATTTTGACTTGAGCTTTTAATATGTGTTACATTTACTTTCTTAGCAAACAAGCTTTTTTTTACTCTGTTAAGCATCAACTGCATTGTTGTTTTTATTACAGTTGTATTGATGTCTTCTTTCACCAGGAGCTTGGATACGGCTGGAGTTACAATTTTTAGGGAGAAATCCATGTGTGAATACTCTCACTTAGGAACGTTATTGCCCCTCATCCTAATTTATGCTAACCAGTGGTCAGCACCCTCCTGTGATTAAAAAGCTGCCAATTTTTTAATTCTGATAGTTGTATGAGTCAATGGATGTGTTCCATTCAGTGATCAACTCTACTCTCTGCAAATCTGGAGTTGTTCCCCTCCTTTACTGATCAGCTAACTGGCTTGAAATCCACTACCCATCAGAATTACAGCTAGCACTCCAGGCAAAAAAGGAGCAAGAGGAATGGGATGCCTAGAGAGAGGTGTAACAGGAAATCTCGCCTGGGCGTGCGTGTTAGTCAATGTGTGGATAGACCAGAGCAACTAAAATGCTGAGAGAATAAAAAAATGAGCAATAGTCTATCATAGTCAAAAAGGACATTTTAATACAAAAATCTGAACAGGAATGAGGCTTTCTTTCATGCCTTACAAAAGGAGAGACCTAAGAGTTGGACTGTTTCCAGAAGAGGCTGCAGTAAGACAAGCTGCTCAGACAGATCTTGCGTTAAGCAAGAATTGGGAAAAATCTTGGGGTTTTTGGGACTCAGCTATTCCACATGCTTACTCCATTGGAGTATTTGAGGAAGAGAAGACTACCACGTGAAAGTGAATTCGTAATACTATATTTTTTTGTTGAAGTTTTACAGATGCCCTAAAATAATTTTAAAACAAGAAAGGGAACTATATCCTTGTAAAATAGATATGATCCCCCTGTCTAGAAAGATTATTTTAACACATCTATCAATATTACCCCCTTGGCTTCTCCGGAGGCAAAAATCTTGCAACAGCTTGTTGTAAGGAAGATGCATGCTGTTCATTGGCATCCGGACCAGAAAAAAAACAAAACACAAAATGCCATTGACGTTGCTATGTTCTTAATCACTGCTAGTGCACAAAACATCTATTCAGCAGTTCTGCAAATCTAGAATGCTTACAGATGAAATACATGAATGTTTCACATAGCAGTATTTTAAAACCCTTTCTTCTGAAGGTTTTGAACAACATTTAGAGTTTTTCTGTCCTTTGACAAGAGGAAAAATAAGCAAATTGTAAGGTGTTCTAGCTTGAGGCATTGCTTCTAGCGTATGGAGCATCTAACCTGTGATACCTATTAGAATTCAGCCCAGGTCACAACTGATGAATAATCTGTTGTCTCAAGGCTTCGTGAAATAACTTAAGTGTCTCAATCTCATTTCTTGAGGAGTGCCTGTGCTACAAAAGACACTATCAGAACTGCTGTCATACTCTCAGTCTGACCAGAGGGATTGGGGAGGTGTCCTTCTCTGCAGAGGTGGTCTTCCCAGAACAGGTGCAGGAGATGAAATGAGACAGAGACACACTGTTCAAGTTCCTCCTGTTTGGCTTTTCTGATTACAGAGGGTTTCATGTTCCAGCACCATCAACCGGCTGTTTTTCATCAGCTCTAAGTTAAGCATCAGATAGAAAAAGAACAGATCACCAAAAATAGCATGCCCTGCATGGTTATTTTTTAGAGTTAGTTTTGGGGATTTAGTTTTCAGTGTTTTCAGTTCCTTAATATCTGGTTTATTAATGTTTGTTTCATGGTCAGACTTTTGGTGTTTAATTGCTGTGTAAGCCAGTGACAAACATTTTCTGCCCCATCCTGCAGGGTCTGGGGAGGGCTGCCCTGAGGGTTATCCAGCACCCTATACAAAGGCTTTGTATGTACCTCCCCAAGATGGCCAGCTCGGTAGCGCTCACATCCCCATAGCTGTGCTCTGCCCCACACCTGGTTTGTTCTTCCAGGCCTGTTTTCACTGTCTTGGCGGTGGCCGAAGGGCCGGCGCAGCAGGACATCTGCTGCTGTGCTCGCCATGGCAGCACGCGTGCGGCAGGCCGCTTCTTGTAGCTCTCTGAGCTGTTGGTAGCCCCGTGCTGGTACAAATCCACCTAGAGTATGACGGCTGTTGAAATCCAATTAAAATCTTTGCATAATTATGCCTGTGCTCTGGCTCACGTAACAAAATTCAAATATACTTAACCACAGCCGGCAAGGTTTGACAGGTATGTTTGTTGTTAGTTTTACATGTATACTTTAAGGCCATCTTGGACAATTACTGTTTACATTTAATCATTAACCTGTGCATTTCTTTCTGACTTCTTTTGCTCAACCCACTTATGTTTTTGTCAAGAAATTTAATACGCTGTGTATTTGTTTTTGAACGTTTGGGTTTTTTTAACTCTGTCATTATTTGGCTACACAAACATAGATGCTCTTTCCTTCTTTGTGTTGCCAAACAGGGCATTAATTTGCGTATTATCATAAATTAAAAGGTTGTCTTTCACTCCCTCATCCTTTGCAATACTAAGCAGTGATTGATGAGCAAATGGGTAAAGTCTCTCGCGTTTCTATCAGTATGTTTTTGTTGTTGATGACAGATGGTTGTTACAGCTAGATAAAAGAGCATAAACCTCCTACGTGGTTTGGTTTCTGTGATGGGATAGGCTGTTGCAATTTTCAGTTTTTCAGTGGACTGTGTATTACTGCCATTAGAGATATTTAAAGCAGCCTTCATGCTTCATAGTTAGTGTCAGACTTGACTAGACGGATATGTGGTGTATCCCTCCTTAGAAAAAGGAACCTGGCCAATTACAAATATGGCTTGAATTAATTCTGGGCCAGCTAGAAAATGGCCATGTAGCCTCAAAAGAAGAACATTTTCACTACCTGGAGATAATAATTTTTTTTAAGTTAATGAAAAGCAAGATGTTCTCTCTTCTCCTTAGGGACAAAATTCAGGCAGGTTGAGCTGTGGCTTGAAGGGTTCAAACACCCATTTGACAGCATCAATTTGTAGGTAGATATGGAAGACAAACTGCAAAGTGGCTTTTTAGAAAGCAAACAAAAAAGAACAACTCACTCCAGTGGCGTGCTTTTCTGTTTGTTCCCCATCTCCAGATAACAGTGGACTCAAATTACAGTGATGTGTTGATTGATTACAGCCGTTAAGTTTCTTAGTAATCAGTTTCATCACTTATTCTCAATTCACGCTTGCACCTTTGATTTCTCTTCCACAACAGGGTGATGTGGGTTGTCGTTGACTAATGAAGAACAGAATTGGTTTCGGCGTGAGACAAACGGAATGCCGACACCAATCCCAAAATGCATTAATCTTTAATAATCCACATCTGCATGTTTATAAATGATATAACCAGGGGTTGCTAACGTAGATACTCCTGTTTCCAAACAGAAGCTGACATAGAAGTTGGCGTTTGCAAACTACATGAGAGGCACATGGCCGTGCGTGGCGTGTGTGACCTTGCAGAGGGAGCTTACCAGATGAAAGTTCTCAGTTGATTAAAAATACATGAAGAATTGCTCCGCTTCTGCACCAGTCTTTGGAGCTTATCGTTGTCGGGCAAGATGAAATATGGCATGATAGATCTTGTCTTCAGGAAGATCAGACCCACCAAATGGTTTTTGGAAGCGAGTTTGCCTCAAGGTGCTTTTATCCTTTATGCATTCAGCTTGCCCTTTTCTCCCCCGTCCCTGAGCCCTTGAGACCAGGGCTGCGTAATACATGATATAACGCAATAAAAAAAAACCCTGCATTATCTAAGGGTTTGTTCCTTTTGAGGATAGTATTAATTGAGAGCACATACATTTTGCAAGTAAAACATCCGACAATCACAAGCAATGGAGTAGTATGTGAAGTAGCAGGCAGGGCTAGCAAAATAGTTCATTGCCATAGATCAGCACTGCTCCAATTTCCACCTGCTTGCCTGAACTTGAGAGCTGGGAGGAGCAGGGAGGAGTGAAACTTTATCGCTGCTGTTCTTTTGAGTTAATGCCGCCTGATGATGAATATTTATTCTGAGCAATTCTTATGTGTAGCTGGATCAAGGGAAAAGAAATATGGATAAGAAACAGCAATTCCAGTTCACATTCAACCCTTACTTTGGAAATGTGCATGTTTTCACACTGCAAATATTATAAATGAAAGTTGATACATGGTTTTGTTAGAATTCAACAACATTAAAATTATGTTTTTATTACGTAGGAAATACTGGAAATATATGTATATATATACTAGAAGTATATCTGCTACATTTGTTGTGCTTCTCTTAAGAACAGTAGACACAATGACAACAGCTTAGAGAAAAACTGTCCCCATTGTTATAAATGCAGTCTAGAGAATGAGCATTGATAACGAAAAATTGCTCCTTTTGGAACTTGGATTAGTTCCCTAAATGGAATGCCAAAGTTTTACGTTTCAGGTGTGTGGCAGGGTAGGTTTCATTTCTGGAAGGAAGAAATGAGCCAAATATAAGGAAGAAATACTACACTTTCCTTTGTTAGGAGCTTTTTGATATTCAGTACTTACGTCAATTGCAATTTTATATTCTGGTTAATTGACATTTTATAAAGATATTGAGAATGTTTAGCTGAAGCATATGCTTTTTGCATTAACAAACATGTAATGTCATGTCCCAAGTAATTACGAATGACTAAATCCATGCAACCCTTTGCAATCTTCTACTTCAGTCTAAATGCAAGCAAAACTGTCATTTTTATGAAAGGCTTAAAAGGACAGAGTAAAAAAAAGGTGTGATTACAGGGTTTGGATCATTCCCTGAAGAACAAGGACACTTTTTTCCCAACGGTTTGCACAAATTTAAGAAAATATAATTTACGAAATCATAAAGCAATTCAGAGGCCCCGTAGAGGTATGAGAGAAAGCGCTGGGCAAGCTGCAGCCGCAGCCTCTCCCAACCCCTCTCATCCCAGTTCATGCCGTCGCTTTGGAGGGACACAGTGACACAGAGTGCAAAACATGTGGAGGGGCGGTTAAATGAGACTTTAGAGGGGAAAAAGAAAAAAATGAAGTCAGTGGCTGAGCTTTGAAGAGGTCTGTCTAGTGCAGAGCAGCGAGTGAGTGGGGAAGAAAGGAGCAAGCGCCTCATCTAATCTTTCTCCTGGGGACCCAGGTGGACAAATTGGCAACCCTGTTCACAGCCCTCCCCCCCCTCTCCTTTGTAGCGTAAGAACTGCTAATCGGATCCATGCTGCTGCAACTGTGGTTAGTTATTAACAGAATAAAAGCAGATTTCTTCAAAAGAACGGGTTGGGGAAAACGGCTATACAAAATTGCAAGGTTGTTAGAATCTTAAATGCACAGCAGTCGGTTTTTCCCTATTCTGAATTAGGCGATGAATACGGCCTTTCATCTGTCACTGTGCCCGTTTCTTCGCAAGCCAGCCAAACATTAAGCTTNAAAAAAAAAAAAAAATTGTTTGAAAGAGGAAAAATATTGGGGAGCAGGAAGAATAGGAAAATGAGAAGGAGAAATCAGGTTTTGTTTTTATTAATTTGGCCTGGTGAGAGAAATACGAGCTTGCCTGCTCTATTCAGTTCCTGCGTGCCAGCCGCCGTGAGCCACCATTTCTGAATGCAGAGATTAGAAAAGATTTAACTGGTTGCTATCCTGGGCTGTGCCATTCTGGATCTGCCTCCAGCAGAAATACCACGGGCTTGGAACTCTTCTGAGCTTAATGGAAATAATCCAGTAAATGAATGCAGAGTATGGCAGAGGTAAAAGCACAGAAAATTTGATCCCCAAAATGAAACTTCTCATAACTGTGAAGTAAAATTACAGGTCTGGGTTGGGTCTTATTGAGGATAGAGAAGCAGTGATCCCTAGATTTAGACTGACTTATGCCTTTGCTTATATAAATAAATAAATGATGCACCCTTAATTTTGAGGAGCTCTAGTGCCTTCCTGGTTTGCAGCAGGATTTTGAAATTTGTTGGAGAGGAATAGTCCTCAGGCAGACAGGTGCTTGCTGTGGCCTACTGGAAATCCATTTGTTATCCGAGTGAGTCACAGCCTTTTGAAGATTTCCACTGACAGCTTGCTTTGGGCTCATTGCCAGAATCTCAGGAAAAAATACTGTGGTGCTTCACTTTGGTCCAAATGCAGAGGTGACTTCTGGATGGGCCATGGATGAAAGAAACCCGCTTGCAGTGGCCGGTATTGCTCTCCCTTCCCCTCCCAAGCAAAATAAGCTTTGGCCTTTGGGGCAATATATTTGCTTTCCCGCTCCTTGCCACTCAGCCCATTGTCAGTTTAGGAAGTACTAACAATTATTTCACTCCTGAGTATTTGTTAAAAGTCTTCATACTTTACTCAGATGATACACAACCTGGGAATAAAACTTGGATGTCTACTTTGGCAGACCCCAGTTTCAGCTACTTAATTCTTTTTTTAAGAAGTCCACCATATAATGAATTAGTCTGTAGTGAGAGTGACATTTGAATGGTGTTCCATAAGTAATACCTTGGGACTACATGCTGAATAATGAGGATGAAACAAAATATTGAATAGCTACCTCATCCTGTCAGTGTCAACTTTGCTTTCAATTAAATGTTATACCATGTCAAACAAGTAGCTTCTGGTCATGAAATTAAGATGTTTATGCTATTGCTTTTGTGCAGAGAAAAGTCAGAGCCACCTTAGCTCAGTGTTGCATTTTTTTAATGGAGATTGGAGAACAACTTAGCACTTAGGTTACAGTGCCATCTCTGGAACTTGCTCACAACCCAGCTGGATATGGCAAATGTAACACAAATACAAAACAAAAGATGGAATATAATTTTCAAGGATTAGTGGTGTGAGAATTGTATACTTTTGTTGATTTTACGTGGATTGTGAGTGGTACTCGTGTATGTTAGGGAATCATGTGTCTTTGGACCATGATGCATTTGATTTAAGAGGTAACACAGGAAATCAGGACCAGGTCCAACAACACTCTTGGTAATATTTTTTAATGTGGAGCGTCCATAATAAGTCCAGCTTAAATTGATAATCTTCATGTTTACAGATGCTTTGCATTGCTGCCACTTGTGATCTCACCTTCAGCGAGCCACACAGCCAATCACTGAAAACATCCCAAGGCGGGAGGGCTGTGGGCTTGTTCCTGAGCTCCCAGGTCGGAGAGCTGGAAATTGTCTTGGGGAGCAGGCAGGAGTGGATTACCAGTGTTGCTGTTGCTAGCAAGCGGTTGTGAGCTGCAGCCTGGTGCTGAGCAGAGCCAGAAGGCTTGGTTCAAGCACCGCTTAACTCTGCATGTGGCTGCTGTATCTGAAAGGGTCCTCATGTTGCTGGCCTTTTAAAGCTTCTGTGCTCAGGTTACTGTATAGGTACAAGGAAGGTTTTAGTATTTTGTGTGTCTGAATTTGGAGGGATATGCAGGCAACTCTTGCTTTTTACTCAGAGGAATAAGTCCTTTAAAAAATACTGTTGATACAACAGGAAGCTTAGCTACAATGCATAAATTATGGAAGAAAATAATCTTTATTTATAAGGGGTCATAGGCTTAGTAAGATGAAAGAGATAACATAAACCACATGACCAGTTTCCCTTTATGCTACTCATAGAAAAATGTCTTTCCTTTGAGGTCATTTGCACCTCACTTTCAATTTCCTGAAAAGCTCATTTAAAACAATCACATACAGAAGCCTATTTATGATCTTTCATTTCTGATGTAGGGATCTGAGACCCAGAATGTCCCTTCCGGTCTGTGAGCCTTTACTGTCACATCAACAGTGATATAATCCCGTTATTTTATCAGATTTCATCTTAATCACTAGTTTCCTGGACCTCAGTATTCCTAAAAGGAAGTTGTTTCAAGTTCCAGTAATAGTTTGATTATCATCTTAAACATAGTGCTCTTTTTCCTCCCTGATATTTAGCTGCAAACAGATTTTTAAAAACAAGTCACAAAATCACAGCTTTAGTTTTTGCCATGCTTGCTGGTGGCTGCATATCATGCTGGTGGCTGTTCTTGCTTCACATTCCAGTTAGCATAAGGCTTTCTGGTTTTGTCTGGGTGAAGGCTCACCAGTGATACATCAGCAATGGCTTATATTTCCCTACCTCTACTGGAAACAGTTCTCCTAATTCATCCTAATAATACATTTGTTTGATTCAGGGTGACATCAAGTGGTTACTTGTAACCATTTGTAGGTCAACAGATATGCTCAGATTTTCCTTACTTTTCTTCTCCAATTTCTAATTGATAGCCCTACAGCTCTTCAGTTAGAAAAGGCCTGTTTCTGGTCCATGAGTATAAATGTATGCAGTTTTTTTACTCCAACCCAAAAAAGTAGTTTAGTTTCTTAGGTGGTATTTTGATCGTCTTCTGTACTGTCTTAAGATTCCTTACTTTGTAATCAGCCAATGTCATTAATCCAGTCCTGACTCTTAATTCCTAAATTAGATGGAGAATTGCTCCAAATACAACCCACAAGATCTTTAACAACTGCCTTTCCTCCAGCCTAATGTTCCCCTTTCAAAGCAGGCTGTGCCCAGTCCCACACCCTCCTGTTTCCCAGTTACTCATGCATCTTAAAATTCCTGTGCTGATACCCCTCCTTCCCTCCTTAACTAGTAATTTCCCAGGGGGAACCTGTTATCACTGGAGTTCTTTCTTGATTCAGTTGTTCAGGCACAATTCTGTGAGCTGTTGTCCAGCTGGTACAGGGTGCCACTGCTGAGCATCCTCCCGTGTCATTACCATGATGGGAGCAGAGAGCCCTCAGCATGTTTCAAAATGTTACTGATTTGGGCCATAATTCATTGTAAGGGCTCCTCCTCAGTGGGATATCAAAGGTCTGCTCTTTTGTGCTATGTTGGCTCTAAGGAATTTACTTTTTACACTTTAACTTCAGATTTCATGGCTGCAGTCATAATGCAATCACCATTTGGAAAAGATGGGTTGAGAAAAGTACTAAAAATGCAGTGCAGTCTCCCCTGACTTTATTTCAAGCATAGATTCTCAAAGTTTCATGCAAAATGTCTAAAAGCGTTTTTAGCATAATTTAAAAAATAGAAAACCAGCTTACAACTGTGCTATTAATCATTTTTAAATTTTCTCACTTCTTCAACTGACTTTACTCTTTAAAGAAAAAAAAAGAACAGACATGATATTAGGTAGGCTGCTGGTTTTGGTAGTTTTAACTAATTTTACAAGATAAATCTGAATATCACTTATCTCCTCTGTTAGTGGCAGCATCTCTCCTTTTAATAAGCATTATTGTATTTGCAGTGATTTTTGCATAATAAAAATATTGTGAAACATCTGTAGTATTCACTTTGCATAAGTTTTGGTGGGTGGAGTATCTCACCAGTATGATACGAAATACAGGAAGAGATCATCCATGTTTAAACTTCCTTCTGTGTACCTTTGGGTTAAAGGAGGCAGTAGTCTGTCAGTGAAAAAAAACTGTTCGGTTTTTTTGCCTCTCTTAAATAGCTGTAGAATTTATGTTTAAAAAGAAAAGAGGTTGTTTTTCTTTTGTAAAAGTTTTCCTTCCCTAATAAAATACAAAAGTCTGTTCATGTATTATTTAAGCTGTCTTCCAAGAATCCCAACTACAGTACTGGTTGAAAGAAGGATTAATATCATTTAAAGGAAAGAAATGTAAAAGCTTTAAGGTCATTTCTTTTCATGACAAAGAAACTTTAAAAGCATGGCAGACAGGATCTTCAAAGGTTTTTAAAGTCCTGTCATCAGCTCCCAATCAATAGGAGTTAGATACCCAAATTAAGAGTTCAAGTCTTCAAAGATATCTGGGTGCTTTACCTCCTTTTACCTTTTAGATCACTTCTGAGGATGAAATAGGAGTTTGACTGAAAACATTTTGGTGCAATACTTTAATGTCCAGCACCTGGGTAATTTGTAGTGCCCACTGATAATTAGCATAATGGATCCTTCTCTTGCAAGTTCATTACTTGTTAGAATATGTATAGGGTTGGTCTTGTTCATGAAATTGTTTGTTTCCTTTGTGAAACAAAAATTTTGCTTTAAAGTTGGTTGGTTTTTTTTTTAATACAGGAAAAAAAACAGAAGTACACTTTAAAAATGAACTAATGAAATAGTGTTAATGTTTGCTGAAGCTGATAATTTCAGTGAATTTGCAAAACTTCTGATTCTGTATTCCCTAAGGATGCAGATGAAAATGATTTCTTTGTGACATGTGGTACACACACTTGTTCTAGGTTTTGACTTTGCCCATCCATGCTTGCACATCAGCCTGTGCAGGATAAGGCTTCTACCAGATAACTGAACTTATTATCAGTGTAAAAAAATTAAAGTCCCTGTATAAATGTATTCAAAATATGTTGCTTAGCATAGATCTTCCATGCTCTATTAATGTCTCTCAAAGTTTGCCAAGCTTCCACCTAAAGGGAGATCCCACTGGGAGCTGTGTGGTGCAGTCAGGACTACCCCTGCCNAATTATATATATATAAAATTTTTTAAATGTATTTGTTAAAATCTTAGATGATTCAGATCTACTTGAAGTATTCTGTCTGATAGCAGTGCCTCGGGCATACACAGTGGAAGTGGACTGCCCTGTGTTAACATGGAATTGCTGTTTGTTTACAGTCTTGAGTTACTGAATCCTTCCTGTCAAGCAGAAAGCGTTCATTATAATGCAGGCACTTACCATCTCCGCAGCCTGCTCTTGAGTGACATCAAAACATAAGGCGGAATATTATTGTCATATGCCTTAGAGTTCATGAATGGGCCGTGCATCCCAAAGCCTCGGGGGCTGAGTGGCATGTTTGGTCTTTTGGAGGAGCAATTCTGCCTCTAGTCCAGCATTTGCATCTCTGAGACAGTTGTCACAGCTGCTGCTGGTAATGGTGACTGTCATGTTTTTAGTGCAAATGCACCACGTCTGAATAGCTAGGCTGTGGTTACACTCCACATTTTACAGATTTTCTTTTTTGTCCTTTATCAATCCAGCCTTTCTTCAGAGTCAGTGCTGAGAGCCAGTTGCTTTGAGGCTGGGAAGTGGATGGGGCAGAGCAGACACGTTTGCTTTCCTGTGTTTATGTCCAACTTGGGGCCCTTCATCTCTCTCAAGAAAGAGCAGCCCCTGCTGCCCCCCATTAGCCGGGCTCCCAGCACCAGGACCGGCCGCTGCGTTCGCACTCCTACCGCTGCGGCGGGGCGGCTGCTGAGCAGGAGGAAATGAGTCTCAGCAGGCACAAATCTATTGCCTGCGTTTTTATTCTTTCCATTTCTTTCAAACGGAAAACATCCGACCGGTTTCTGAGGATGAGGGATATAAATCTGTCTGCTGCTATTTATACTGTGCTCGTCACTACAGTGTCTAAATGCTTAAAGCACATATTTGCTGCCTAACCTGAGGTGGTCTTCAGGCCGCTTGGACTGTCAAGAGCAGGCATGTCTCAGACCAGCAGCAGAGAGGTGTTCCAGGAGATGTCCAAGTCTCATTCTGACTCCTGCTCAGGCTGTGGCAGGTTGGCTCTTGGGCATGTTGGGGTATTGTGCAGTGGGAGGGTGGTAGCGTGGACCTCCCTGCTTGGCACGGTGTTGAACGGTGACCCAGAAGAGTGGCTTGCATCAGTGCAGTAAGCACCTGCTTTACTATCCAGTCATTTTGAAAGGGAACATTTTGTGTCCTGAGCCTCAGAGACAGCGCTGTGAGCGCCATTCTTCTTTGGGTGGGTAGACAGCACTAGATAGACTGTGTGGGTGTCTTTTGAGCAAGGCCATAAAAATGGGTTTGTCTGTTCCGGATGGATATTTTAACAAGCAAATATTTTCCCTTTGCTTTTATTTGAATAATAAGATACCCCTTTTATGTCTGATCTCTTTTGAGCATGCTTCACTTTTGCCATGTGCACCTACATATTATTCTTTATTCCCATATTCTACACGGACATTCAAATAATATTAAAACCACTGATTCATTGAAATACTTTTTAAACTGTTGTTGCTAGTCATTTTTGTATTGACTGAATTTTTCATTGGTAATATTGTTGGCAGCAGTCCATGTCTGCCTGGCTGGAGGCCAGTTTGAGCTCGGCAGGATGAGCCCTATTGTTCAGCAGACTTGGATTTTGTTAAACTCTCTAACAGAAATATGTGTCAGGAGATTTGCAGCTATAAATTGGATCATGTCGGTGAGGTTGGGAACTCGCTCAATACGAAATTGAACATTTCGCCATGCCTGTTGCTAAATATGTTTATGCACGTTTCCTCCATGGGTTTCAAAAAAAAAAAAAAAAAGTGAAAAAGAAGGAACAATAAGCTAGACCTGTTGAGCTCCATCTTTTCCTTATACAGCTGGTAATTGCTTTGATGTTGAGTGGTTGAAAAATGCAGCAAGGCTTGGTTTTGTGCATTGCAATGTTAAAAGCAAGTCTGTTTTCCCTTTTTTCTCTGTGTGTTACAGGCAGTCAGATGCCACCGCAGCCTCCTGGCAGCCAGTCAGAATCCAGCTCCCACCCTGCCTTGAGCCAGTCACCAATGCCACAGGACCGAGGTTTGTTAGGTGTTGGGGTTTTTTTAATTGGTGCCAAGTGCAGCCTTCATTTTAAGTTGCACATTAGCAATGTGAGATTTCCTGGTATTTCTTTTCTTTTCCCAGGGAAAAGTAATGACAGTCCTCATTGTGAAAAGCTTGGGGGTTTCCTTCTCTGGGGAAAGAGCAATTGAATAGCAGGTTTTACCAAAATATAATTGGAAAGAAGTCTTTCTCAAAATACACTGAATGCCCAGATTATAAGGCAGTTTGCTGTAAATACTTGAGTCATGTCCTATAGAATGCAACTTCTCATTGTCTGTCTTGGATTTAAGATGTATAGAAATAGCACTAGCTACAAGCACTGCAGTTTTGCTACCATTCTTAAAACTCTCATCTTTGATGACTTTGCATGGACGCGACAGCTAATGCTCTGGCCAGTTCTAGAATAAAAATATCTTTAAATATAAAGGGTCAAATGGTTCAAAGATTTTGAAATCTTGCAAGGGAAAACCTTGCAGGCAACAGCACTGTTCTAAAAGAGTGCTTCCTAGCAAGTGCTGACAAAAATAAACAGAGCATTTTAATGTTACCATTTATAGACTCTAAACCCTTTTCCTTTCACCTCCTTCCTCCCTAGCTCATGAAAGATAGTTGTCACAGCTTTGTTGTGTGGCCATACCTACAATCAACTGCTGTAAACTGGGCATCCTGTCCATGCAGTGGTTAACGTGTGCCAGCAAAAAGCTTGCAAAACAGACACATGATAACTGTGATAAACATGGAGTTATTTATGAAATGCCCCTCCTAAAATGTCTTGCTACCAGAAATACTCCAAGTAGCACCATATGGGGATACCATAAATACTAGAAGTTTTCTCACAGTGAAACAAGTTGAACTCACAGAATGACAAATTTCTGGGATAGCATCCAGGAGGAACTAAGAGGACTCAGAAGAGGAGAGAGTCTTTTTTTTTGCTATTTTTCTGTGTTGGATGTCCCCTCCTTCAGGAATGCTGATTAATGAGCATTCACAGAATTCCACACTCAACTCATTTGTTTTGTTTCCTTTTCAATTGTTCTTTATACACAGCTGTTAGTGCAGGGCCTTTTCCCTTCAAAAAAATTTTAGAAAAATGTACATTTTTGGTGAAAAAAAGAATGGCCTCAGTACCCGGTATAAATATATGATGCTTTGTGGGACAGAATGTCACAAAACGTTGGGAATGGATCAGATTGAGGCTTTGAAGACCCAAGCATCTCAGAAGGGTGTGTGCGTTTCCTGGCATGGCTGGATTTTGGCACAGAATGTTACACTGGCCAGTAATAATTATTTCTGTGATATATGTTTCTCACCTGGTTTGGGGGGATGAGTTAGGCAGGTCTCACGGAGCTGGAAGGTTCAAACCTCTATATTGCTGCTGGAGAACAAAACTAGAAGTCATCGTATGGTAGGGAGAGGCAGAGGGGTATTCAAAAGTAAAACAGAGACGACAACTGCCATAACTGGGAAGTCAAACAAGGAAATAACAGTAAGAGAAATAAAAATTTACAGATTGATTTAGTCTGGGTCTTCCTCTGTGGAGGGGCGGTGAGTGGGTAGAATCGTGGATATGTGATTAACGAAAATATGTTTGGGACTGCAGTTTTTGCACTCTTCATATGCAATATCTGTGTAATGTGGATGATCCTTGTGACCCAGCTTGTACAAGAAGTCCATTTGTTTCATGCAGCAGATATGAAATTTGTAACTAGCTAGGTCATATTGATTTTGCAGAACATGTTCCCCAAAGCTTCTCTAAAGTCTGTGCTATACGCGCATAAACATGCACGCATTCCCTTTTGCACCCTGTCATTGATTAGAGGCTCCTTTGAAATGGAAAACTTCACCTTTTAAAAAGGCTGTTACATTAGTTGATTCCTTTGCTTGCTTGAACTGGTTTCCACTGAACTTGAAGAAAGGAAGGAGGGGGAGTGATGGGGACTCAAAGGGAAGGTGCTTGTCATTTGCTGATAAAAACCTGAGCAGAAAATCGTTGCTGCTAAGGACACCTGATCCATAGGCATCTGTTACAGTAATTTAAACTCTTGGCTTACTGATACACTTTCTCCCAAAAAAGACCAGAAAAAAAAAAAGAAAATGAAAGCAAAAAACCCAGAGGCCTTCCATAGGATAAGGTAATGTTGTTTGTTTTAGCACTTTGTGTAACATTTCTTTACTTGTTTAGAGAGCAAATTAAATTAACAAAAGACTACTAATCATTTCTTGAGCAGAATCATCTGCTCTCAATAACTGAAAAAAATGTTATTTACTGTGAAGCTTGATTGACAAGTGGAGTCTGAGTTGTAGTACTTCTAGATGCTAAACCATTACCTTGAACCATTAAGCTTACGCTTATTTATTTTATTATGAAAGTACTTGATTATATTTTACCCTACTTTCTGTGGTCACTCAGCTGGGATTTTTATGTTTGTTTGCCTAAGACTATACATCCCCTATCATACAGTGCAGCAGGAAGCAGTGAGCATATTTTTACATGTACATTCTGTGTGTGGAAGGAGTGGAGTGGTGAAGTATGTTGGGTGTGTACAGTAAAAGGAATTTCTGTGGGAATTGAATTTTCTTATGCCCGTCAGCTTACTTTTTATATAGCTTATTTCATACTTTTTGTAATAAGCATAAAAATGCTTGCTTTTTAAAAATAATTGGAAAATTGTTCACGTCCTGCTCAAGCTGTAGGATATTTGGACCCAGGACAGCATAAACAGAGTGTGCTATTCTGGTCAGCCTTACTTCAGTTTTCATCCCAGAATGGGTAACTGGCCATTGCTGATTGATACCCAATAAATGACACTTTTTCAGTTCTACCAGCACGTATTATCTTCCTAGGCAGTAAGAAATTGCATGTACTTCTATGTGCATAACCTGTGTCTCAGCTCACTTGTCTTTGAAAGTACTGGAACTAAGTCCCATACACCTTAATGGACCATCAGAGTCAGAGAGCTCTGGAGACAGAGGGAGCAGCCTGTGCAGGAGCAGGGTCAGAAGTCTCTTGGAGAAGCAGGAGTGGCCATGGCCGCTTACCTACATGTGCATTTAACTGCTGCTGAATCCCAGAAATTACCACTACTTGGGGATACCACATGAAAATATAGCCATGAGTAATTAAGCTAGTCACCGAAACTTGCTGTGCTGTTGAGAGGGCAGGAGTATGGATGTTTTGCTCTTTGTTTCTGATATAGCTACTTCAGACTTTCCATTACTATGGTCAAAGGTGTAGGGGTTTGATTTTTTTGTGCTTATTGAAGTCAAAGTTTTTTATAAACTTAGTTACGTTAGGCCCCAGACATAGGTCAGTGGTCATACCACAGCTGTCAATAACCACTTGGCAAATAATTGAGGTACACAATTGCTTGAGTTCCCTATATTCAGCTGTAACTACTTATCTCATCTGTTTGGGTTTTGGAAGCTCCAATTTGAGGATGTGCTTAGTGGCCAAAACTGCTCAATTGAGTTAGAAGTTATTTGTATGGATCAAATAGAAATCCAGCATATCCAAATTGACCCCCTAAATCAGTGTGCTGAAGCAGCAGCATGAAAAAGAAGCCTTCCATCCTGGCCATTAGCTTATACTCCCACTCTTTTTTACCATCTGCATATATAAATACCTATGCAAACACTAATAGGAGAATATGTGTCACAATAATGTTGATATAGGCACTTTTACCCCTGTATTGATTCCTGCAGGAATCACTGAATGATTCCTTACCTAATTTTGGAAAAAACTTAGAAAACTTACCTACTTTTAAGCGGTATTTTTCATGCTTATGCAGTTGGATATGTACATCTCAGGTTTCAGTCTTATATTAAAATAGTGAATTGGGAGCTCCTGAAAACCATTGAATTTAATGGAAACAGTTAACGACTTTCCATTATTACTCTAGCAAGCGCTCTCATAATGGGGATACTTAAAGAAGCCTTATTTATTAGTGCAAATGTATATGGGTCAGAATTAATTTTTAAAAAATCTTTAATTGTTTTCCCCTTATAATTTTCACAGCGGTATGTAGTTAAATATTCATGATAATGCTGATGATATGCTAAAGGTCTGAAATAGATCTGGAGTCTCAAAATCAACACAGGTTATTTAACCCTTTTCATCTAATGCACCATTGGGGACTTGCTCAGTGAAGTCCCAGAGCACTGGAATAATTAGAAGATAGTAATGAGGATTTAATTAGTCCTTGAGATATGCTGAAATAGGACCACTGAGAACTTTTCTGTTTGGACATGGATTGCAAGCAGAATTGATGCCATTGCAGCTGCTGTGATATGCTGGAAAATGTATTCCATTGCTGGAGGCAGTTTCACGGCACCATTCTGTGCCTGTCAGATCTATGTGGAAAGTGCCCAGAGTAAGCACCTCCAAAACTGTTGAATAGTAGCCTTCCTTTTCTCCGTCACCACCTCCCCGTACCTTTTCTTTTTTCTTTTTTTCATGTCATTCTTTCTGCTCTAGCTTTATTTCTTTCTGTTGTTGACATGATCCAGCTTTTGAGGATCGTTGTACAGTTGTATTAAAAACACATCACAAACAGGGACAGGGAGTAAGAAACTGCAGGCTTGTAGGAGTACAGGTGTTATACTAAGCAAAATTTGGATCTTTTTGACATAACTACTTGTAAGCTTTATCCTCAGATCTAGTCCTTATTTCACATTAGATCTTTACAGAAGTGATATTTATCAGTAGCTGCAATGTAGTAAATTTAAATAGCTTTTTTGGCAGCCGAGATGTTATCCAGCAAGAGGTAGTAACAGATGGGATGTGATCAGGCATTTTGATGTTCTCTTTGTGCTTCTCTATAAACATGTAAGTAGCAACTGAATTCCTGTAACTACAATTTCCTAATTTACCCATTAGATTTCATGTAGGTATTTTTTTCCCCTTTAACTGTTTTCTGGGCATGCTTATTTGTACGCAGTTGTCAGATAAATTCCACTGTCATGTATTTTCTTCTAACAAAATGTAAGTGTTCTGGCTTGCACGGAAGACACAGAATACTGATTGGATGTTTTGCACCTACAATTCCTGATCAGATTTATGGCTTAATAGTGACATTTGATGGTAGAGATTCTTTTCCCTGAAACCTATTTTCTTCTTAAAAAAAGAAACCAGAAGGAGGAAAATAGATCAAAGAATTCTTATTGCAACAAAAAAGATACTGTAGTTTGCTTTTAGATCTTAAAGAGACTTTTTCCTTGAGAATACATTTCATGCTCTCATTTGGGGATTTGGGATCTATTCAGAGCACTGAGGAGCTAGAGAATAAAATGATTCTTGTCATTAAAATTCTTCTGCTTGCCATGTTAACGATGACACCACTTAAGGTTAAATCAGACTTGGTAATAAGTTTACTTGATATGTAGACTGAAGTGTTTCAGGCTCTTGAAGAAAGGTGCTTGAGACATGCACTGAGTGCAAAGCCACAGGTATGTTTGAGTGCCTCTTCTGCGCGTAGCGTTCTCCAAGTGGGTCAGCGTGGAGGAGCTGAGCTCCCGGATACGCAGGAACACTGGGCCAGGCTGGGAGGAAATCTCCATGCCCAGAAAACTGGGGTTAGAGGAATCGTGCTCTCAACAGCCAGAAAAGTGCATCATGGGAGGAGGAAAAGCAGGTTTTAGTTGAAGCTGTCACACCAGCTCTGTAAAACATACCTTTTTCATCTCAAGTCACGTGGTGAAATAGGAACGTGATGCACAGGAACATACAGATCTGATCTGTATGTGAAGGGAGAGCCATGCAGTAGAGCAGTGCGCTAAACTTCTTTGGTGACTCAGAAATTTACATTTCTCAGTTTGGTGAGCACTAAATTTATGAACAGTCTTTAAAAAGGATCAGACCATCATTGGTTTTTACCACTATATTTTTAATTTGATTGTAAAGGTGGAAATGAAGTGCACTGAAATGTAGTGTTGGTCTGATAAGCAGTTTTTTAAAATGTATACACACAGGGTTTTTTTCCTATTTTAATTGCAATAACACCCAAGACCCCCATTTTTCTACCTGTTTGTGTTGCACTACATCATATAGCAATGCACAGCCAAAAAGCTTACGTCTTCTTTGATTAGTAATCAAGATCTTTGGGATAAAGGTTAGTGGTTTTCACTCTGAGCTCCCCAAGGGAATAGTTTTCTGTATGTCTCTCAAGCATTGCAGGAAGACCTGCTTTTCTTGCTCAGAAGTATTAGAAATGATGTTACTCTGGCAAACCAGGTTAATTATAAAGAAATCAGTTGCCATTTCAGGACGCTGTTTCCAGACCGTACTTGGATTTCAAACGTGTATCAGCCAGTCTCAGATTTAGGTTGATCTGATTAGTTGTGGCCTACACTACATGTACAGCAGTACTAGCCATCTGCAAGAAGGGCCAAAGGAGGAAGGGGTATGATTTACCTGTGATAAGCCACACTGGGACAGAGCAAAACTGCAGAAGTAGGATTTGAAGCAGATAATAATATCTGTACAATCAAAACCCAGAATCAGGTCTCCGAAGTAAATTTTGTATACTAGCAGGTAGTCATTTCTTTCTTGTTGCTGATGTTAAATCTTGTTATACTTGGGGATGAATCTTTATTTCATTTTTTTTAAACTAAATTGGGGATTCTCTTTTTGAAATTAGAGAGCAGAATTGAATTATTCTGAGAGAGTTTATATAGTTGTCAGCAGAGAGATTTCTCAATAGCAAAGTTTCCACTGACTTCATTAGGCAGCCATCAGATTCCCTGCCTCTGGGCTCAGGGAGAGAGATAAGCCACAAGGAGTCACTGATGAACTTGACAAAGTGACAGTCAGTGTTCCTGTCACCAGGCTTGAGGTAAAGTTACTGGGTACAATCCCTGTCCCTGGGACAGCTTCCCATCATGGCCCATAAACTGAAAGCTGCCTGTGGTCTGCCTGTTCAACAGCACTATCATTTCCAGGGTGCTGTGCTCCCTCAGTACCAAGGTTTCTTCTTCTGATCTAAGACCCTTTATGTCTTTTCAAGTTAATGTATAGGGCAGTGCATCCATATAATGTATATATTAATACCTAACATTGGATAGTTCTTCCATCCCAAAGGATCCCAAAAGGCTGCAGAATAAACCCTCATCAGGGAAGGGCTGCAAATCAAATCAGTCAAATAGTAAATCATGGTAAAGTAAGACCGAAATGAAGGCATTTTAAACTGAGGACAACACTGATTTTGTATTTTTGAAAAAATATTATGATTTATTTTACATGTGTGCAAGACAGTAAAGACACATCATGTGTATTTCGGTCTTGTCCACAAAATCCATATATATCTCATAGAGAAAGATCTGAGTTGATCCATTGAATAAGAGTCTCCAGGGAGGGTAAATTTTTCAAACCTGAAATTTAGACCATTAAGCCTGCAGGCCTTGCACATTACACATTGAAAAATGTCGTTCTTTTGCTCTCCTTCGTGATTTTCATAAGTATGCATGTTATTAGGGAAACTTAGATAAATGTTGATTGTATAAAGCAGATGGACTCCTCAGGTTTTTCATGTTGCTGCTCAGATAATTTCAGCAACCCAAGCTACCTACTGAAATTGAGGATTTGCTCTGGGGACAACTTGTAAGGGCAGGGTGGGGTGCTTTTGTGCTGCAATTCACCAGTATCCTGATTTTCCAAGTCACCATAGTAAAAGTAGCTTGTGTAAGGTATGTTACAGTAATAAAATTATCTGTAAGATGGTGGATGAGCAATGGCCTTTTTTTCTATCTGTGCATCAGTATCTCCACAATTGTCTTTCCTTCTCTGTCCTCAATATAGCACTTAAAATTTACATCAGAGAGCATTACACAAGGTTTTCATTAGGAAAGGTTGGATATTTCTTCCCCAGCTACCATCTGGGTAATCTGTCTGATCCTTCCCCAGATTCTAATTTATCAATGATAGATTATATGAATTTCAAGGCCAGGCAGTAGCAGAGGGAGGTTTAGGGGTGGGAAAAATTTAAACATTATTGCATGCTATACATAGACTGGGTTTTGTAATATCAGAGAGAGAAGCAGAGGAGATTCAGCCAGTTAACCTAATAGCACAGCTGGTAAAACACTAGGGGGTCTGGGTTAAAACCTTAGCTAGGTCATTAGTTTCCATCTTCCCCAAAGCTATTCACATTGTGAAGAGAAGCAGTCAGACAAATAAACAGTGAGGAGACTATAAGATAGATATTAAAGCATAATAAGAAAATACTTGTAAAGAAAAATAAAACCAATCTAGTGCTTTTTCTTAAACAGAACATTGATCCCTTTGTGAAAAGGAGAAATACTGCAGTGATCTTTGCAGGGAGCCCCAGTTTTGCTAACGTGATGTTTTCCATAACTGCTGTTTCACACGAGCAAAGAAACATCCTTTGTTGAATGAGTGTGAAGAAATGCAGTGATTGTTCTGCAGATATTAGCAGATACCAATGTGAAAATAAATTGTCAAGGTACCATGTCATTGTTAGTCTGGCCCAGAGATGTTTTTAGTGGCACAGTGATGGACTTGGAGAAGACAACAAGATTTTACGTGGGCTTAAAAAAGAGCTCGATGTAGAAATTAGATTTTTTTTTTTCATTAATTATAGGGAAACAATAAAGAATTTTCTCCTAAAAACTTTGGGACTTTTAAAAAAAATGTAATTGGAGAAAGAAATGAGGATTCAAAAATCTTTTTCTGGCTTTTGTATGAGTAAAAAACTTACTATCAGGAAGATTATTAGCCTTCTTGTTAGAGACTGAAGAATAAGCCTCTTAATTTGTTCTATGTCGGTGGTCTTGGTACTCCTGGTACTTTTTATGCTGTTACCTTTCAGTTGCCCAAGTTGCTTGTCAGTAGAAATGTTCACTTGGCACCAGGGTTATTAGCAAAGATCTAGTGTATTCAATACCTAAGTATTGCCCCTGTCAGTGATGCTGGTTGGGTAACATCTAACAGGTTCATATTAGACCCATCCAAAGATATTGTATTGGTGCAGCGCTGTAACTTAGCTGTGCTAAATATGGGTCAGAATCTTGTTTGCCATCTGTTTGTGAAAGTGCTTTATTTGTTTGATGTATTCGGGTTTTTTACCTGCCTATTAACTGGACAGGAATATTGAGAATTAGAATTTGCATCATCTAAGTGAGAGTGACACTGCAAGCTGATCTGCTCATGCTCACCAGCCCTTCACCCTCCAGTGTCTATTACTAAGGTGGACCTTCCATGTATGCATATGTGCTGTCAGCAGTCCAGCTGGGCATGTTTTAGTAAGGTTGGCTTCTGGAAAGTGAGAATAAGGGCTAAAGTATCTTGAATGTGAAAATTCTTGTGCCTGCATGCTCTAGAGGCCAGTTTTCTTGTGCCACCCACATCATTTAACTTGATTTACTTGGGTTGTACTACAGTATGTGGGTCAAACCTTCCTTAGTTTCTTCATTGCTGTTATTTGTTCAGACTTGTATAAAATTTTTGTCTGTTTAGATACTTTCCAGTATCTAAATCTCTCTCATTGTGTCCTTTTTAATGCATATTTGGAGTAGCACCTTATGGAGCTACCATGCCATTCTTTGCCAGTAACAGTAATTAGTTTATGACCAGGTAGTGCTGGCCCCCCATAAGCAGTGCACAACAGTATTTTCTTAGGTCCTGCAGTCTGTAAGCCACCCATCTCCAGGTCTGACCCCACTATTTGGAGATGTTTGTTCCAGTACCGTCGACGGTCTGTGCAGATGACGTGGTTGTATATTTAGGGTCCTGGTATCTCAGGGTTATGCAAGAGTAACTAACTCTTTGAATTACTAAAACACTTCATTAACGTGTGAGTCTTTTTCTGTTGGATGTTTCCTCACAGTGCTCTGAGGTGCTGACCATGGACATGTTCAGCAGGGCCAAAATCCAGACACGGTTCACCGGTCCAAAGACTTACTGAGCTGTCCTTGCCATGTGAGACGGGTGGGCTAAGGAGCACTTCAGTCTGTGATCTTCCTGAGCATCCTGCTGTGCTAAGTGGTTGCCAAATGTTATTATATCCACTGCACAGAATATTAGTTTCTGTTTGTTTAACTTGTTTAACTTTACCCTGCCACTTCTGTCTCAGTGTACTTTACCCATAGACAAGCTGAATTTGGGAGTTGCTGCTTTAGATCTGGCTCAGTTCTCTTGTATTCTCTAGTGAAAATTCTGAGATGGTGAATACCATCCAAATGACTGTCTGAGGAAGGAAAGTCTGCCAAAAACTGTGCATTGGGTGTGCAAACGTTTGCTCTTTTTTTCTCAAGGGTAATGGCCAGTGCCTTGCTAACATACCAATCATTGGAAATTTGTGTGATTTGCACACACACCCCCTCCACCCCACCCCCCCAACAAGTTCTTCCTTTATAGGTAGTGGAAAAAATATCTTTTCATATATTTAATTTTTTTGAGCTAATTTGTAAGTAGATAATTTTACGTTTTTTTTCTCTAATTATTTGATGATTAGTGAATGCATCCAATCTGTTTCTGCTTTTCCCATTCCATGATTTTTAGCATAATAAGCCTGTCTAGTCCCTTCTTTAGCCTCTGCCCTTGAACAAGGGGAACTTCCTTATTCCTTACTCAGAAGGGTTCCTCAGTTGTTTTGTTCTCATGCTCTGTCACTAAGTGTACCTCTCTAGAAAGATTGATAACCTGATGTATTTTTTCTTACGTAAGTTCTTTTTTACAAAGTGCTGTTGCAAGTCGTATCTTTCCTCATTTTTTATTTATCAAATATGTAATTGAATGATGATCTGCTATCGTTGCAAACTCCAAAGTTTTCCTGAGCTTAAAATGAGTAAGTCTTCCCCCTGTTTTCAGGTTTAATTCATTCATGAAAATTGATGAGCTACTCCTGGCTAAATCAAAACACCTCTGGCCGAGTTAAGTGTGTGCCAGTAGACAGTTGCTGTCCGTCAGCTGATACACAATAACTTGTTACTTTGCAGTCAATTCCTTTGTGTTTGAGCTCCTGCTTTCCTGGAAATGGTTTCACATACTCAAGCCATGACTTTAAAATATCAAAAGAATCTATTTCAGGTTTTACAGCAACACCCAGCACTTTCAATGGGTGGTTTTTTGAGGGTTAATGCTAAGGATATAGTATTCAACGAACAGATGGTTTTGTATTGGTCAGTGTACAAATGTAATTAAGACAACCTTAGTGCATAATTTCATGGAGCTTTGGTGATTTACTCTTGTTTATCTGTTTTGTGTATACATATGCATAAGGGAAAAACAAGGTTTTAAATATTTTTACAAAGGCATCGTAACTGATATTAGCTATATGATGTATATTACCAGCTATTAGTACTGTATAGGACAACAGAGGCTTCATTTTTGTTTTTTCCTTTATCAAAGGAGCAGAAACACGTCTATCGTAAACATTAGCCACTTTATATTTTTTCTCTGTATTCTGCTAAAAAGAAAGAAGGAAAATGTGCTGCTGCCTGACCATTTTTAAACCTTATATGTGTGTTCTCTTTGAACATGTAAAAAATATTTTATTATGTTTATAATGACAGTTATAGTTAGTGTGCTAATGGTTAATAATAAGCTACTGTTTCATTTAGAGCTAAAAAAAAAGCAAAGACAAACTCTAGAATTTTAAATTGGATTTTAAAGATGACCATTCTTTCGGTGCGTAAATGTAGTATAAAAAATAACTAAAAAGGAAGAGAATTCTTCTGGCAGGCTCACTTTATTCACCTACTCCTGAAATAGCTCAGTTTGCCAAAATCCATTCAAGTGTTTTTTCGCTAAGTAATCGCTTGTTGTGATGGCAAGTAAAGCATCATCTGTACCTCTTATCACTAATAGTAAGAGAAGGGAGGAGATTTTTTCACTGATGAGCATGTTGCCATTGCAATTTTATCTTAACTCATAGCTGTTTCCTAGCAGTTTATTTAAAAGACAAAAAAACTCCACCTTGTTGTCACAGAGGTTGGCATGTCAGATGCAGTCTGGATGTTTAATCACTCCACCACCTTTACTCCAGTGCAGCTCTAATGTAATCCTACTCCCCTTCTTTACGAAAACAAACTTTATCTTAGATCTAATTTTCTGGAAAGAAAATTTCTTTCGTTTTGTATCAGTTATAAAATGAAGTTGAACACTAGGGAAAATGTGTGTAAATAAGGAAAAATGAATGTGTGCCAGCTGCTCCCTTTCATTTCTGATAAGATTTCTAGAATTGATGTTTTCTCTTTATGATGCAAGAATGCTAACATCTTGACCAGGAACGCCTTTTCTCTCTAAGACATCTGAGCTTTCTGCAAATATTTGAAACACTTCAAACGCATGTACTGATCTCTGAAGGCTCACTGGACTCTCACAGAGGTGAATAAGGATAGACTTCTCTTTGTGGTAATGGAATCCATGTCACAGTAAGGACCTGATCTTGCCACCTTCTCCACGTCTATAGCTGAAATGACTCTTCTGCTCTCTGGAAGGAAGTTGGAGCATGTCCTGTTTTAGGGCCATGCTTCAGCTTACTGTACAGACAGTGACAGAAGATAATACAGCACAGATACTCTTCCTGAATTTTAAGCTTCCTTTTACTTAATCCTTTACATGTCCATGCTCAAGAGAAGATAGCAACGCCAACCTCATTTGAGAGGGAACTCACAACCTCTGGGATGATGAAGCTCATGCCTCACATCAAAAGCTATTGAGGACTGTGTTCTATTCTAGTTGTGTTAATCCACATCTCTGTGAACTTGAGGCCAGAGCATGAGTTTGTGAGTAGTATCACACTGTTACCTCTGCCGTTGAGTTACTGACATGGCCCATGGCATAGTTTTGGCCAATGCCCATGAGTACTCCCAGAGCCACAGACCAAGGGCATGGATAAGGCAGGACGAGGGATTGTGCATAGCAGTCATACAGATAAGACTACTGGGATTGAGTAGGAAGGTTTAGCTGGGTGGAGACGAATGTACCACACTGCTTTCCAGGCCATGAAATTGTCCTGGCATGTTTTATTTACGACTGTACACATAGCCACGCAGTCTACTCCACAGCATCAGAAATAGATTAGGAGAAGTTTCCTGAAGAAGAGGTCATTTGAGTGGAAACATTCTTTTACTTATTACTCTAGTCCCTTCAGGAGCCCCTCTGACAACAGCAGAGCGGGCTAAAACTGATATTCGCTATGTTCTCCGTTAGACATTAGTCCATGTTCTCCATTAGGTTCAAGAACCAGCAGTCCCTCTGCATCACTACGGGAAAAGACTACAACCCGTACAAACGATAGCTTTTCAATATCTCATCCATCCTTGCGGTGTTAAGAAAAGTACTGCCTGCGATAATAACTGGGCTGAAAAGCTTTTATCACTAGCACAGTGTTTGGAAGGTTATCTCGTATAGATTAAAAGGCCCGTGGTGAACAGAAAGCCCTCTCATCTGTACTGGGTACAAGACTAACTTTACTATCTTTACAATAAAAATCTTAGTGTGACCACTACAAAATGTTTCATTTAAATGAATCCCAGGAGTGTGATGTATATGGTATATGTGTGTCAGGAATGCCAGCATTTATTTCATACAGACATAGGATTCTATTAGGTTTCTAAATTAGTTACAGCACTGCCCGCAGAAGACATAGGCTTTGTAATAAGATTTGTGCACAGAGTGGAATTATTTTAAAAATCAAGGGGTCTGTTTCAAAAGAAAGCTAAGTAGAGAAGGTCATACAAGCTTTCCTTTACAGCAGTGTGGAGTTTTCCAACCAGTACAGATCAGCTTCCAAGCTGCTATTTCACCCTCAGTTATTTCCCCATGCCACATGACAGTGCGTGTGGCCTGACTTCCTCCAGAGCGGGTGCCGGGCTCTGACTTAGCAGTTCAGGTGTGATCAAATCCCTTGTCTTGGGGCTTGCACAAAGATCAGGAAAACTCTGTGCAAAACTCCCAAACCTGGCAGTTTTTAGAGTTTTAGCATATTGTGGGTGGAGCTGTTCATAGCATAAAAGAACTGGGCATAAGAGGGTGCAAGACCATTTCATCTCCTGTTTTTTCTCCTCACAACTGTGGCATTGAACTTGTCTCTCTGACAGGGTTTCAGTGGATGGGTAACTTACACTGTATAGCAAAGGTTTGTGGAGGGCTCAAAAACTTTTTGCATGTATCTGTAATCAAAGCTTGACCTTTTCTAAAGTACACACCACTTTTCAGTTCTACATCTCAGATACTGTCCCCTTTTGTATAGCACTTTGTCCCCAGTGTTCAGATGGGGAGGCTGACCCACAGAAAGGCAGGAAGGTCATTTGTCCAGTGTCACCTACTGTGTCAGTAACAGCAGCTCTAGAATGAGAAACATACTCTTTTGAGTTCAAGATGTGCTTGTTGGGGCTGTGTTCCCCACAGAGAGACCCCTGAGCCACCTGGTCATGGGAGCCATAGCACCTCAGTGTTTTCAGCTATGAGTTTGATCACATGGCTCAGAAAAGACTACCTCCATTAATCAGGCATTGAGCGTTTGGTTTGTGTGATGTTTGATGCTAACCCTCTGCCACCTCTCCCTCCCTCTCTCACTTGTTTCTGTCTGTCTTCACAACTTGTCTTTGCCTCTCTCTCCCCTTTTCTCTTTTTTTCTTTTTCTGATCTCCCCTTCAGCTGCTTCCAGCTCTCCACTCGCTGACAGGGGTTTTGGTCTTACCTTTCTTCTATTGCCTCCCTCATGTAAGGAAAGGTGTAATTAATGCCAGGTGAGGTGTCTCTCAGCTTCCAACCTCACACCTCCTCATATGAACACCACTAAAATTAATGGAGGGGAGTGTAAACAGGCAACCTTTCATAAATAATGCTTCAGCTCTCTGCAGCCTCAAAGCACGAGTGCCTGACCTAGTTGCAGGGTAGGCCAAAATGCATATTGGCCTGCTGGGCAGCTGGCACGCCATTGTCTCCTGTCTCACCAGGCACAGGTGAGCCACCAGTGGTCTCATGGGCCGCCAGTGGCAGCAGAGCAAGCGTTGTCCTTTGGCACACTCACATTCTGTCTCACAGAGAAAGGTGAAGATGAAATTTATTATGCAAGCAGAAGAGGGAAGAAAGCGGATTTCCTCCAGAAATAAGAAAAAAAGAAAAAAAAAAAAAGCATGCTGTCTCCTGAGCACATCCTCTTCAACGCTGAAGGCAGCACTAAAGCCTTTCAGGGTAAAACGTTAGAAAACCAGTGTCCCTGCATAGACATTTCATGGGCAGGATTGCAGGACATTTCCCAGTTCATGAAAACTTAAAAAACCTCAGCACAAACCCCTCTTTTCCCATTTAATAGGCTTAGTTTTGTTCCTTTATATGAAGCTTCTAGATTTTATAGCATTTCACTGGGTCTCTTGCCGCAGCTTTTGAACCTTAAATTAAATTGGGATCCATCAATACATTTACAAAAGGGAAAAAGGAGAGAATGCAATGTGGGTGTGCTGGGCACAGACCAGAAGAAGGACCTACAGCAGAAATACATACGGAACTGACTTTTTTTTCTGACTGGTATGACTAGTCTTCACGTAAAGGGAAGTTTTAGCTCTGGAGAGTTTGTGGCAATGGGAGTATTTACAGTGGATTTCTGTACGCTGAAGTTATGCATTTTGGTAGCAATATAAAATTTTGGAAGTTATGATACTCCCACCATAAGTCATCAGGCAAATTCCCTACTACTTATTAGGTAATACAGATAATTGCCTTTTTTTTTTTTTTTTGGAAGATTGTTTTAATTCTAAAATCAGCAGCCATTTGTGACTAAGCAGTTTTTGAGCCTTGAATACAGGCTGTGGTTGTTGAGACAGCTTTGCTGACTTGGAGATATGTTGTGTGTGTATGAACAACAGCAGTTTTCTGGGTATCTTTATTCTGAAAATAACGAAAGAGGGTCGGGGTTTTTAATGTCAAAGATTTATTAAATAAAGAACAGTTACCTGAATATTAATTTCTGCTTTGGCATTTTTTTCCCTTTAGGTTTTATGGCAGGCATACAGAGGAACCCCCAAATGTCACAGTATGGACCTCAGCAAACTGGACCTTCCATGTCACCACACCCCTCACCTGGAGGCCAAGTGCATCCTGGAATTGGTAGCTTTCAGCAGAGTAATTCAAGTGGTACTTATGGGCCTCAGATGAGCCAATATGGACCACAAGGTAAAATACTTGCTGGTAGGACATATAACAATTTTTATATATGTATTTATTTATAAAATATGTATTGTCAATGTAGGTAGGAAAGAGATTACTTAAAAACAAAAACACACAACACCCTTCCTAAAAAAATCCAAAACTAAACAAACAAAAATGTCATCCAAAGGTGGAGCTGCACCTTGTGGAAGAAGCTGCTTCTGTTATTAGCACCTTTCTCTGTATAAAAATAGTGACCTTAAATTGGGCAAGGAAATGATGAATCTGTTGCATTGCCGGGGCCATTGTTTAGGAGCTCAAGCATGTCATCTCTGTGATGAGGCCACGTTTGACCAAGCATGGAATAAGGGTCATATCACTGATCCCAAAATAGGACTTCTTTTCTTAGATGAAATCCCAAGGCCAATCTGAAATTGCGTGGCAACTTTGAGGGTTAAAGTCTTCTAACGAGCATAATAATACAGTGACTACTGTGGGAATATAATATTGAGCTCTAATGCATATGGTTTGTGAATCTTAACTAACCCTTCAGACTGAGAAAGACAGTTCCTTTTATTTTGCTTGTTTGACGGAATCATTGGAGGACTAGAAAAAAATTAGAATACACAATTTCTGCCCCTGGACAACCTTGAACTTGTCTATTGTTTTGCCTTTAATGGATAACCTTTATAAAGTATGCATCTGTTTAGGGGTTTAATGAAGTCAAGCCACAGAATATATAAGAGGCAGTATTTTCTTTAGAGGTACATAAAGAAGCTTTTCTATTTCAGCACTTCCTACTATTGCTTTCTTCCTTAAAATCCTCAAAAAGGACTGCAGCCAGTGATGGGAAATTCTTTAAGGGCTTGATGGCTTGCCCATGCTAGCTGGGATGGTTATTTTAGTCTCTGGAGTTTCTGAGAACTAGTTCTGATGTTTGTTTGCAGGGAGCCTTGCTGCCCTGTGCAATGTTCCTTTCTGTTTCATCTCTGGGTAGCGTTTGTTGTAGTGTTCTGAGCACAGGGCTACCAGCCAAGATTTCCCAGTTTCTAATTTTGGCTCTGCCTTTTACACCATTTTTCAAGATAGGCAAGTGAATTCATTTCCCTGCTTCGCTTTCCTTAACTGTAAAGTGAGGCTAGTAATGCCTTATAGCCATGTGTGAAGATTAATTACCTAACTCCAGTTGACTGGTGCTTTCCTTTTATTTGGAAAGCATTTTGTGGCCATAAAATGCTGTCCAAGTGCTTATTTTTATCTGCACAGTGAGCAACTAGCTTAACTGGTAAAAATCCAGTGGATTTATGATGTGCTATCCTGACTTCCAGCTGTACTGCTGCTGCTGAGATTCCGAACCATGGGAATAGTGGGTGTCAAGTGCAGTAAAACATTAGCCATCCACACTGATTGAATGGAAAGGTTTTTGTACTAAATCAATGCATTTAAGTAACATGCCGAATACTACTTTCTTTTTTGCTTGAGTTCAGCAGTTCTTTTCCTCCCTGTGTGGATGAAAGTGCCTATGTAATGATTTTATGGGTCGCGGTCAGGAAGAAACGGCTATTAAAAAGTGAACTTGAGGGGCAGGAAGAAAATGAGCATCATTGTCATTAACAGGCCATTTCAGAAGGGTCTGGTGAATAGTGTGATGGATGAAAATCATGTTCTTCTGCTAGCTTTTGGAGAGTACCGGTGATCCTCTGCACTGGTCGTCATAAAATTAGGGCCCTGTAGACTTTCAGCTCTACAGGTAATAATTAGAGCAGAAGAACACTACATTTTCACCAGGCTAGTGTGACCTTTAATAAAATCCAGGGATGAAGATGGTAATATTTCAAAGTCATGTATTTACCTGGATTTAAGTTTTAATAGCATTTTTCATTTTTAATGAAAGTAATCTGTAATTGCAACTCTTAACATACCCTCTTACAAAGCGCAATTATATGCCAGCAATGATGAATATATAATAATGTTACCCCATTTGCCTTTTATTGCCAAAATAACAAATATATTAAAAATTACCTGGGTGGCAACCGAGCTCTTAAATTATTAAACTAAAATAACGCTCAAGGATTTCATTTGCTTTCTGTGTTTTGTTCACATAGGCCTTCCTCCAAAATATTGCTATGCATAGGTTGAGTTTGACAGGACTACTTGTATTTTTATCTATGTGTCAAGGCACTCTGTGACATTAAGCTTTTAGTTTGAAGCTAGATTTCACTGTGTGCTCTCCTGAAAACCATTGCTCAAGGCTAGTGTCTGTCCTCTGTAGTGGAATGCACACGAAAGACTGTGACTTACACCAGTAAGTTTGGGTTGGAGGAATTGGCCCCTAGTTCATGAGAGCAGAGTGATCCATTTCATGCATATGGTTGATTTATTTGGTTTTCATGTGTTTACATGACACTTGGATCTATAATAAGAGTAGAATATATTTTCCCAGGAAGCAGTTCTGTACTGGGGACCTATTCCAATCCTGTGAAACCATTTCCTACAAAAATAAAAAATGGCTTTGGCTCCACACTTCTGTGATACAACACAGGATCATGCAGTACAGAACATTACTTTTAATTTTGTATTAAATCTCAGCATTTTCCTATCCCCAAGAATAAAAAAAAAACCCAGAGTGAGAATGGAAGTTGTTACTGAAAGAAACAGTCTCTTTGGTTTGGATTTGGACAACATCTAGCTTGGGGGCTAATGAAGCTCTGGTCTATGACCTGAGCATCAAACTGCTGCCACAGCAAAATGTTCCTTAAATGCGCTCTGGAGAACAGTCAGATGCTGTAGTCAGTTGGGTCTTTTAAGACGGGGGCAGAGAAAAACTCCCTGTGGATCAGTAAAACATGTCAGAAATGCATCTTGTCTCCCTAACTTTTCCTACTCAATTCAGCAGTAAAACTGTTCTCTCTGGATATAACAAAGAGAGAAACCACCACTGAATATGTTTGAATGATAACCCCAGAACTTCACAGTAAGTTAAAACCCCTTTCGTTCATGGTAAAGTAATATGACTTGAGTATTTGTGCTTTGTAACCTTTAATGTTGGACTCATTTCACAAGAGCACTCTGCTATCTAGCTCCCACTGATTTTAATCCTAGATTTTAATTAAAGTGGTAGTATCTTAAGGATGTGGTGCCCTAAGTTTCTCAAGAGTCTGGACCTCTGCATCCAGACCCACATATGCAACAGCCTGTGGAGTTAAGACTTAAATATTAACTGTATCTACTGAAGCCCCCTAGGTAGAATCATTTCAGAGGAATTCAGAACAATACATTTAAGTCGTCCATACAAGAAAAACTTGATGGTTAAGTGCACATGTGAAAATTTCTAAAATGATTTTAAGATGCTATTTTTAATTCTGCGAATCTGGCCTATGTCTCTAAAGCAGAGAGCAAAACTAACGGATTAGAAATGGCAAGGTATCAGAGCACTTTGTTCAACAAACCTGGACAAAGTGGGCCAGAGTTTCAGCAGTAAGTATGAACATCTGTCTTTGGCAGGTTGTTAGCAGGCTTTTTTGTATTTTATCTTTATTAGACTTTTTTTTTTCCTTCCTGATTCCAGTTACTGCTTTGGTTTTTCTCATGTGTTTTGAGATGTCATCTCTCTGGGTACAATTCTACTCAGCCGAGGGGTAGTTAGAATAAAAAATCCCTTGAATATAGAGAGGAGTTGTTCAGTAGTATTGTACAGCCACTGTTGCCAGACTTGTACCCACTTGAAAAGTGTGGGCTCTTGGACTTGGCTGCCTGACACGTCCAGCTGATGTGGGCTGGCCTAGCATCTGCTGCATTCATTGTGTTTAATGCTGCATCCATCTGTTTTCTGTCAAAGCCACTGCCAACAAATTACTAATCTATTAGAGAAACATGGAAATAAGATTGCACTCCTCATTCCTGGCAATTCCTCTTGTATTTTGTTTGGCTTTTATTTTGCCTTTATTTTTTTTGTGGTCTGTGAAAGGTATAAGAATAGTTAGTACTTGAAGTATTGAGGAAACGCTTAGGGAAAAAAAACACATGGAAGAAACATTGAAACTTGTTTTCCGTACTGAAAAGATACCACTTCCCTGTGCTTTTGGACGTGTATCCCTGGAGATGAACGATTAGGAGCTATTTTAACTGAGCCACATATCTTTATGGAGAAGATTCCACTAATTTTTCTGTGTTATGCTTACACTGGAGAAGCCAAAGCACAGAAGAAGAGATCTTTTGTCCCAATTGAAAATAACATCAAAACAGCAATAGTATTTAGCATTGGTGCATGCTGCTGAACTGTACTTCATGGACCCTAGCTGACAAAACAAATTGGCTTTGTGCAAATTGGACTGACAGTAGCTCCCAGTGATTATGGATATCAGGTCTGCTAGTCTAGGGAGGGAATTTGCTTCACTTTGGGAAGCAGTGTTACTAATAGCATGTACATAAAATGTGTTAACTGGCTGTGCGTAATCTTTGAGTGCACATATACACCATCTTGCTGCATGACGTTTTTCTTGCAAGAGTCAGGTTGCAGGTTACACTTTTAACGCTAAGCAGAGCAGTATGAAACCAGTGAAAACTACAGCTTGTGGTCACGTGTGCTGGATCAGAAGTGTGGCTTGAGCAGGTCTCAGCAGCCAGAACTGTGGCTAGGGGCGATAGCTCACTGAACAGAAGGTAGTCAGCTGCCAGCGGCCGAGCCTGGAGGAGGAAGAGAAGTGACAGTACAGTCTGAAGTCAGCATAAAGCTGAATCTGGAGCCTTTCATCTCTGTTGAACCACATATTGGGGATCCTTCTGCAAAGACCCCCAGGCAAAAACTTGGTTTCTAAAACGAAGAGAATTGTTGCTCCATTTCCTTCTGAAACATAGGTCTCACGCATTCTTGCTGAGGAGAACTTGTAGCAGAATGAGTCAGTTACTGGGTGGGGAGGAGGGAAGGATTAGCCAAAGCACAGCAGCAGAAGCGTATGAATTAATTATGTGTGCATTGAAATGATGGATGAATATATTTATTTTAAATATAAACAGGAGTTGCATGCCACTGACTCCTCTGCCTGGTAGCTGAGGCCTGAGGAGAGACGTGGCTGATCTCCACGTTCAGAGGAAGAGTCCAAGGGCTGCTGCCTTTGAACGAGCGTGGGAATATCTGAGAGTAGTCAGGAAACTCTGCTCTGCGGCATCCCACAGGGAGGGAATGGGTCGTGTTTGCACTAATCTGGATGAGATGGAAATAAAGACAAGTCAAAACTGATGACAGAAGTAGTGTAATGTGATCCGTTTCCTAAAATACTTTTCTATCATATCTTTACCTTTTTTTTTTTTTCCTCTTTTCTCATGCTGCCTGGGTTTGTTTCTGTAACACTGAATGCTGTACACTCACTTTCTCTTGAGCTTTCAACATGATAGGAAAATCAGCACTCAAATGAGTTAAGCTGCTGCAAGCAGAGTAGTTTGCTCTGGTGGTGACAACATAGATTACCATCAGCCAGGTTTTCATGCCATCCTTCATAAGACACCTGTTTATATTAATGTCTTCGTACTATTGCTGATTACTCTTGTAATACTAGTTTTCCCAGAGGAGATGCACTGTAAGCTACCACCCCTTCTGCTGGCATAGCCAAACTTTGAATTCACCAAGAAGGCAGAGTAGGGCAGGACAGAGAAGGTGTGTTTCTTGGGGCCCAGCAGCTTTCCTCACCAGTCTGTGCCAAAGCATGTCTGACACAAAATGGGCAGGATGGTTAGGAGCAAGAAGCTGGTGAGAATAGGTCATTGCTGAAATTGCAGAAAGGTGAAGAATGAGAACAAGAAATTACAAAAATAAGATTCTGCTTTGAGCTTATGTAATGGGTTTCTTACATGCCACATATCTCTCCGTATATCTTTTCCGCATAAGGTGATTTTGTACCATGTGCTGTGCTGTTAACCCTCTGGAGGCTGTGCTCTTCTGTATTTGCTCTTTTCCCATGATATATGTTAGGCAGAAAATGTTTCAGGGTATGTGAAAATCAGGTTCATAGGATCATTCAGGTTGGAAGGATGCTCAGGAGTTGTTCGGCACTGATCTTGTATTCAAATTTGGGTCAGGTACAAGATTAGAGTAGGTTACTCGTGGCTTTATCCAACTGGGTCTTAAAAACCTTCAAGGAGGGTGTCTGCACAACCTCCTTGGGCAGCTTGTTCCACTGCTTCTCTGTCTTCACGGTGAAAAAGTTCTTCTAACCTTGAGGCCAGCATGGTTCATTTCAGTTCAAATGTGTGAAGTTCTGCAGCTGCTAACTTCCTATATAGAAATATTTGCACAAAATTTTAATGTTTTTCTCTATGCTTTTTATCATTTTGTTCAGGAAACTACTCCAGACCACCGACGTACAGCGGCGTGCCCAACACAAGTTACAGTGGCCCAGGACCTGGCATGGGTATAAATGCCAACAGTCAGATGCATGGACAGGGGCCAAGCCAACCTTGCGGTACCATGCCCCTGGGACGGATGCCATCAGCTGGGATGCAGAGCAGACCGTTTCCTGGAAACATGAGCAGTATGACCCCCAATTCTCCTGGCATGTCTCAGCAGGGTGGCCCTGGAATGGGCCCACCCATGCCAACTGTGAACCGTAAGGCACAGGAGGCGGCTGCTGCAGTGATGCAGGCAGCTGCAAACTCCGCTCAGAGCAGGTATGCATTCCACTGAAAGGAATTTAAATGAGTAGGAATGTTTTTTCTTGTCATTTCTGAAGTAACAACACTTTATAGTTGTATGCATATGAATTTATACATGCTCTATCTGTGCCCTTGTCTCTGAGAGGAGATGGCATGTAGGAAGACTACTTTTCCTTAAATGTAAGGGGGGGGGGCATGCTATCCTGTGTTTGAGTTTTCCTCTTGAAAAGAAGCTGTGACAATGGAGATGAAGGCCACTTCCAGTTTTGTTCTTGGCACTGTAGGCCTTAGGAAAACCCACAGGGTTGCAGTAACCTTAGGAGTTGAAAACAAGCCCTCTGCAAATTAAAATTGATTAGCTGGATGTATTTTTTTTTTCTCTCCAGTAGAGAGAGGGCCAACATATCCCTGGCAGCCTGCCCCTGCCAGAGTGTAAGGAAGCTTATGAAGCTGCCCATCAACTCTTGCATTTACTGCCCACTTTGTGACCAGCAGTGCTGATGGAAGTTCTCTTCTATGGGATGTTCTTGTTCCTAGGCAGGCATGAGAGGGGGAAAGGAGGGCAGGCTGAGGGGAGCAGCTGGAGGGGAAAAGCAGATGGAGGCATAAAAGCAATCTGTAGTTATTTAGACTTGGTAACTACCACTTATGCATCTGTAAGAGAGAACCTGTAAACAATATTGTGGATGCTGGAGCCATCATCTGTCTTCTTGTCTCCTTCAGGCAGCATAACTGTTTGTGCGTGGATTTTTGCAAGGGCACTTTTCTTTCTGTGGTTATTCTTAAGATGACTGAATACTTGCAATGAAATCGTATTTTCTGTGAAATTTCTCTGATGAAGTAATTTTCATATTTCCCTGGACTCAAATAACTGCTATTGTGTTTATTATCTTTTTCTGTTACAAGAAGTTCTGTTACGTTTGAGACATGCACAAAGCTAGTTTCACTGTTCTGGTGAGCATGTTTGTGTGTGTGTATGTGTTACGCATCTTGCATTTATTTATGCATATGCATACAGAGATGCACATACACACATACAGGTATTTATCATTCAAAACCAGCATTTGTGTACAGTAGAGTTGCTCTAATTCCAAGACGCAGTGTACAACTAGAAATAGGAAGCTAATGTGTCCCTTGTATCTGTTGTTTTCTTGTTTTGCGAGTTTGGAAGGCAGGTGGCTTCTAGTGATAAGCAATAGCAAACTTTTAAAACAATGACAGTAAATTTAGTGTACTTCATGTTCCTGTTCCAATAAAATAGAACCACGCTCCCTGAAAATAGATTGTACTTCAGCAGATACCTGTGAACCAGCAGTCTCTTGCTTTTGTTGGTTGCTTTCACAGACCTGTCTAGTAGGATTTACAAAAGTCTGTCTGTCTGGTTTAGACAGTAAGCTGATAGGTCAGGCAGAGGGAATAAATGGGCCATCAGCAGCTGCAGGAACACTTTCTTTATAATCACGTCATGAAAGGAAAAGCTCATGTTTGTTGGCCTTCACAGCAAGAAAAGACTTTGTGTTAAACAGGAAGTAATTTGGTTGCAATTCAGCTTGCACTTTGGGCATAGTGTGTGGTGTTTGATCAAAAACCAGGTCGAATGATTGCCAATCTTATCTCACACCTCCCTCCTGAGTCAGTTTTGAAAAACTGCTTTAGCTTCTAGTTTTGCCTGGGCAAAATGGCACCGTTTCAGAGCCTTTCCGTCACGTACTGCCCGTTCCAGTGATCCAACACCTGTGGAAGGGCTAAGCAGTCATCAAATCTCTACTGCAAATACTGGCAAAAGGGCTATTTCTAAACTGCAAATTGTGCAAAACTTGTCATACTCCTCTGATACCAAGGGGCTGCAAGCACACAGTTTTCCTCTTTGATCTCAAGTCAGCTGTAGGGGAGAAGGCATAATGGCTCTTGGCTATTCCTGCAAGTCCTCCATACTTCCATATGGAAGGAACACACTTGACAGTGATTTGTATTTATGATACAGAGCAAATCCAAAGAGTCTGTTATTATATCCTGCATTAGGCCACCATACACAGGTCACCTGCTTATCCCAGCCAGTCTAAGGCTGGTGGATGCCCCATGTTTTCTTCACAGCACCCCAACTGTGGCAATGCTCAGGCTCCCTTGATGCACCAACCTGACCAGTATGGGTAGGTAGCAATGTAAACTGGACTTGCTGTGGCACCTTGGCAATTTTATTTAATGCTTGTGAACATACCATTTGGCTGCTGAAGGAATATAAAAATAATGTGTGCTTGCATTTGAAAAATTGCAGTTAGTCGCTAGAAGAATTTTTAGGAGCACTAAGTATCCAGTGTAAAACATTCACCTGAAATGCAGCTGCCGTTTTCTCACCTGGGTCCTTCACACTGTGATTTCTGTAGTCGTATCATAGATTACAGCACTGAGAGAAAGTATCTACACTGGCTACCAGTCTGTTGCTCCCTAACAACCAAGTCCAGCTTGTTTCATGGACTTCTCTGCCATCATTTATTTCAGTTGTTACCTCCACAGGAAATATATAATACCCAAACTACCACTGCTTTCGTGGTTATTAATAAGTTTTAATTGCCAGGTTTTTGTAGCTGCTTTTGTTCCGTTGTTTTTTTCCTTAATAACATCATTCATATATGTGCATATGAAAAAGTTCAAAGCAAAACAAAAAATGAGAACACAAGTCCACTGGTTCTCCTGTTCAGAAACTAAAAATTAGTGAAATGGGAGAGTACTAGCACCATACTATTTTGTCTAACTGGAAAGACATCCACTATTATATGCCAAAATGCATGAAGAGTGTCCAGCCTTTTTCTCTGAATATCTTGAGTTTGTAAGATTCAGCTGTGGGGTTTGGAACTGTTGAGTTTTTGTTACTATAAAACACACTCCTCTATGTACAGTTAAGAAGAAAATTAAATGGTTGTGTCAGGGTCATGGTTACACAGCAACATTTCTTGTATAAGTTGATTGTGATCACCTTCGAGGTCAACTTGTTGAATCAGGAGCCAGTAGGGCAGAGAAATTGATCTTCAGCTGTTGATCCACAGGATCTCTCCTTTACCAGCTCAGGAGTCTCATATAGAAATAGAGAGCTGGTTTGCCTCTGCCTTGCCAAGCCACACTAGGCAGTTGTGTAAAATGAATTTAATGAATTTAAATGACATGCATCAGAATAAAATCACTTCCACTGGGGCAGAAAATGAATGTTCGTTAACCAGTGCTGGATGATCAAGATCTGAGTGTCAGCCAGTTATACCTACATACCATCCTCAGTGCAGACCACCACCCTTTTAATTAGAGAAGATAAAATCATATAAATAAAAGTGGTGGCTGTAGGAGATACTAGGTTTACACCATTTAAATTAGCCTTTGACCTCACCTTGAGGCCTGCTCTGTATTAAGCTTAGATTAATTTCTACAGCTACATAATACCTACCCTGTAACCTGAAATCTTAACAATGTGCTAGTCTGTCTTGTGCAGGCAGGCCAGCGTTTCCCAAATGATATCTAGCATGTCAGGCTGAAGAAATGAAAGGTGTTTTTAAGGCCTCTTAATTGAACCGGCAGTGTCTGTGGTTTCACACTACCCAGGGTGTTTAAGCTTGGTCTGGGTAACAGTTTAAAGCAAGCAACGCTAAATAACTCTATAGTAATTCCTCGTATTTTTAGGAAGACAGTATGAAGGAGCTGCGAAACAGTGTTTTTGTTTTTATATCTGTCTTGGTCTCAGCACATCCATTGACCGGTGAGGACTGTATGTAGAAGACCTAATATACCCACTGAACTCCAAGGAAAGACTTTTCGTGACTTAGGTTGGTGTTGGACTGGTTCTGGTGCTGGAGGTTAGAACCAAGTAGAGTCCTCTGTGGACCAAGTGGCTCCAAAAAATAAAGTCATTTAACACGCTATAGTTCCTACAACAATACATGTATTTATAGTGATAGATAAGTATTTATGTGTGTACAGGCTTGCAACACAGTAAGCCTTCAGTAAAAGCAAACAATTTGAAGCAAATGAGATAGCATTTTCCCTGTTGATGCGAAAGACAGCAAATTTAGGCAGTATCTTCTAGTAACAGCCAAGTTTGAGTTGCTCAGTTTGTAAGTGCCCAACTTGAGACTTTTCAGTACTATGTGTTCACTGTCTGTGAGCTTTTGTTTCCTACAGCAAGTGCCCAGTACACACTTTTGAAAATTGATTATTAGGTTGACACCTGAAGTCAACAGATGTTTTTGGAGCTAGATGCTTGTTATCATCATTTTCAGCATCTCTCGTGCTAACAGTGAGTGTCATTCTGAGCATGTCTTCTTAGCCGTTGAAAGTGTGACTGTAGTATATGGAAAGTTAAAAATGTAGCTGTGAAATAGCTGGCTTACATACCATTAGCAGTGCAGCCTTACGAAGACATAATTCAGTACTACCTGGCTGTACAATACACATAGAGCTGGGTGCTAGAATGAGCCACTTGCTGGTGCAACTACGGTTATCAATACCTGAACTAATTACTATAAAATGAGTTTTGATGTGCCTGCATGAGGAGCAATCCTATCTTTGAAGGCAGCATCTTTGACCTCAGTGTACTCTACCTTAATACGATTCCTGGGACTGCATGTTGCTATTTTGTAAATTAAAGCAATTTTTTTTTATAGATTGAAAGAATTTAGAATTCAGTGTCATTGATTTTAGAGGAGACAATTTAGACATAGTAGTTTATTAAACGGAGGAATTGGAATCCAGCTTAGCTATTTGCAACCTCTGGCCATTTTAAATCCTGGTCATTGGGTTGCTAAATTGAGGTGGATATTTACATTATCGTCCTCGTGCCACCTGAGAAATGGTGTTCAGTCTCTACAGTCATGAGTGGTGTTGTATTGCTTTTGCATACTTTTAGGCACTCTAGAATGTGGTTCTGGTTCTAAACTCTTAGCAGCTGGTTAGATACTACAGCCTCATCATGGTGAGGTCAGAAGAATGTAGATAAGTTTTCATTCAGTCCCAACTGATCTATAAAAGCTACACTGATAATAAAGTATTTCTGTTGTACCGGGAAACAGTTTAATTAGTGTAAATTAGTTTAAAATGCACATTCTGTATGTCTTCTTTCTAGTCTCTCTGTGTGTGTACATGCATCCGCACACTTGTGCACATACAAGCAGAGTAACCTTCCATCAGCATTTCTCTCTAGCTATGTATGTATAATTCATATTCCATGTCGCTGGTGCCAGCAAAGCACTTTTTCCGTATTATTTTCTCCAACAGCAGTGTAATGCAGCACTCCTGATGGACTAGAAGGTACTGGTGGGGAAATGTAGTAATGGACATGGTGCATTAAAATGTCAAAAGGAAAAAGAACGAGGCAGAAATGGAGTATAAATTTTTTTTTAAAGAATAATAATATAAATAAAACCCAGAACTGTTTTAGATGTTTTACATCCTAGACCCTGTCAATTTCTATGCAATATTTTCCAGTCTGGCCCTTTTGATCTTGAAACTTGGGTTTAAAATTCTAATTGTGACTTTAAAAGCTGTGGTTATGTAGCAGGAAGACTTGAAGCGCTACAGTAAAATTTACCCTCTTTAATCCCAGGAGAGAGTATATATTTTCCATTGTTTTCCCTTTTCCCCTTAAGCATGGAGGTGCTGTTCTTCTCTGCTGGGAAGTGCAGCGGAGTGCAGGAAGGTTAAGTACTCATTCAGGTTTCTTTGCTTATTCAAACCAGGCTACTTCTAGATGAAAGGCTGCCAGCTGTGAAATCCCCAAAGTAAACTAGGCTGAGATAGGACTGGTAGCCATAATTGGAGCTAGTGCCGGGGTACCTTATCTGTTGCCTTTGAAATAAGCCCCTGGCTAGCAGAAAGGCTCTTTCTGCTGGGTCTTTTATTTAACATTCAGTCACAGGGAAAGAGTTACTCCTGTTCAAATTCAGGCCATTCACAGTTCTCTAGCCTCAAGGTGTCTGGTCATTTCCTTTCTACCTCACCCCTCCCAACACTCCCAGATTTCCGATTTCTTTTAGGGATCCTGATGGATCACCCTGAAATGGGCTTTGCTCTCTCTTAATGCTGTTTGAATATCCAGGCAGTACATTTCAGTCCATGAAACTACATTTGGCTTCCAAAATAAAAAAAAAGTCCAGATATAGTTTAAGCTGGATGAAGCGCGTTGCTTCTTGGCCTGAATGACTGCGTAGTGTTTCTGTGAACTCCAGATAGCTGCTGTGCTTTGCTCCACCTGATGCTCGTGGCATTTCAGTACCGGGTGGAATATTTTCTCTCTACGCCAGGTTTCCATGCGATTTGAGGGGTAAAAGTCCAAATATTAACACTTACTGCAATTGTAATTTCTAAGGGAGCTATTAACCAGTATTGACATATTTTTCTTCAAAAGGACTCATGCTTCTTCCCTCTTTATGAGAATAGTCATTTATATCAAGCTGCGTTTTTTATTCTTTTCTTGAAAGGGCACTTTGTTTCCTCATGTTTTGCTTTTCAAGGCAGAACCATATATGGCTTTTTTCTACAATGTATTAGGAGGGGTGAAGTACAACTTAGCTTATATGTATTTATTATAGTAAAGGGAAAGCTGGAAATCACACTTTTGTGATTATTTTCTTTTAAATGGAGATGCATTTTGTAGATCATCTCAAAATTGATGATAAAATCATGTAAGAATTGGAAGAAACTTTACATGCTGAGCTAACCAAAGCCCATTTCTTGTGAGAGACTGAGAGAAATAAATTTTTATCTGGAATTTTGTTTTACTAAAAGGTAAATCCATCATTTCGGAGCCCTGGATGTCACCATGCTGCAGAGCTCATGCAGGCAACCAGTGATTTGGGGAGGCATTTTTTTCTTTTTTTGTTACTCATCAATCAAGTAGACTGCTGTATGCTGTTCATGCCATTAGAGATTAACCACAGACTGCAAGAGTCCTACTCCTTCTGTCCTTTGGAGAGTAACCATTCTTAAATTGTGAAAGCAGGAGCATGTTGGAAAGGAAGGGTGATTTTCAGAGTCATGAATGAGAATTTTCATTCACCTTAGAGACACCTCTAATTCAATTATTATTTTGTCAGGATTATTTTTTGCTTGATTTGTTTATGTAGGAGAGCTGTTTGCCTCTGTAGAAGTACTGATTTTTTTGAAACAAAATTGCAGTGTAGGACTCTGTGTAGTTTATTGACATTCTGCCTCAGAGTCGGATGTTACATAGAAATTCTGTATTTCAAAAGGAGATCTTTAGGGCATTAAGAACGCAGTACTTCCTTAACTGTTATTGCATAAAAGTAAAGAATAAGAGAGGACTTTAGATTTAACACTCTTTCTTGGGTGGCAAGAAATGTTTCAAATGAGGAAACTGTATTTTCACAGTCTGTCTTTTTGCCTATTAGCCAGAAGATCTATTTAAATCTCAGCACAAGTCAGGAACAAAAAAAGAAAAAAAAAGAAACAAAGCGCAAAACCCACCAAAAAGCAGGAGAATAGCCATCTGTTTAATGGGACTCATGAAGAAAGTTAATGCTGTGACTGCTCTGTGTGATTTGGCACATACATTGTGCAAGTGCAAGACTGTGATTGAACAGCCTAATATTTTAGTGACAGAAAGGGAGAGACATAAAAAATGCTTTGGAGCAGTTTTAAGGTTTTAGGTTGTTTGACAATGGTGATTGTTGAGAGAAAATTAAACAGAGGGATTTTTTTTACCAGTGCTACCTGGGGAAATATGAGTGGGAAGAGCCCTTTGCATTATTGATGGAGTTCACATGGGAATATCGGTTCTAACTGGACATAAAAGTAACCTCGTAAGAATCATATTAAATAGTAACATAACAGCATTAAGATTTTTTTAATGATGGCCAACAGTCTCACTAACACATTAAGTACCTGTTGCAGTTGTTGTAGTAGGTTTCAGGCATCTTCTGAGCCAAAGATGAACAAAAGAGCCAGCTGAAACCATGCTGACATGCACCACATTGCTCTAGTGAAACTGTCTGGAGTGCCAAAGTGCCAAGACCGACAGCAATAGTCGTAGTAATAATACTTATAAACATACAACATCTCCAGGCTATTGGGCAAAGATAGGCGAATGAAAATGTGTCTGTTGGGAAATCCCTTTGGAGAACTTCCTCGCCATGCTACTGCACATGCACAGTTGCATTCAGTGTGCTGTCAGCCAGATGACACTTTACTATGAAAAGATACACTGAAGAGCTGGCATGAAATGATCAGGATTTTATTAGATTTTCGGTTGGTTGCCAGCACAGTGAGCTCCATGCTCAGAAACAGTGCGAGGATGTGACTGAACATGGTAAGAATGTGGTGAGAGGCAGCAGAGGTCCACATCCCCTGGTGGAAGAAGGAGGTAGCAGGAGCTCAGCGGTTGGGCCTTTGCCGAGGCAGTGCCCCACTGGAGGAAATTGAAAAATTGCATTAGTGAAACACGCCGTGTGTTCTTAGCTTCCTGTTGCTTTTCAGCACCACGTTTGCATGACCTCCTGGCTGTTCGTGTGCTGAGAACAGACTCTTTACCCACTTTCAAGTAGTCATTCTGGGAAAGAGTTCATCAGGCCTTCCGACTTTTTAATACAGCTATTTATAAACATGCACAAAAATAGAAGGTGCATAGTGAGAGAGTCATATGAGTCATTCCCATTTTGATAGCGAGTCACACTAGGCTAAACCACCCTTCTTGGCGTTCTGGTTCAGATTGACTGCATCATGCCATGCAGGGCAAATTTCTTTTTTCACTGCAAACCCATTTCATGCATCCTCCTGTTTGCCAGACAGATCACAGCAGCCCTCTTTTACCCATCACACACACCACTTGGGCTAAGAAATGTATCTCCTCAGTGCTCAGATATTACGTCTGATGGGGTTGGCATGCAGGCAGCTGCCGTTAGAGCTGTTGTTTAAATCCACGTTGTCAGGAAGGTGGGCAGGGGTCACTAAGAGCGGAGCTTCATGGGATTACAAGCCATTCGACTGGGCTCGTTTTTCAGTAGTCCCATGTTTTCTGTCACACAACATTATATTGTATTTATCCAGTATGGGTCGTGCTGAGTACAAAGGGCTTTGTTTGTTCCTATACAAATATATTCAAATACAGAGGACTTGCTGCGTTTGTAAGAAATGCTGCACAATAAAGGCATTTCAGGGGATCCCTGTGGGTTTGAAGACTGATGACCAGATGCTGTGGTCACTGTGAAATTCAGAGCAAAAAAAAATTAATTAACACAAAAGGAGCTTTATGAAAACAAAATTAAATAGCTGCACCCTAAACCTGAAAAAAACCCAAAACAAACAAACAAACAAAACCCACAAAAAATAATCCCCAAAAAACCACAAACAAAAAAACCCAACAGTATTTCACTAAATATCCTTCATGTTTTCGAGTCAGAGCCCCTTATATCATTAAGTTCAAATGAAGTTAAAAATTTAATTTTTGCAGGCCTGTGCTATGTTTTCCTCACTGTATTCATCTACTTTATTATTCTCCTGGCCATATTTTAGACCATTATTAGTCTTGAATCTCTTTCTTAGTTTTTGTGACCTGTAAAATGGGATAGGGAGGCTTTTTCTGATCTCAGCATGCATTCAGCAGTACAACTGTTGTGTAGTTGTGTTGTTATTAGTATCAATACTCATGAATTACACATGCCTCTTACATTACTCTGCCAGTGTTTGATGCGGTGTGACGCTCCTGCAGTTTATTGCGCTTTAAATGACTACCAAGTAGGTACCCATCAGGCAGGTGTTTTCGCTGGAAAAGTGGTCAATGTGATGACAATAGCATGCAAACAAACAGTAAGTTTTTGTGGCTTGTTTTCTGAGGGGCTGAGGATTGAATCAGCCTGGTAGGAACAACTGATTTTTAAGTTTCTTCTCCTTCCTTGATTGTTTCTTAGTAAAATCTTAGTAATGGTGATGATGCTAAGGGCACAAGTATTTGCGTAATCAGAAGAAAAATACTATCTTTAGAAAGGCTATTTCTGTTATACTTCCAAAAAGTATCTAACACAATAATCTTTAGATCAGCCAGACAAAGAAAACAGGCAGCGTGCTGTCAGACTGCAGTAGATTACAAGGTGATGTGCACTATCACGTAATTATGATGCTAGAAAATTATTCCCCATTTTAGCATTGCCATTTAGGCCCAGTTGTTGGGAAGAAGAGTTTGGTGTTGGTTCTGTGCACCTGATGTCAGCCTGCACAGACGTGCACCCTGGTACAAACCTGGATGCGTTTTCATTTATATTTCCTAGTGTTGTGTCAGTGCATTTCAGTGCTTTGGCCTCCCCTTTTCACACATGCACACACACAGAAGTATAAAATTTTCCTTCTAACCTGAATAATGGAAGAACTCACATGGCAGATCTAACACCTGTCAAATCACCACCTTTCATCGTCGCTTTTTTAAAAGTTTGCTATTGTGAGTGGTGAGCTTCCCCACTGAACAGAGGAGGATATGTAAATACAGGTTAGGACACTTAGAATAGTGGCTAACGAGAGGGGAATAGTTAGCTTTCAGATATAGTGATGTTAAAATTGTTTTTTTTATTTACGTGGGAACGGCCTTTAATGCCATTTTATAGCTGCTTAAGCCAATATTCAGATTTCGTTGTGTCTTGGCCTTTGCCAACAACACTGATGCACCCATGAACTTGCAATCAGAGCAAAGCAATGTTGGGGTTTATTTTCCCTTGCTCTCTTCTCTCTCCTCCAGTTTTCCCGTATCCCCTGACAATAGAAACGGTTTCGCTTCTCCAAGGAAGCCCATAATGTAGTGGGAAGGAAAATCCATAACAAAGGAGCATATGTATCTGAATGCACATGTTTATGTGTAAATTCTCCAGGGAGAAAGCATTCACGGGTCTCACTCCTGAATTACTCTCATTATAATAACCCATTTGGTGTCAAAGTATGACAGATTATAAGCGCTTAAGGCTAGTCCCAGCTCAAGACAGATTTAAATAAAGTACTTCTGGTTATTGTGCAGGTCAGTGTGTTTAAATAACAACCCCCCAAATCATACTTTGACATTTAAAAGAGAGAGGAAATATTGTCATGCTGCAGACCTGGCACAGATAAGCACAGGGCAATTTGGTCAGTACGCTGTGATTTGTGAGTGCAGCCTAACGCAGTCATTTTCACAGTTTGTAATCAAGTAGCCACCTTTGCAGTGTGTCAGCATTAAAAAAAAAATGTTCCTTTTAAAATGTTTACACAAATTACTCCCCTGAGGTGCTGCAGTGCATTCGCTGCAAAACTGATGTAGGTTAAAGATCTGGAGCAGAAATGGCAAACTTCCATGAGCTTGTGGGCCTTTTTAATTTTTTTCTAGCCTATTGCTCAGGTGGCCAGGTCACAGTAACAGGATAATTTTTCAGGTCCAGTGCCTTGGGCAGGATAACTTCGAGAAATCCATGTGTTACGTGAATGCTGTGGGAAGTGTCAGGAAGCACAGTGCGGAGGTGCCTAAATAATAATTGGTGCAAGCTTATGGCCACCAGGATGTGTGAGGTGTGACTCTGTGGCAGCTCTTTCCTACCTGGGCTGTGTGCCTCATCCTGGCTCCCATCCTTGCAGCACTGCTCCTTCAGCATCACCCTGTGCAGCACTGCTGGAGTGGGGCTTGCCCAGCTCCTGGGCAGGATGCAGCAGTGTGCACTAACAGAGGAGCTGCAGGAAGGCACATCTCTGGTAGCACCGTTTTTGAGGCTCCTCTGTAAATCCTTCCCTTCCTTCAGGCAGACCTGGCTGAGAGCCTCCACATTTGTGCTGGAGAGACCTTCTCTGTGTTTACCCTGGGAGCAGTGGCTTCCTCTATGTTCCTTTCTGCTCCTCCTTCTGCATCTCTGTTTCATCTCCCTTCTCTGGAGCACCCATCATCTTCCTGGCCCCAAAAACCTTTGGCACTAGTGGGGATGCTCCTAATCCGTGTTGTTCATTCTGCCTTGCCATCGACTCTCCCCTCCATTTGCATCTTTTCAGCCTCAAACTCTTCTCACCTCCAGCCCTTCTAGACTCTCCACCTTTGAACCCTTCTTCTGTTCTCTACATGTTTCTGTGCTTGACTCACCTCTGTGCTCAGGCTCATTACAGAAGCTGGATCGTTTTTTCTGACTCCATGAAGGGCCTTGCTGCAATGTTACAGGTTTAGGTCCAGAGAAGAGCAGAGTGGCAGATGTGCGCCAGAAAAGCTACAAAAAGTTGTAGAACTTGATCCTTTTGCACACTGCAAAAGCCTGAGCTTTGACATGTTTCCATATGAAAAGTTTTGTCTTCATGTCTTGTCCTGCTGAGAAGCATAATCCACTTTTGTCATTGTCCATAGCTAAATCACGCCTGCCTCTGAACTCAGTTTTGTAATTAGTTCAAATCTGAGGAAGATGACAGTAAAATCTTTCGTCAGCAACACTGAGGAGATACTAAATCACATACCAGCAAGTATTAAACACCTGGGGCTGCAGAGTGACTTCTGTGTAACAGTCAGAGACAACACACTAGCCTGTTGGTGATTTCAGCTCAGATTAAGGGAGGACATCTCAGTATAAGAGACACTGCTCGGCAGCTGTATGCTCCTTTGTATTGTCAGTACTCTTCTTTCTTGCAATTTCTTTGTTCTGTTTTTTAACAATGACCAGATCTTGTATGTCATCTCCTCTCTTTAAATATATGAACTTCTGCATTAGCTCAGAAGACACAATTAGATCTGATGCTGCTTGTTTTGCAGAGAAAAGAGATTATGTGCAGATTAATCTTCAAGTAGATTGCAAATGATGGAAAACAAAAGAGCAGAACAGAACCTTCTTAAAAGGGAATGTTTTGAATTTGACCAGTTCTGTTTTGGACCTGATAGTACACCAGACTATTGACAGCACTATGAAGCTGACAGTCTTGGATCATAGTGTCATTCAGGCTGGAAGGAACCTCAAGAGGTCTCTGGTCCAGACTCCTCCTCAGCAGGCTCAGCTGAGAGCTAAGGGCTTTATCCAGTTGGGTCTTGAAACCCTCTAAGGACAGAGATTGCACAACATCTCTGGGACACTAGATCTTGTGCCTGACTGTTTTCACTGGGAAAAGGATCTCCTTACATCCAGTCTGATCTCATGTTTTAACTCTTGCCTGTTGTGTCTCATCCTCCCACCATGCCCTACTGTGAAGAGCCCAGCTTCATCATCTTGCTGACCTTTTAGGTGCTGGTGGGCTGCTGTTAGGTTCCTCTCAAAAGCTGTCTCTGCCCTAGGCTGAACTTGCCCTCATCCTTCAGCCCTTCAGGGTGAGTGCTCAAGCCCTGACCATCTAAGGGGTCTTCTGCTAAACTCACTCCACTTTATCACCATATTTCCTTTACTGGGGGATCTAAAACAGGACATGATGCTCTAGATGGAGTCTAATGAGTGCCGAGTAAGGAGAGGATGACCAGTTCCTTCCATCTCCTGGTCACATAGCCCAGTATGTTGTTCACCATCTTTGCTGCCAGGGCACTCTGCTGGCTCATGCTCAGGTCCCTGTCTGCTTTTCAGCAAAGCTGCTCCCTCCAGCTAAGCCCCAGCCAGTACCACTGCAGGGGGCTCATCCTTCCCAGGTGCAGGACCTTGCACTTGTCCCTGTTGACTTTCATAAGGTTCCTGTCAGCACATTGCTCCAGCCTGTCTAGGTCTCCCTGGGTGGCAGCCCTTTCCTGGAGCATAACAACTGGCTCTGGCATTATGCAAGTGCTGTGAATTACTAAACTGTCAACAGACTAAATAAACCACAGAAAGCAAGCAAATTCCCTCCCTTCCCATTTTTAATCTCTTCCATTTGCAGAATACTTGGAGATCTACTTGTAGCAGTAGAGCAGGAAAAAGAAATGCGTAGGCTTAAGTATAGAGTTTACATTGATAGCATAATCCTAAATTTGTATTGGCCCAGGTGTTTTTTCTTCTAAATGGGGAAAAAATATGTGATCTGGGATCATGGTGTTGGAGGAGTTAGAGCTGGAAAATACCTGACAGGTCATCTAGTCCATGTGTAATGCAGGATTTCTCTGAAGAGTGTGTTTTCTTATGCGTTGTGTGCAGAAGTGTCAAGTATTGGGGTTTCTTTCATTCCCTTGGAGGGCAACTGCATCTCATCACGCAGACATTTTTTCATTATACTCATCTCAAGTGTTTCTTTTCTTAATTTTTTCCTATTACTCCTAACTATCACCTACATCATCCCTAAGCAACCCAGCCATTGGTGTTTATGTGGCAAATATTGTTAAAATGTATACTTAACTGGGTTTGTTCTGCTATAGCATTCATAGCCAGTCAGTTGAATTTTTGCCATTAGATGTCACTACATGTACAGCAGACTGTTTTAAAAAGACTTGATTTTTATTTAGCTTCCCAAGAAAATGGAGGAGGGAATTGGGAGATGTAGGAGAGAGTCTGGTAGTGTGCTTTGAGATAACTACTTCTTAAGTAGTATGTTGGATGTGTCTTTACTAAAAGAAGCACAGAAGGAAACATAAGATTTTTGACTTAAGTCCAACAACCAACAGATGATGCTGTGACCTTAAGCATATATAAATATGTTTAGCAGCTGCTGTGTAACATATTTATAAGTGTTTAGTGACCTGGAGGTTAATCAAAATGAGTTTGGTGATCTCAGCTCAGTTCTTAATGGACTCCACTTCATATTATAGCACTGATGCAGCACAATTTGTCACAGTCGGCAGTCTTTACTCAAAGGAGACCCACTGTGGAGTGAGAATTAAAGGCTGAAGTAATACCTGATTATTTGTCCCTAAAGAAACTTTCCATTCCAAGCCATCATAGAGGAGACTAATGTGTGGTGGGGCTCTCTACTGCACACTGCACCCAATCTAAGGAGAAAATAAAGGTTACTCTTACAGGATGCTGCCTTTTGGTGTTACTGAATTAGCTCACATCAGTGCTTTGATAGGGGACTGGGGAAGGACAAAGTTCTTCCAGGGGTGGTGTTGAGTCTTTTCACTTGCTGGGCTCTTTCCAGAGATGGAGAGCTGTGTCTGTTCCAAGTGCAGCATTACATGGGAGGATAAAAGGGAAAGATACTGCCTTGCGAGATGAAATTTTGGAATTAGGTTCTGCCATTCAGGTCTTTCTGGGTACAGAAGCAATTTTTTTAGACCTCAGTTGTTTTCCTGCCATCCTGGTCAAAGCCAGTATATTCTTTTTATTTAATTTCCACTTCCTGGCTAAGCTGGAAGTAGTTTCCTGCTTTTTGATTTAAAGCTCTTGTACAGCAGTATGCTTTCATGAGTTACAATTGAGATTGATGTCCATAGTGGGTAACATGAAATCGGTTGTACCTCAATTTGAAACAATGAACAGCCCCACAGCTTAGAAGATATACATGCTGTAGGAGGTAATAGTATTGAAATATTAGTCAGTAAGGACCAATTTCAGCTTACCTGCAAGGTGCGTATCTCCTGTGTATTTTTAAAGCAAAAGAAGGACATTGGAGAGATAGATCCCTGTAGAGGCTTCTGTCTTTTCCAGAATCCCAGCATTACTCCATAAAAGAACCTTTCAAAATTTATTCCGTCTTTTTTAAAAGTGTAAAAATGCACTTGCACACTTTCTTCATCTTCACAAATAACTTTACACAGTAATTGAAAGGATCTTGTTTATCCGCCATAGGAAGAACTTTTCATTTAACTGCATTTGTTGAAATATAGCAATTTTCAGCAAGGGGGGGGTGGGGTATTTAAGATATGGTATTTACATAAGAAAAGCCTGATTGTGTGACTGAAATCTTTTAAAGCTGTTGCCAAATGGTCCTGCTCATCTCTTTTCCCTTTGTAATTTTCCCTTGGAGCATTGCACCACTGTGCATTTTAAATCTTTTCCCTCCACTACTCATTGCAAGCTTCATCAGGGAAATGACATTGTATGGCAGTTGTCTCCTTCATATCAAAAGAAAGCCTTTGCCTCGTTGCAGGAGTGAAGAAAAGTTTGTCTTCAGAGAGCAAAGGACAAAACTGACTTGGAAAAAAGATGCTTTGTTTAGATAACACGTTCTATTTTCCTTTGAAGAAATTCACAATGTGTCAAGAAAAATTAGGCCAAAGAGTGCTTTAATGGTCTTCCTCCTGTACCTCCTAAAAAAGAAAACCGTTAAGAATCCACCATGAATTTTGGAAAAGACAAGAAGCCATTGAAGTTATTCAGGGTTGTTGGTTTGGGGGTTGTCTGTTTTGTTTGAATATTGTATAATAATGAAAATTAGAGTTTACACCAAAACTCCATCTTGCTAGCAGGACATGCAGCTTTTGTTACCTGTGGGATAAAATTAAATGCTTTGTCTTTTGTGAGAAAAAAAAGCCTAACAGATAGCAAAGCTATGTAAAGGGTTGGTTGCTTCCTTTCTTGACTCCTTTATTTGGAAAAACAGCATAAATTTCCATATGAATTTATATGTATAAATCTATATCCATATACATAGCATAGTATGTGCAGTGTTGAACTATACTAAGAACAGGTAGATAATTTTATTACGGATTAAAAGAATAAATATGAATTAAAAGAATAAAATATTATTTTTGAAGTTGGATCATGCATTACATTGGGTTATTCTGCTTACTTGGATTGGATTATTTTCTTCCTTGTGCCTCAGTTCATCTATAGAATTTGATAAGTCAAGTACAAAGGATGCTTAGATACTTTTTAGAACTTAAGAGTAGATAAGCTTTAGCCTTCAAAGATATTTGGTCTGAAGATCTTCACATCTGAATATGTGGAGAATGAGGTAAGGGATTCATTCAGGGCAGTTTTTCAAGCAAAACCTTACATCTCACTTGGGAAAGCATTATACAGATATGTGATTAATTTTTGAAACCAAGACAGTCCTGTTGAGGTTTCTTGTTTTACCAAAGTGTAGTATGTATGTGGTTTTTCGAAAGATTGAACATAGATGCCATTTACAAAAGATGAACATTGTATTCAGCGTGGTAACATCAGATACAGAAATCTGAAACAGATTCTACACATTTTTTTTCTGGTCATTTCACCATTTTTGAAGCTATGGCAGATAAGGATTTCTATTACATGGTCAAAATTGCAATTCACTGGAATTTTTTTATGCCAGCGCTAGGTTCTAATTTTGACTCCTGATCACATTGCTGTTTACTCATAGGATAGATGAGTTGTATTTTCCTGCTGATTGCTTGTGAAATATAAAGACATAGTATACGTCTCCTGAAATTTGTGTTCGGTCCAATTCTGTCTCAGCTATATGGTAACAAATTCAAGACTAATTCAAAGCTCCTGATGGAGGTTAAATGAACTAATTGTGTTCCTTCTCCTTAGCTATTTGCAAACAATAGGAGATGTACTCTTGTGACAAATCACAGCTTCTTCAGCAGTAAGGTATGTAATGAGACATTGTGTGTGTGCTCTTCTCTTCTCATAGGCAAGGCAATTTTCCTGCCATGAATCAGAGTGGTATTATGGGATCCAGCTCCCCCTACACTCAGCCGATGAACAACAGCTCTGGCTTGATGAACCCGCAGGCTCCTCCTTACAGCATGGCACCTAACATGGTGAACAGTTCAACAGGTAACGGTGAGTAACCTGTCAGCAGTGGCCTTCCTCCGTAAATCTGCTTAACGATACCAGCCCTGGGCTGATGGCAGATGGATATCCTTCTACATTCGATTCACCCCCGATGGGTAGTTTTGAGTTATTTAAACCTGGGCTAAGATATTCATATTTTTCCGTACGGTAACTCATGCATTTTTCATTAAGTCCTTTTGCACAGCATGTAGATGAGTACAATGTTTTGAACAGTTCCAGCAACACTCGGACCCAGTTTGACGTAGGTGTCGACTAGCAAGTATATGTATTATTTGTGTGTATGTGTCTGCAAGGGAGGAAAGGAGAAAAACCTCATATTTTAAGAGGCTGCTCTTACTTTTTAGTGTCTTACTTCCTAAGATTGCAATTTCAGATACTTAATGTGGTACTGGTTTAAAAAAAGAGATGTGCACCTGCTCTGACTTGAAGATGCTGTAAGTTGAACACTTAAAATAATTACTCTGTTCTGAAAACACAGGCCATATTTACCATTTCCAAAATTCTTATAACCATATATAGAGTTTCTTCATTTACTTATTTAAATATCAGTATATGAAGCTTAATCATAGCTTCCTTTTGCAAAAAAAAACATATGCAATTTAGCTACTGGATTTATCCCTCATATCATGACTTGTGAATTCAGAATTATTTGCAGCTTTGTGTGTGACTGTGAAGATGGGTGAATGTAGTTCTCTGCAGATATGCTTTCTAGTCCGTATTCATCTTGAACTCCTAACAATTATCCTCCATCAAGGTAATACTTCAGAAAAGATCAATTCTTTGATTGGGGTGGGTTTGGATGGAGTTCCAATGACCCTGAAGTGGATCTTCCCAAATAGTTATTCCAGTCATGGAGTTTCTCTGCACACTTTACTGATTACATTAGCCAGTTGTGAAATGTTTTGAAGTTTTTCTGAACGCTGGATAGGTTGTGCTAAGGTGATTTGATGTTGTTTCCTAGTTGGTTTTGTTTCTACTTTTGTTTATTTCTTTAGGGATGCCTTACTACTTAGATTGTATCTTACCAAGAGCCTGTGTTTCGATATCTTCCTCTCTGTCCCACTTAGCCTCTTTCATTCCTTCATCCTCTGCCTCCTTCCCTGTCTTTCCTTCCTGTCAATTTTAATATGTCCCTGCTTCCTGGGCAGAAAATGGCCGCTATGAGATTCTAGTGACTAGTCCATCCAGAGTGTTTCTTTCCTCTACACAGGAGCTCCTGAGACATTTAACAGGGTCTTATTTTTCAGGAATATTATGTTAACGTTTCTGGTTAGCAGAAGAAATGGAAAGGAAGCTGTTAATCAGTAACATTTTTTTTTAAAAGAAAGGAAAAGGAAAAGGCTTTTTCCAGTGCTGGCTTGGAAGCCATTGGTTAGTCCAGGCAGCACACTTCACCCTCTGGATGTAGAGGGAAAAGCTATTCAAAAGACCATTAGATAATAGCTCGCTTTTCCCCCACCAGAGCTGTCCCAGGTAATATTATGTTTTGTTTGTGTAGTTATGTGTTTTGTCTGGCTTGCCGAAATAAAATTACTTCTGAGCATTGAAACTGTACTATAAATTCTGTTTTGCTATTAGCAGAAGTCATTTTTCCCCCTTTTCCTTTGGCCCCCAGAGCTGCAAAAATAACCAACAGCAAACAGATGGCAGAGTGCCCTGCCTAAGAAGATTTATGTATTCCTAAGGAATAACCAGTTTAAAGGAAGATTCACAGAGGTTTTTTTGTTCAGATAATTCAGCCATTCGTTATTTCATACAGTGGAAATCTGTTCAATGCAAGGCCATTTATCCTAGCAGTCTTTTGTATGGGGGTAGTCATACTCTTTTTATTGTGTTATGCATTCTGAAATATTGGATTTTTAATAATTTAAACATTTATCAGGGGTTTTTCTGCCAGTGCATTTGTGCGGTTTTCTTTTGTTCCAGTTTTATTAATTCAAAGATTACCCAATGGAAAGTAAGTATGAGATGAACTAGAGGAGTTCAGTGCACCTCTTTCCCTCTGTGTGTGAGCAGACATGCATCTAGACTGCTTTATGCAGCCGACCTCCAAGAGCACACAGACTTTGTTGGTATGGGGTGGGGAGGGGGAACACAAAGAGATAAAATGAGGTGTGAATATGCTGCTGGGGGCAGGTGCAGGGGGGCTGCTGCGTTTCCCCCTGTCCTGGCTTACCCTCCTGCTTAGCTCAAGGACATGAAGCACTGAACTTAAGACAACTGTAAATACAGTACTGAAAATGATAATATCTTGAGCTGGGGAAGCGCTTCAGGGTCAGCTCTGGCCCTGCCTTTGATGAGGTGGAGAACTTGCAGGTGATACCTATTTACAGGCTTGAAAAGGACATTTTCTGTGATAACAAAGACCAGGTCAGCTATCTGGCTCTTGAGCCTTTTTTCCCCTGCTAGTGTAAAGTCACACATCTGTTGGATAAACTAGGGTTCAGTCAATGTGTGGGGCCAAGAGCAAATGCAGCTGAGTGGCTGCTGCTGGGGTGGAGTGTGGGCATTCGTTAACTTGCTCACATGGACTGGGCATGAACAGCTGTGGTTTCAATTAGAGGCCAATGAAAAACCAAGGTAAGCAGTAGGGAAAGGTTGCTTTCTTGGTTGTCTGGGTTTTGGAGAGTGCAGCTGTGTTGCCTGTTTTGAGGGAGGAAGGTAGGTTTTGGTTATATTCATTTTAATCAAATGCACTTTTAGGTTTTACACTAAAACAGAAGAAGATTGATGATGCTGATGGAATTGTTTTCATATGGTGTTAGAGCTTCAGTACAGCTAAGTATAACACTGGTTTTGCCACACGTTTTTAGTAGTATTTGTAACTCCTTATTATCAGCTGATCCTTTTTCTTTTTCTTTCTTTTTTTTTTGAATTAATGTCACAATTGAAAGGAAAATTGTGTTGCAGTTATGCATCCTGGTACATCAACAGTGACTGTGGATCAAACAACAGATCGCCAGCTTCTGCTGATGCAGAGCAGTTTAGGAACACAGAAATTATGAGATCAAAGATGACAGATCCTTCTGATAGAGTATCCCATCCATAACAATAACAAGAGCTTCAAGAAAAAATACCAGAATCTCTTCACAATTATGGAACAAACTGCCATTCAGAAAAATTGTATAACTTACACTGTCCCTTTGTTATAAGTTCACATTTCCCATTTATATTTCAGATTTTTCCCCCATATTTTTTTAAATTCAGGCTTTAAAAATATATATTAAGAAAAAAAAACCTTACAAAACTTAAATATCATTTCATGCTGTTGGCCTTATTAATTCTAGTGAAAATTATCTTTATAAAGATACTGAGTTTGGATATCACAGATTTCCATATTGTGCTTACACAGAAATTGGCACTCATAAACTCTGCCACTTCTGGAGGTGAACAGAATTAAAAAGGCATTAATCTCCTTACAGCCACAGACATCCTTTCCTAATTTGAGTACCTCTGTCCTACTGAAACCTTCCATCTTCTGGATATTATTATTCCCAACAAATTTTTTACATGATAATACTTTACATAAAATGTGAAGTTCTAGGAGAAGTTATTTACGCTAAAGGAATTAAAAGGATGCTCTTTAAAATAACATTGGAAATAGATACACTTACCTTTTCATAAGTATTATATGTACTTGACATTGTATTTATTTGGATGAACCTCTGTTAGAGAAAGCTATCATACTTATGAATGTGAAGCATTTTTTAGAAATCTTAATTGGTTTTCTCTGTTTTGCAGCTTGGTTACATTTTTCCGAAAAATGGAAACCTCAATTTATTTTACTGTTTTTTTTGCTGTAACGCATATCTTCACATGAGCTATTACATAATGCACGTTTAAATAAACTTTCTGGAGGATGGGAGCAGTTGGTGACAGCTGAAGTATCCCATCACCTATACTCCAAACAAGTTTTGACCACGACCCAGTGGTCATCGTGTAACTGTAAATCAAGCCAGCTCCTGGCCTAGAGATGCCCGCTTCCCAAACCACATACACTTGTCATGCCTTGGACGAGACTTAGTAGGCAGAAAGGAGGTGCCGCACTGAGGTCCTTGGTGGGCCGCTTGTCCCTTTCAGATACGGTGCCCAAGCGCCCTGGGCTGTGCTTTTCCCCAGAGGCAGACCGTCATTTGTGGCAGGAGGTTAGGCAGTGCTGTTGTCCCCTCTTCTTTCTCCTGTGGGCATAAAAGCAGCAGGAATCCTCTTGCTAGCTCCACATGAGTCACAAGCGTGCTGCTTTTGCTTTTCTGTTTTCATTTTTTCAGAGGCAGAGCGCTAGAGGTGGAAAGGAGGAAGGAATGTCTTACAAAGGGTGTAATATTCTGTTTTGTGGAGTGTGATTTGTTATTGCACTAGCAATAAAGAGAAAAACAATGTTTGTGTATTGCTGCTCCTACAGTATTTCATCATCTTCTGGGACTGATAGAGCAGCCTTTAGCAAAAAAGAATACTTTGCTGCAGTTTTACTCATGTCAATATCTGCCTTTGAGTACATTAAATTCAGTGTGGAATAGTTAATTCAGGACCTTGACCCATACTTGCTTTCTGAAATCATTCCAGCTCTTAAATTCTTATAATAAGCCAGAGGCTAGTACTTGAAACCTATTCACAGTACGCTCCAATGCTTTTTGAGTCAAGATTTCCCTGTTATCCTCCTCTCTAAAATGTTTTATCCTTTGGTCTGCACTTCACACGCAGAATTACTAGTACCTGTGTAGAAAGAGACCGTGTCTTATTTTAGCAGTTTCGTGACAATAACAGTATTTCACTGCTCAGAAAGGGTCAAAACAATGTTCTCGCTGTACCACTTTGCTAAAAAAAAAGTGAAGGAATGTCTGTTTGGAAATCGCTGGAGAGTACGCCTGCAAGAAGTTATGAAACAGCATTTCAACAGTGGATAGAGCTGTGGAAACATCTTTGGTAAAAGCTGTAGGGAAACTAGACAACCTTGCAATTTGCCAGTAAAATCCTCCTCTTACATGTAGAAAGAAAGGATGTAGGTGAAGTAAATAATTTAGAACAAAAAGTGAAACAGATTTTAGGAAACTTGTTTTTTTGGTAATTGTCTCCAAGTGTAGACTTACATTTGCATATACCAACAAGAAATATTCAAAAGCCAAAACTAATTGGTATTTTTAAATTTCTAAACATGATTAATATAGTCAGGATATGTGTGGTAATTTGCAGACTAGAGTTACTTACCCTTTTCATGAGGTGTTAACTTGAAGCCTCCCTGGAAAAGAGATTTTTATAAAGGAATTCTTATGGAAACAGGACACAGAAGTGGGCACAATTATTATATTCTTTGCAATAGAAATACAGTGTGGCAACCTAGATGGAAGTGAGGTATTGACAGAGGATTTAGCCATGCAGAATTCTGGTGAAGAAGCGATACTGTTAACTTTGCTTTGTTTGACCTCTATAAAATTGCTTTAGAGGGGAAGGGTCATCTTTGATTGCTTTGCAACTAAAACTAAGACTTCTTTTTTAGCTCTTTCACAGCATGAAATGTGTTAACTGTTAAAATGGATTTTGTATAACAGTTCTGCATCCCAGTTTGAAGCCAGACTGTAGCATACATTTGACCATTTTGTACATACATTTTTTAAAGAATCTTTAAAAGAAAAACAACTTTCTTTTAAACTGAGGAGTTCAAAACTGAAATGTGTTAGGCTGCCATCCTTCTTCACTTCGTAATGGTCACAAGCTGCCCAAACTCCTCAAGCAGAGTATAAGGGCAAAATGCATACAAATCAAATGCTTAGTGGTTGCTGGCTTCCCAGTATCATATTGCTTTGCTGTTTTGTTGAGGTTTCACACACATACATAAAAATAACAGCATTTTTAGCTGATCCCCATAGATTTTTCTCTGCAGCTGCATCACTTGAAAAAGGCTTTTTGTTCCAGTTCTTGAAGTCTTAAGTATTGCAAGTAATTTTTAATTTATTTTTTTAAATCTCAATTATGATTTATGTGTTGTGATGACTTTAAGGGCTTGATTGGGCTACAAATGTGCTTTGAAAAAACAAGAAAATGTGCCCATGAAAAACACCGGCAGTTCAAAGCTGAATATTGAGCATACAGTTGTAAACTCGCATGGCACACGGCTGGGTAGGTTTTTTTGGCAGACCCATAGTCTCAACCTGCAGTGATGCTAAAGATATTAGCAAATTAGCACTGCAAAGCTTGCCAGCGTATTCGCCAGAGTCCTGCTCATGCTCTCACTGCTGTAATTAAAACTAATTATTTTCTAAAACATAGTAATACATGAATATGTGCAATAATCATTTTGTAGTGGGCAATCTGTGAAGTATTTTTAAAGCTTCTTTTCCCCCTCCTATCTTTGGCTTGCTACGCAGTGTGCCTGCTGCCTAGTGCAAGCCAGCATTGTCGTCTTGCAGAGAGGCACGCTAGTGTGGTAATGATCAGATTTCTTTTTTCTTTTTTTAAACAATAATGCTTTGCCGATCCTTAAAATTTGTAAGTTTGGAACGTGTATTTTTTCCTTTTTATTGCCTTACAGGTTATTGTGTCCTGTGTTTTTCTTAACTCAGATCTTTCCTTGAAAGAAGGGCATGAGGGGGAGAAAAAAGGAGAAGAGGGGAAGATAATCCATGTCTTTTGCAAATGCCGTGCACATGGGTTTCTGCAGGGAAAGAATCACCCTAGTGTCTTGCTGTTGTTCTCTGGTTATGTGCATTGATTCAGTGTCATGGCACCTCCTAGCATCTGCTCTGCCCACTATTTTTTGTCTGTTTATCTGAATGTCTGTTTATATGAATGTTTCTAGAAATCCAGGAACCCAGCAGCTCTGCAGCAATAATACTATACTTAGCACTTGCATCTTCAAATAAAAAAACCCCTTAAACTACTCACACCCCTGGGAAGCAACTGCGTGCCATTATCAGAGAAAGACATTTCTTGTGTTCGTTATAGTCCCACCTCATTTTAACAGAAGGGGGAGAAGTTGAGTGCTGGTTCTCCAACAGTGAAGTTTACAGCTTGTAATTCTGTAGTTAAGGCTCGCAGTGGCTGAGCCATTCGTACTGAAGTCGGCAGGGGCAGGAATTACCTGCTGGACACCAACCTTAATACAGATGTAATTGGAAAATTCAGCCTTTTTCTGGAATTAATCATCGCAAGCAAAAAGCGCATAATTTTCATTTACATTTGTCTGTTGCTAAGAGGAGGGTACACTAGTTATTAAGATAGACAGTTGGTTCTGTTAGAATACAGTAGTCAAATGTGGAGACAGTTGAAGACCACCAACGGCATGAAGAATGAATTTTACTCTGTAAAGTGGTTGTTGCATGGTACATGTTTCCTCCCATCATTCGTTCTCTTTTCCTTCCTCACTTGAACTGAAGAGGTTTCTAGACACTAGAATAACAGGACAGAGGTGGAATAACCTCAGCTTCGCGTAGCGGCACAGTCTTGCAGCAGGAAGTGTGTTTTTTCCTCCAAAGTTAAACATAGTCATGCTTAACTGTTTCTTCTGTTTTCGATTAGCACCTATGGGTCTTGCAGATATGATGACACCCGGTGAGTCCAAACTACCCCTTCCTCTCAAAGCAGATGGCAAAGAAGAAGGAGCCCCCCAACCTGAGAGCAAGTCAAAGGTATTTACCACCTCCGCACGTGGTGTTGGTTCAGCCCGCAGAAGTCTGCTGTATTGTCCTTCATCTTCTGGTTTTGGCCTACCCACTTCTGTTCTTTCCTGCATGCCTTTCCATTCACGTGCAATCTCTTTGTTTGTTTCTTTATTTTTTTTTTCTTTTTTTCCTTCATTGTGTGGATCTGAAAGTTACTAGTTCTTACGGCATTTTAACTTGCGGGGGCAAAGCAACCCAAGCGAAAAGTTGCGTGGGGATTTGGCTGTGCCAGGTGGGTGGGAAAGAAGGGTCTTGCCTGGTTTCAATACTTGCAGCCATTTTTCTCTGCCTTCAGTTATAGCTTCCTGTTTTGGCCGCCTCAGCAGCAGCAACATACTTTAATATTTTGCTTTCCTGCCTTATTTGATAAAATAAGGTGAACAGCTTGTTTTATTTCTTTCTTTCATAAGGGGAAACCCATGCTTAGCATTCCATGTGAGCTTGAAATAAGCATGGTGGCTTAGTGACTTTAGCCAAGCATCCAGCAAACTTTCCAAATTATACTAATTAACCATGTTGCTTTAATACCTTTTATATATATATAAAAATATATTTATATATGTGTGTGTTTTCTGTATGTGTCTCTCTGTTTATATATATTTTATATATAAAAATTGGTCAGTCTGTTAAACTGGATGTATTATTTTTGTTTTAATAAAGTTTGCCCTGCCTTTGTCATATTATTTTTTTTTTTTATTCCTCTACCACAGGATAGCTACAGCTCTCAGGGTATTTCTCAGCCCCCAACCCCAGGCAACCTGCCAGTCCCTTCCCCAATGTCCCCAAGCTCTGCTAGCATCTCCTCATTTCATGGAGATGAAAGTGATAGCATTAGCAGCCCAGGCTGGCCAAAGACTCCATCAAGCCCTGTAAGTGGCTCTGGTTTTTTTGGTTTTTGTTTATTTTTTTGTAATTAATTATATTTTAATGCTTGCTTGTTTGTTTTGTAAATTCCTTTTCTTCATTATTTATCCACTAAACTGTTTTCTTTCTTTATAACACTGGGTACAAATTCTGCTCTCGGACACATGACTGTAAGTTCCACTGCCTGGCTTCAGTGGGGCCTGAGCATGCTTATCCAAGGGCAAAATTTGTCCCAACAGTACTTTGAAATAAGAAAGAGTAAAAATTGCGTGCATCGTGCAAGTGTACTGTCTGGTAATACAACAGCAGTTGTTGTGAAGAAAACATCCTTCCTGTAATGCATCAGCTTCCAAGCATGCCAACTGTGTTGTTAAGAACAATTCCGTTTCTGTTCCTGGGCCCAAACTCCTTCACACAACTGACTTCACTCTGGTTGCTGCACTTGTCTTTGCTAGCATTATGTAGGGAAAAAAAAAAAAAAAAACCAAACCAAAAAAAACAAAATGAGAAAACTTCTCCTCTATTGAAACTAGTATCTATCAACATTTAAATTGTAGACTCAACATCATGAAAAAGCCGTCATGTATATTTTTGAAACAGTTTTAATTTTCAATTATGTATTGGAAATACGACCATTGGGTTATCAGGGCACAGTCCAAACCAAAATTGTTTCTGATTTGCTTCATTCAGTTATTTTGAAATAACCGAGATTGTGGCTAGAAAAAACCTGATATGTGTATGTTTGTAGAAAACTGGTTTTTAGATTAATGATGTTTAGTCATTCTCATACAGGTTGCAAAGAAAAACCTGAGAGAGATGTGTGGAGCTAAAAATGAATTGCATCATATATAGATATCTATATATATACACATAGAAAATCTATATGCATATAAATAAAGGAGAATGCAGATATAAGCTCATATGGCCTATGGGGAGAAAATGCCCACTTGGTCTTTTTTGCTTTGTTTTTGTTTGGGTTTTTTATAATTAGAAAAAATTATATGGTTCCTCTTTTCTTTCTTTTCACCAAAATAATAATCATCATAATTTCTCTGTAGAAAAATACTGAAATATATTCTTCTGAGGAATATAAAGGTTTTTTTTCCAATGTTAATGTGCACTTAAATTAGCAATGATTCTTTGATAACAATTTAATTTTCACAAAGTTATATGTTGAAGAGTATGTCTCAGGGCAAACAGAAGGCCAAGATCTACCCATCCAAAAGCCAGACATCTAGTGAATCCCCTGAGCAAAGGGGCAGCATGGCATGAAATGCACCACTTAAATGTTTTGATGTTAATGTGGCAGTGACTTTGAGTCTCAGAAGGCAGCTGGTTTTACTTGTTCCCACAAAGTCTCATCTTTATCTTAACAGCATTTCTGAAAGTGTGGTACCAAAAACTGTTACTTTTCTTTGTAGTAATGTTTTGAATATTGCTTGCTTGGGCAGTTTTCTGAAGGAAAGCAACAGACTTATTGCACAGGCTAACACATCAAGTTCTTCCTCTACAAGGCTACCAAATGATAGTGCATTCTTGAGCTCATTGCATAACTGCATAACAAATCCTAGAGTCATTGTGACCGTATGTGGAGTTTTTTCCATGTAAATATGCCCAAGTATAGTGTTGGAAAAAATAAATGGAGAAAGTTTGTGCTTTCAGTTTCTTCTGAGTGCCCTTCTGTCTTTATGCTGCTGCATCTTTAGCTTCAGTTAGCTTCTTGGTACACAGATGTGGATAAATTCAGTGCTTTGCAACAATAGAAAAATAAGTGCTGTAAATTGGCTGATCCCTTCTCTACCTATGAAGGCCAGTGTATTGGATAACTTCATTGACTTCTACAGCAGCCTGACATAGACTGGAACGATTGATTGCAGGCATTTTGTTACACTTGAGAACAGCCTGAATTTGTTCATTAAATCCCAGAGCTGCTTCACATGCTACAAGTTCTCCATTCCAGCAGCAGATAAAAGCAAGGGTGAATGGTCTGTGACTCACTGCCCAGTACCCCTGTGGTCCAGCTGAGCAGATCCTCTCTTTCAGCAATCTTATATGGGAGTGAGGCATGAGAAAATGTGGAGAAGGAATTAATGAACGTTATGTTTTGAGGGTTCTTCGGGTACATCAGTTACAGGGCACTTCTGCTATGCTAATTTTGGATGTAGTGTGCATCCCTGTCAGTGGCAAGGTGGCTTTAAAATTCTTCAAAAGAGAAATTTCAAGTGTGGATGTGAACTACGCAGGGTCACTGCAACATGAAAACAGCAGGTTATGAGACTCCATAAAATGCTGTTCACTGTCCATAAGGCACCCATGAACATGACAGTGAATACACCTGAATAGTCCTGTATCTCCATACTGCTAGCTGTGAGGGATCTGCAGAGTCCTTCAGGAGGAAACATTGACAGTGGATTGTGTCCTGCAACAGCCTCCAGCAAAGGTTGGACTTTGACAGTTTTTGCTGCCTGTGTATGCACATTCTGTTCTGTAGTAAAATAGGTCTATGTGGTAAGTGTAATATTGACAAATTCTGTATTGAATAAAGTGGCGAAGTGAGCAGTAGATAGTTCTATAAATATAGATGTTTAAAGATATGTGCAGAAACAACTACCCACTGCCTTAATGTGAAAAGAACTACAGAAATTTGTGTTGCTCTGAAGGACTCTTCAGATCCACCATACGAGGGTCGGTATATAATACAGTTTCAATAGGTAGTAGGTGTATTGAAAATAAAGTATGGGGTTCAACAGATTTAGTATGGGAATTGGCTTTGGTATCCACATATTTTGGTGGGGTGTTTTTAAGTCACCCATTTAGACATCACCAGTCATATAATGTAGGAGAATGATGGGGATTGAGGGGAAAGTAGGATACAACTAAATCAGTAAAGGTATGTGCCACAGACTTGCACTAGCATTCTTTTGTCACCAAAATTATCAACAAACTTGACAGAAAAAAAGCTCACGATCTGTATTCTTCCAGCATTGCCTGGCATGCAGTCATTTTAGTTAACAATCTGCTAATGGGATCATTTTGTAATAAAACCTTATTTTCTGAGAGTTAACATTCACCTATAGGCAAATTTAGGCTTCCAGCTGAACCTGCCCATGTGGAACTGAAGTTTATTTGTGTGTAGACTAGCTTGCACACATCTGTCATTTTTATATGTTTACATTTGTAAAAATAGAGAAGAGAAAAAGATCTTTACTCTTGAGGAATAGCATTCTTCCCTCCAGTGCATTCTTCTAAAGTTAACATTTCATTTTAGAAGAAAATTGCACCCATTTTACAAAGCATGACAACCTGAAAGCTCACACAGTAAGAAACACTTCTTACCTTCTGTAAGCTGTGAAAAGTTTTCAGATTATACTGTCATTTTAGAGCCTGCTGCCACACTGCTGAAAAGCAGGATCATTTGAGATGTACAGCAGAAAAACCCAGAATGAAAAATTCTTAACTGTTTCCATTCTGCTCTGAATTGTATTTGAAAAAGGCAATTTTACCATATGAAAACAAAAATGTAGAACTGGTAAATCTGATCATTCTTAATCATGAACTACCGTAAAAGTGAAATAGAAACTATTTTGTTGCCTCTTATGTTAGAATATAAGCACATACAAAATTTGCAGAGTAAAAGCTGAAATTTCCCACCTTCAACCTTTTTTTAGACTTTTGTGGCATTGTAAGTGTCAGATTAAAATTAGTGCTGATGAGCAGCAGGGAAACTTTGTTCTTAAAGCAGTTGGGAGTGGGGGAGCTCCGGTTTATTCAGCTGTTCAAGCCTATGTGACCTGTTCTCGCTACAAAATCAGATTAGTAGCGTCATGTCTTGCCTACTTCCCTTTTTCCACCCACCCCCAAAAGAAATCTTTGAGAAAGTATATTTGTTGAAAAGAGTAAAACTGATTTCCTTAAACACCCAGATACAGAGCAAGTCATGCTTTGAGTAAACTGGTTGCCATTACAGAATCAGTTTGTGCTTTCATTGCATAATCTGCAGGACTCATGTCAAAGTACTTTTCTGCTAGTAAAACAGATTAGTAAAACAAATTAGTAAAACAATTAGTAAAACAAATTCAGCCTTGACTCTGACTTCAGCAGGAGCTGTAACACAACTGAATTTGGCTCAAGTAAAATCAGGAGTGCATCTCATTTCTCAGTAAGAAAGGTAATAATATCTATCTGTGGGAAGGACTACAGCAGAGAAGTTACGGTGTCAGGAAGCAAGGCAGAAAACCTTACAGGAGGCTATTTATTAAATGAATATCCATTCACTGGAAAGAACAGCAATGGTTCATGGAACTGCTGGGTCACTCCCCTTGGCTTCACATGTCTTTTCTCCTGGCTCTCCTCCAGTGTTGCCAAGTTTCAGCTAATGGCTGGAGGGAGATGCAGAGCCTGTCATATTTTCCAGGCTAACATGCAAGATGAACAGTGGCGATGCTTTTAAAATCATCGGTGGTTGGATGCTACCTCACTTCATCCTTCCCAGCGTTGAGTGCCAGTCCTCACGAGCACTATGTGGGGACATGGACAAAGTGGGTGATTCTGCAGCATCCGTGAGGTACAGCTAGGGTCTTCTTCAGAGGTGTTCAACTAGAAATAAGTACCTGTTTACTTCAAAATAGTGCTGTCTCCTGTTCAAAGTAAGGAAAAGGCAAAAGAGGGAAAGAGTGATTGACTAGATGAGTTTAAAGAAGTGTATACTGCAATCAACAATGAAGCTTAGGATTTTACTGTGGAGACATAAAGGATATGTTTCCTTTCACATATTTGGCTCTTTTCCCAAAGCTTTATGTCAATCTTCTTCTCTTGTGTTTATTTCTGAAGCCCTCCCACCTCCACTACTGAGCGAATCACCTTCTGCAAGCAGGAGGGTCTTTCAGCAGTAGCAGCAGCCCCTCTCTGCTGTCAGATCAGATGCAGCTTGCATAGGGTGTAGTCCATCCACACATGGCACAGAGCCCAGCTCACAGAGTTACATTGCACAGAAAAGATGTGATGAGAAGTTACCGCTTGTGCAGCAGCCTCAGTGCTTTCTACCTTCTCCACATAGAAAAGAAAAGGGCATCAAGATCCTATGAGCTTTCATTAGCTATAAAGCCCAAATAGCAGCAGGAAAACAAGTTCACTCTTGCATTTCTGCCACATGAGAAAGAGTTCTACTCTTTCCACCTCTTTCACTTTTCCTGGTGGTGGTTCAGCTCTGATTGCTGCATCCCAGGTTTTCCCCAGGTCATAATACACATGCTCTTCACAAGGTAGGACGTGTGAGATGGCTATCTTCTGTCCTCTTTCAAGCGAGGAGAGTAGTAGCTACTCATAAGCATTATTGGGTCAGGCAGCTAATTAGAAATTCACAAAGAGTATTGCCACCAGTCTCCTTGTACTGTAGGCACTCTTGTGCCTCTGTAGGCACACCAGCAGTGGTGTGAAGAGGTAGTAAAGCATAATCTGTGACTCTCTGAAACTCCTCTTCTGGAGGAACATTTTGAGGTTTTCTAGCCCTGTTTGGAGGGCAAAGAGGGGAGATTTGATTTGGTTTGTTTTTACGCTTACATAAACTTGTGTGGGACAAACTTGTTTTTAATTTTACCCAAATTATCTCTTGCAAAGCACTTTGAGATTAGTGAATGAGAAGCACTATGTGAGAGCTACCTCTTCTTAAAATGATATGAGGCAACATCAGAAACATGCCTTCTGGGATCCAAAGTTCTCATCAGTGAAAGAAATATGAAAATGGGGAGTTTGGGCCCTTTATTTTAAAAGTTGAATTTTCCCTATATGGACAGAATGTACTGTTTGTGCCTGAACTAGTAGCCTTCATTCCTGACTGTTGTGTGATAGCTTTAGTTTGTTTGACATCTTCTCTTTTTCAATGTTGTGAGTTTCTTACTTTCTTTTCCCTCCCCCTCCCACCCTTCCCCCAACTCTTTTTTTTCTTCTTGTGATTTAGAAATCAAGTTCCTCTACCACAACTGGAGAGAAGATCACTAAAGTCTATGAGCTAGGAAATGAGCCAGAGCGCAAGATGTGGGTAGATCGGTACCTCACGTTCATGGAGGAGAGGGGCACGCCTGTGGCCAGTCTGCCAGCTGTGGGCAAGAAGCCCCTGGACCTTTTCAGGCTCTATGTCTGCGTCAAAGAGATTGGAGGTTTAGCACAGGTGAGGAGAAGTGCTTGAAAGTGAACCTTTTGCAAAGGCGATACGCTTTTTCTCTACGCTATTTTCTGATGGTTACACCATTACATTTTCAGCCCTGACCACATTGTTGAAGAAAACAGTTTTGTGCTTTAATATTTGTCTGGAGTTCATTTGGGGCTGCATAATTGCCCTAGAACTCTACAGGTTGAATCAGAACTGACTACTGCTATAGGTGATTAAATTGTTACCTGTTCAAAGGGGATCCAGTAATGCTGCTAAGAGAAGAAAAGAGGAAAAGGCCATTGGATCAAAGTTTAGGAGTAAGAAACAGATGGTAGAGCTGAAAGGAAAAAGAGATTTTGAAATCCATCCTTCCCAGACAGGGACACTGCCTCTAGGACAAATCAATTCATCTCTCCCGAGAAGTGGCAGATATATTCTTGAAACACAGTCCTTCATCCCAAACCTTTAATCTCTTGAGTGCCTCTGTACAGTACATTCATTTCTTAGACATGGGCCATGCTATCCCTGTGTTTGGAAAATGCTTACAGGATATTTTGGGTTGCCTTACAAACATAATGATTACAAGGAAAAGGTGAATTACTTAATTGAGATGAAGGAAAATTAAAGCAGGAAGAGCTGAGAATAAAAACGTCACAGATGGGAGAGAGAAGCTTTGGTTTGTGATCTCACCAGTTAACTGGAAGTTTTGCAAAGGGATGTTTGGAAATCACTTGTGAGTTTTATCATGCTGACAGAATCACAGAGCAGAACTAAAAAGTTTCATTGTCTAGCACCATCAACAGGGAAAGCAAGATAAAACAGTATTTGCAGCCTTAGATTTGGTATTTCCGGTCATCTGTCCTTGCCTGATGCTTTTACAAAGCATCCCTTACATCTAGGGGATCATTCTGGCTAGGTGCTAGAAGCTACTGTGAAGTGCTGAGACCCACAATTTCTATGGATTACAGAAGATTTGTGGATGTTTAGTGCTTTACAAGATGAGGTCTTAAACATAGCTATGTAGATAAATAAGTAGATGCAATATTTAATATAAAATGTATATTTAATATTTAAATAGAGGTAATTTTACACTAATTGCAAAATTTGAACTAAAAAATATGGCAAAAAAAAAAAAATTAGATCCTTGGAGAGAAAGTATATTTTCATAATCTATGTGGTTAGTTCAAGAAAGAAATGTCCAACATCAATTAGTACCATTTCCAATTCTATTTTTAATAGTACGCCTCTCACAACATAGGATTTGACTACTGAATTAGCTCATTGGCCCTTCAAGTCCAGAGATTTTAGCTATTCCTGTTATTAAAGGAAGGCAGACAAACCTAATACATTTTACTTGCCAGCTGTTAAATGCTGTATATGGGTAAGAGATGTTATCCTGACATCTTTAGTGATCGGCTGATGCCTCCTAGCATCATAAAGATTTGATTACTTATAGCTCAGAAACTTTATTACAGGTAAGTCGTATCATGCAGCTGCTTAGCCTCATACAGCATGATCGTGCCCGTAGTATGACTCTTAGCATCAAAAATTAAGCAAGATGGGGGGCAGATGGGATATTCTAGAGAGTCATTCATGTTTGCTTATTATGGAAATTTATTTTATTTTAGGACACTCAGTGTTGATTTGCAGTGACAGACATTATGCATTGCCAAAGAGTAGACTTATTTTTGAAAGAGTTTAAGTTATGTGCTTTAGTTATGTGGTAAAAAATGATGCTTAAAATAAAGGTTCCTGCTTTTGCTGATGTGCCCACATGAATAATCACCATGTTTATCTGTTTGCAGCTACTGAGAGGTGCAGAGTTCTGCTTGCTGAGGTTTATTTAAATGCATCTGTGTGATGCTTTCCTCAAAAGCTGTTGCTCCAGCTACTGCACTCCACATCCCATGATTCTGCCTGGAGAGTGACAAGGAGTGGAGCTGTGCAGCAGCAGTGCATATTCTCTGTCTGAATAGTTGCAATTGATGGGGTCCCAACATGAACAGACCAGCTGTTGGCAGTCTTCTTTTAAATGCCAATGTACTGGGCATTTAGGCATGAATGTTTCTGTTTGCATTATGCAATGTGTTCATTACGCACCACTTAGCTGTAAGTCAGTAGGCACAAAGGGCTGTGTAAGTGGATTTCAAGCCTCAACAGGGGCAGTTTATGAAAACCTCATCTCCTTTAACTCCTGGGTTCTTGCAGGATATACCGGAGAAATAAAAACAGTCTGCATTAGCTATGCCAACCTGCTTGCTATTAATGCTATCCTCAAAAGATCTTTGCAGACTGGCAGTAGTTACGGTGTTATTAAGCACTGGGAGAGACATAAGCAATGTTTTCTTTGCTGGCACACGGGCTTAGGAGCAGTATGGGCAATGATAACCTTTGTAGCTATGCAAGTGAAGTTGGAGTCATTAAAATCTCAGGTCTCGGCACAAGTAGCAGTCATCATGGAATCAGGATTCTTCCCCAACCAAAGCTGAGATGCTCAGACTTTTAAAGCCCATTTATTTCAGCACTGCCTCCTCTCCTTGGATCATACCTAGCAATTGCACAACTGGCTGAATGTACTTTGGGGCATCAGGTATTACAGCAAAAATACTGGCTGCTCTGAGTGGTACGGCTGAGCAAGCCAGTGGCATCATCCAGGATGACAAATGAACTTCGCCGTTATTACAGATCAGCTGTGTTTGAGGAACTCATCAACAGAGTCTTTCAATATTCTCAGCCTTACACTGCAAACAAGAGTCGCAGCGGAGTTGTGCAGTCAGCAGTGTAATACAGAGTATTGCTGGAATAGCCCTGTGTGTTTGAAGTCTGCCTTAATTAATTAAGGGGCCTCGCTTCTCTCTGCCTCTCATCTAGCCAAAGGATCATTGATCTGTCCCTGCAAGATGCCCTGAAGTGAAAGGACTTGAACCAGGAATTATAGGATGAACTATTTGACAGCTGATGGCGCTTTTGGAGAAAAATTTAGTTTTCATATCAATGCTCAAGCTGCTGAAATTGCAGAGTAATGCTGTTATTGCTTTCTAAATTAGCTTTTAGAAGCTACTTTTTAATTAGAATAGGATGGGTGTGGGTGGGTGTCAGAGAGGGGGAGAATGAGCATGGATTTGCTTGGAGATGGATGGCTAACTGAAGAGCACAGGCTTTGGAAGAGCACAAGACGTTGTAAAGATGCACCATGCAGAAGACTCTCCATAAGCAAAGCTTTTTAGCTATCAGCTGGTTCTTTAGTGGTGTTATAACGTAAATACTGTCCGTACGTTAGTGCATGTGGGAGTAATGAGCGGTAGTTAAAAGAGGGAAACAAAAAAGTAAACCAAGACATTATGTGCTTTTTTTTTTTTCCCCTTTTTTTTAATTCCCTTTTTTTTGTCTCCTGACTTAAACCACTTTGCTGCAAGCCAATGATTCTGCCATTTATTTCGCTAGGTTAATAAAAACAAGAAGTGGCGTGAGCTGGCAACCACCTTGAATGTTGGCACTTCGAGCAGCGCAGCCAGCTCCCTGAAAAAACAATACATTCAGTACCTGTTTGCCTTCGAGTGTAAGATTGAGCGAGGGGAGGAGCCCCCTCCAGAAGTCTTCAGCACTGGAGATACTAAGAAACAACCTAAGATTCAGCCGCCATCTCCTGGTGAGTCAAAAAAACTGCAGCCTCTTACACAACTATTTTTTTGAATGCAAAGATTGCAGTTTATATATAGAAGCGTATCTTGCTAACGCTGGGCAAACAACAAGGATAAATCGTTGTTGGCATCTTGTTTGCGATCTTGGAGCTAACTCCTGAGTCAAGTCGGATGTATCTATGAAGGACCATCCGTAGTCATTGTTCACTCTTAACATACAAGGATGTGTGCACCAGCATATCCTTAATATTGAGAGTTACGTCAGCATAGTAAAAAGAGCAGAATTGTGCACGAATGTGCTTGCACTATAAGACAGGTGGCAGCCGGTACTAAAATGAGCATCCATTTGTCTAAAGATCAGATTCTGGTACTTGCGCTTTCCTTGCTGTGACTCTGAAGTTGCATTTTCAACACAATTGTTGGTCAGGAAAGCTTCAGTTGGAGTCGGGAAGGCAGATGCTGGACTGATCAGTGGGTCTCAGATGGTTGCTCTGATACAACTCATGTTGACTATGCAGCAGTTGGAAAGAATTGAGAGCATGGTGTATGCCTACTGCTAGACCTCATAGTTTTGAGGCACGCTCTCTGTTCTTTTGTTGTTAAACCTGTATATCAGATAAGTCATTAGCACCACAGTCTTTACCTTCCTGTCTGAAAATTTTGAGCTGGAATTGCTTTACTTGGCTGTTGGTTTTGCATGTGTGTGTTTGAGGTGTGTGTGTTTGAGGTGTGTGTGTTTGAGTGTGGTGTTTGAGGCCATGCTGTTTTCTTTCTAAATTCATTTAACTTATGATTCTCAAGATTTGATAGTCATGGTTGATATTTAAGGCAGGAAAATTCTTAAGTAGAGGCATTTAAAGTACATAGGAAGAGGCGCAGTATTAGCCTATGATGTTGACTTCTGGACTACCCATGGAAGAGGAAAAAACTCCTTTGATTTGGTGGTTATTAGGCATTTCTGCCCAACCAAACAATTTGTGAACTAACTTCACAGTTACTACTAGGCAGACCATCTTCTGTTATTGCCAAGAGAATTCCTGGAATGTTTACAGCAGTTTCCTGCATTAGAAGGCAGTTTTAGGAAAGTATTAAATAACTTAATTTCTGTTAGTGCGGTTCACAGGCTGAAGATGGGAAATAGTGAGTCAGGGACCCAGCAAGCTCCACAGGCAGTTTGCAGGCTGCATGGCTCCGGTATCCTATCGTGAATACTAGAAAATTGCAAAGACCTTTATAATCATATAATACAGTTCTGGCCTTTGCAAGATCATTTCTTATCATAGCACTTCGTCAGTACAGAAAAAGATAATGGTGATAAGGCTTAAATCTTTCTCAGCCTGATGCATTCAGTGTAAGGATTTTGGGGGAGTGCTTGGTTAAAATCTTCCTAGGTACATTTCTCTGTGTAATAACTTCAATATTTCCTCCACCTTGTTAACACCTAGAGTTACCAGCTCCCCTCATGCTGATTATTTAATGGAGAAGATAACTGTGTTATTTTGCAACGCAAGTTTAGGACATGTGGAAAAACATGCGGTACTAGAAGTGAAGCCTATGGTCCAAATGTTTATGTGGCATAAATGAGCATAGAGTATCCTCAATGTACATTACTGCAAAAAATAAAAGATGTTGGATGTGCCTGTCACCTCTTGAGAAGGCTAGTGAGGAGAGCTAAAACTGTTAGACTTGTTAAGGAGGGTGAAGAGGAAATTAATCTGTTTCTAAAACTAAACAGCAGTACTAAAAATGAAAGTGTTTTTCTTTGCTCTCTCCTCCCTTACCCCTCTCCCTCCAACACTGCTCTCAGGAGTTGGTTTAGGGATGATCACCATACATTGGCTGAATATTGAGATGGAGAATCATTATTTAAATACATAAACCTGAAACAAATTAATAGAAATGTCAGACATTCCACTTTTACAGGGCCCTTTGCATCATGACGCTACAGATGAAAATGGTAAAGTCCAGGTTTAAACTTATCATAACATTCAAGCAAGCTGTCTATGAGGAGAACTGAAACTATTTTTCTAAAATAAAAACACAGCAGGACATAGAGACTAGAAGAGGGGGAAGCAAGCAAAGATCTCAAGGTTTGTTTTGTTGGCGAGAAAAGAGCTCGTGTCACTGAATGGGACTGCACTTCTGTACGGAGAAAGGCTTTCCCAGTGTGTATCAGCTTTAGTACATGAAATCCTGCTGAGGTATAGATGCTGCAGAGAGTACAAGCCTGTTCTCTTTAATAGTCAGCTTTTTTTCTTGCTCTTTTCCCTTTAGTATATACCAACATTAACATTTTAACTGCACAAAAGAAGCAGAGTGGTTGATGTACTTTAGATAATCGGTTACTCTTTGGTATTCAGAGGGAACAGGAGCCCAATACAACAAGAAACAGTAGCCTCCAAAAGTCCTTGCTTTAACCATTAGCCTCTGTCATGCAGTTAGCTCAGTGTAGGCAGAGCCACTTTGAAGCCAAATCATTTGCAGAGAACTAGTTACAGTATTAGGGCTGAAGTTAATTCTGATAAAAAAGCAGGGAGGCTTTCTCAGAGGGGAGGTGGTTGTATTTTGTTCAGTTCTAACCAGCTGATGCTATAAAATCAGAGTCCTGAGAGTTTCAAAATCAGCTGATCTTCACAGAACTTTTAAAACTAAATATTTCAATTGCTCATAAGACTATATAGGGACTGGCAGCCTTCTTGTATGGAGAAGAATTCAGTTCCTGTGTAGGTGTAGTTCCCAGGTAGATGTTATGCGGGGTGAGTGCAGACTGAAGCACAGTTTAGAGCAAATCAGTTCTTGCAGATGCCTTGCATCTAAGGGGTGGTTGTGTGACTGCCTCACAGACGACCTTTAGAGGCAATCATAGAGGGAACACCAGGAAACACAGTGCAACAACCACAATGAGGAGATTCCTATAGAAGAACCCAGCCAGGTAAAGGGTGCGATGTGTAGGTCAAATGTATGGGACTGCGAGGCAGTCGTCCGGGTCCATGTGTTAGTCCATTTGCTTGTAGCGCTGTATTTGGGATTCTCCTGTCACTTCTGTTTTTTACAACATGGTTAATAAGGTGAATAGTATGTAAAGGAGTGAATAATTTAATGCTATGTACAGTGCAGTTGAGGATACTGTCAGCGATTATAAAAAGTTCAAAAAAGGAGTGAGAGCACAGCAGTAAAGTGACAGGCAGGTTGGCTTTGTTCAGCAGAGGGTTGCACAGGGGCCAAGATGTTGGGGCTAGGGTTAGCTGCCTATTTTAATAAATGTTCTGCCTTCATATTGCTGTCAGAGCCTCTTCTGTTCTTTCATAGAATTCCTGGGGAGAGGTGGGAGCCTGAATATGTTTTAGTGGGGCTTGTACTGCTCTCAGGCTGTGCAGTTTGGAGACATGCTTGTGATAGGCTGTGCCTTTGTTATCACAGCTTAAATCTGTCTGGGCCAGGTAATGCCATCAGCAGTGAAGACCAGCAGCAGATGCCTAATGACAGGCTAGTTATTAGAGGACCCCTGTTGGCCTGATGTCCGGATTGCTGGGTCCATGAAAGGGTCTGTGACATGCTCTGTGTCAACTGTTGACTGCTCCTCTGCTGCCTAGAAAATCCCTTACAGAGAGAGAGGCATTGTAGGTCCTCATAAGCACCCTTCTAGGACTTTGAGGCTTTCCAGAAGTGGGTGCAAAGACAAAACACTCTTCCTGTCATGCATTTGATAGTTTTCACCCAAAGTATGCACAAATTATGTGGCAAGTTCTAAACTGAAAAGAATTCCTGAGGCCGTTTTGCTGAGCACTAATGGGTGCCAGAGAACAAATTTCAAAAGAGCATCAGCGTGAAGGAGTTATTTTCCATTGCTGTAGTCTGGCACTGTAAATTCTTAGCTGCAGTATGTGGTTATGTACGCATGACTCTCAAAATTATGGACTGAGCGTTTATCTTACACTGAATGAACAGGACGGTCGCAGTGGTACAGCCAGGGATGCTCCTGAGTAACACTCTGCAGCTGGCCCTGATGTCAACAGAGATTTTGTTGCAGCAAACCTGGAAAATCGCCTGCCTATGTTGGAAAGAGGGAGCGAGAGCACGCCAAAGAGCGTGTTCCCTGAGTTTCCTTGGCAGCAGAGAAACAAGCCTTGGGGAGGGGGATGGCAGGGGGGACACGACACAGCCATTCAGTGAGTGCGTCTGTAACCAGACCCATCCGTCTCTGCTGGTGGGTGGCTGACTGAAGTGCTATTATTAACAGGCAGGTGATGTCATGGAGCGTGTCACGAGGCTAGCCAGGGAATCCCCATGGAAGATAGATGGTCAAGGGGTCAGGAGGGCTGGATGGGGGGGACAGAGAGAGGTGTCCCTGTGCCTGCACCCGTGCCCGCCCAGGGGGGTCCTGCCGCAGCCAGCGGCCCCAGCCCAGCCTAACCGGGGCACTGGGTTCGTGCTGTGTAAATTATCTTCCCAGCGTGGCGGCTCACTGTTCACTCTGAAGTATGTGAATGTACTTAACCTTCAGTAACCTTTCCATTGTTTACTTTAGAGTGTACATTTGTAGCTTCTGGCAAAAGGTAGGGATATCCTAGAGAGCATGTCAAGCCTCATATTAATGGCGTTTCAAGAGGTTGCATTCTTCTTGGTTGCTTTTTTTTTTTTTTTCCTGAAGGGAAAAAAATTGCTGGCAAGAGAAAGATTTTAATTTTTTTTTTAACTGCATATTTCTGTTGTGGTAAATAAAGGGTCTTTCCTGAAAGCAGTGCTTACTGCCATGCGGGCTTTGCAAGGGAAGAGCCATGCAAGTGCTATAATTCTATGCTGCTGAGAATAATGCGGGCCGTTGAGTGAACTGTGGAAGAGTTTGTAGAACCTCACCTTCTCATTGACAAAGATGTTCATTTTAGTTCATTTTCGATGGATTTTCTGTTGTTAAAAGCATATTCTTACAAATCTGTTATGACACTTGAAAGACAAATGTTGCTTAGATGTGAGATGAAGAATTCAGTATTTGTGTACACACCGTTTTTTTCCTGGACAAGTCAGCTGCAGAATCATGTAAGCAGAGATTGCTTATTCTAACAGAACGTTGTTTGTCTTCCTCCTTAGTTCTTTGTTTAATACTGCAGCTTATGAAGCACTTTAAAAGATACAATTTCTATTTCAGGCTGTCCACAATCAAAATTAAGCATCTACCATAATAAAAACCCTGCAAGGATAGATGTAAAAATTCCAGAAAGCAGCTTAGCCAATGTAAAATTTAAGGTGAAATACGAAAAAGGAATATGGTACTTTCTTGCAGAGAAGTGGACTGTTGTCATGTTCTTTAACTAGAAAACATTGCTAATAGCAATGTGTGTAAAGTGTATATGTGAGAGAACATAACTCGTTTGCAGTTAACCTGCATCTGTGCAGGCACCTGTGTGCACATGCTATGTCCTAAAACTGTTTGAAGTATATTGCTTTGATGCAAAGTCAAGTGCTCAAAGGTTAGGAAATGCCAAAAGTGAGATATAATCTTTGCAACCTTAATTATGTTTCCTTGTGCGTATACAGTTCAATACACTCTTAATTATGCAGTCACATGGACATTTTTTCCATGAAATGTGTGTGCATGAAATGTTTTCAGTGCACAAAGTAGTGCTCAGCGAATGAGGAGCTATTCAGGGTTTTGTGTTATCCTCACTTTGCAGTACACAGCCCTTAGTTGTCCCACAGTTTTCAACCAGACTCAGAGAGTTATACATTTACTCCTTGGTTTTTCTCATCTTCTCTACAACTGTATTTGAGGGCTTCAAAAAGTACTAGTCAGCCTTTGCAACACCCATCTGAGAGGCACAGTACTATGATTCCCGTTCTACAGAAGAGGAGTTGGATAATGTCATTTTGCTTTTAAACCTTTCCTTATCTAAAAAGATTGTATGAACCACATTGTTATTAATAACAAAGATTCTATATTCATGCAGCCTATAAATACAGAAAAAGTGTTTTACTTGTTTACTTTAGATATGAATTAAGATCTTGCTCAGGTAGGATAGGGAAGAGCTTTGCTGCTCAATAGCAGAACCATAAGAGAAATATGCAGGGTTAGGCAATGTCACATTTTACAGTAAGTATATGGGCAGATGTTTACTTGCATGATTCTAATATAACAAGATGGTATGGGACAATGTGTGGCTAAACTTAGAAATGCTTTCAAGCTTTTTAGAAGTAATCTACAATTGTGTTTAAAGCTCAAGGGCGGGAGAATGATCCTGGATAACTCGGGGTCATATATACAAAGGGCTTGTTTTATGTGAACATGGTGATTTTTTTTATTATCGTATGGATTTGTTTTATTATAGCACTAAAGCCTTCAGTCAACTGTAGCATTAGTCGCTGCAAATGTTGTTGTTACTGTACTAATGCAATCAGAGAGCTTTTCTTAAACTTTTTTTGAACCTCATTACGAGTGTAATCCAAACACCTCAAAAAAGTGGAGGACAAGAACAATGTGGTCTGCACAATGTGGATTTTACATATGCACTTGCTACTGATTCCCAGATAGTGGAACATGTGTTACAGATATAAATGAAGCACATATAAAAAAAGGTTCTCTTCAGTTAAAAACAAGCTCTGCCTGTCAAGATGATGAGTGTTCTAGGATTCTGAGTCAATTTTGAACTACTCCTTTCATATACAGAAGAAAAGCCCATACTGCTTGTTCCAATTTTCCCTCAAACAGTAATTTATAAAGTTTTGTTAATTGGTTGTTGAACATAGATAGTCAGGTACCATGAAGTGGTTACATGACAGTTCATAAAAAAGAAGGACTTCTCAAGACCTTGTCTTTCTGAGTCTATTAGATTGGTGAACTTCTTCTGTTGGTAATTTTTTTTCCTAATTGCATCCAAAGATTTGAATCCCACAAGTTCTGCCTGAGCAGAATTTTTGTGGCAAGACCAATCACATCCAAGGCTTAGGTGTTGTTACTAATTCCCACTTAGTACCTTCTAAATCAGAAAACTGCTACGTCAGGTCTTTGGGTTTGGGGAATGTTCCTCCTCAGTAGTCATATGAAAAGAGTAACTTCAGTGTCTACTTCAAAAGACTGATCTGGATGTGTTTTATTATTATCTTATATGATGTATTCATTTAATGCCCTTATTACTGCTCAGGCTCATTGGAATAGGACAGTACACACTTTTCCACGCTTGTTGTCGTATCAAGAATATAGCTATTTACCATGGTTAAGGAAGACAGTAGTGCAGGTGTTCTGTCACTTTCCAAGATCTCAACATAGAATATTTTGCAGATCAAACAGATGCTTTACAGAATTGACCTGGTCTTGTTACATATGCTCTGCAATGACCCTAACTGCATTTTGTTAAGGTGTCCATTGTTATTTTTACAATTTTATTAGGAGTGCTCAATGAGGAGTTACAATTTTATTATTAGCTATAATCTCCTGTCCAAATTCTACTTTCAGTGATTGCTTTCTTCTTATCCCAGATCGCCTTTTGCATTTCTTAAACACAATCTTTTGCCATGCTGTCTCAAAGACGGCATAGGGTTGCAATGTGCCACTAGTCATTTGCCGTGTTTCACCATAGAAATGCCTGCCTTTTTTGTGGTAAATGGAATTATGAATTTATATTAATATAGCTATTTAAATTTGTGAGGAAAAGCTTCTGGCTGAAATTTGGCTGATAAATGTATGTGTTGTGATAGCAATTATATAAAGGAGCTGTGTCACAGAACAACCTTCATTTACTGTCTTGTAAACTATAGACAATTAACTTTGTATCTCTGACCTCTAATTTAAATGATCCTTCATCTGGATTTCTGTTCATGTTGCTTCAGGCAGCAGATTAAATTCATGGTTCTAGGAAAGATGATGGCTATTACTGCACAGCATATCCTGATCCCAGAGGATTTTAGGGAAGTTATAAGGTACTGAGATGCATGGTATTAGCAGGCTTACAGGGGAAAGAACCAGTTTCTCTCCTTGATGATGACTATTTCCACAGGAATTTGGCTGCTACCTTTTAATATTTCTGTTTTCTTTAATTTCCCAGCTAATTCTGGTTCCTTGCAAGGCCCACAGACTCCACAGTCTACAGGTAGTAATTCCATGACAGAAGTGCCAGGCGATTTGAAGCCCCCAACACCAGCATCAACACCTCATGGGCAGATGACACCTATGCAGGGTGGCAGGTATGAAAAAGACTTTGCTTCATTTTTTGTTGGGCTGTAATTGTACAACAGTTTAAGCCGGTCTTTCCCAACTGCTCAGACCCTCATCTGATGAGGGTGAGGTGAGCCCATCAGAGCCTTAAAAGCAGCAGAAAATAACTTCCTTTTGGAGGGGAGAGAGGGAAAGGGAGCTAGGAGTAGCAGCTGCATTAGCTTTCTGAACACCAGAGAAGGATCAGACAAGCACCGGTGCAAAGGGAGGCATGTGAATATGTGAAGAGTGGGGAGGAAGGTGGAACCCAGCCGCACCAACTTAGAAACACAGCCTTCCTCTCCTTGCTTACCCTGTCCTCCTCTGGTATACAGGTCCAGACATTCATGCCCAGCAAGGAGGAATGTGTGATTTTAAGGTGTTAGTTAAACTGAAATTATGAAAAGCATATAAAATAACAGTGGTTGAGATATCAGAGGATTCAGTGGATGGACCAAGAGATCCCTTTCAGTTCCTGTGTCCTTTAAGTCACACTGAGCAGCTTAATCTGAAGTGAAGCCTTGTCACCATTTGTTAAGGATCCTTAGCCCACTGAAATCGAGAAAAAAATCCAGTTCTCATTGACTTCAACAGTAACATAGCTGAGCTCTGAACTATGTACAGAGTCACTCTGAACATACTTAGGTTCTTCTTTTCCTCCATGCGTAATACTGCATGGAAGATAACAAGAACCTTTTAAAATCATCTTTAATTCATACTGAGTTTTCTTTCACTATGTAAAAAATTTTGTTTTGCCTTAAGAATAAATCTGATAGTTATCAGGGAAACTCTTTTCCAAGCCAGATTCTAAAGGGCTTTAGAATAAAGCTGGCTGCAGCCATAAAGGTTAGTGCCTCTCCATAACAGTAAATGGTATTTGGGAGGTAAATCAAGTGTTACTGTTTAGTCTTTCCTCTAGTAAGAGAGCAATGGGGTGCTTGGTAAATTTGAAAGGTAATAAATATGAAACTGATAAAAAGTAATACTATTTTGACACAGCATATAATTAACCTGTGGAGCTCACCGCCTTGGGGTAGTGAGGCAGACAGCTTAGGGAAATTTCAGAAAGGTTTAGACTTTTATATGAGTAATAGTAACATGCACAGTTGAATTAGATTAAAAACCCTGATCTTTAAGGTAAGTAGCAAGATAAGCTTGCGGAAAAAAATGGGTAGATTTTAAAAATGATTTTCCATTGTGAAAGTTTTTTTGCATCCTCCTCAGACATAGCTTACACTGATCACTGCCACAGCAGCATGGGCTAGGTGTGTTACAGTGCTGTCTGTTTTCACAGTTCTTATGAATACATGATGATGTTAATGCCTCCTTCTTCTCATCTGCTAGAAACAGCGCAGTTAGTGTGCACGATCCCTTTTCTGATGTAAGTGATTCAGCATTCCCAAAGCGAAACTCCATGACGCCAAATGCACCATACCAGCAGGGAATAAACATGCCAGATATGATGGGAAGGATGCCATATGAGCCGAATAAAGATCCTTTCGGTGGAATGAGAAAAGGTATTTTTTTTTTGTGGGAGCGTAAGTCTTCTTTCCCTTCTTCTATGTAATCAAGATGTTCTACTTGTCAGAATGAGCTTTTTTACTTCACTGATTTTGCCATTGGTAAAATAGTATCCTTGCAGCAAAAAGAGAGGTGCAGTACAACTGTGTTTCATTCTGGTCTGGTCATATTTTCCCCTCTCAGAGTCACACTGTTTATTTAAGACTTAACAGAATCCTAAAAATGCTTGTAGGAATACATTTCAGGAAATGGCATAAATTCATAGGGTTAGATTTTGTGCAATGCTGTATGTTTCTTGAAGGCAGTAAGCTACTTTGCAAGTCAGATGCTGGACTTCAGTGATAGAATGCGAAGGAACTGAGTAAGTGTCCTAATACTCTCTATCTTAGTTTACATATTTTTCAGAATAGGAAAGCTAATTTTTTTTCTCATTTGGACAGCCCCTGACAAAAGGTGATAAACACTCAAAGTTTGTTTCTTTTTAGAAAGCAAAAATTAATGTCAAACCTGACTCAAATCCTTTTGTGCACTTAACCTACAGATGGTTTTGTGGATATTGTAAAACGTGCTTAAAATTAATCTTGCATGCCTCACATATAGGAAAGTGGGAGGAAAGAACACAAGCAGTGCTCACAATGGCTGCAAAGAGAAGAGCAGATGGAGGAGATGAGATGAAATTAAGAAAGTGGAAACTAAAAGGGAGGAATGAGAACAAGAGGTCCAGAAATCAGGGGAAGAAAGATACATGATGAAGTGGGGAGATGCTTTAAAATAGATAGTTGATCTGATGTGATTTTCTTTTTTAAACCTTTCCTTTAAATCCTTATACCTGAACTGTGAACACTATCATAGCACAGCTGGAGGAAGGGAAAACCATTTCTTCCTTAGATTCACTTCAGGTGTTTATATCTATGTGAGATTAAGTGGGTTTATTGCACTTTGTCATACATTTCACATTTGTCCTGTCGAAACAGAAATGTCTCTTTTCAGTATCTACTATGAGGAACTAAAAGATAGAGTCTCTTCCTCTATTTGCTTGGAGATTTATATCCAATAATTGTAGTCAATGTACCTTTTCTTGGACCTGTAGAATGTGCCTGTCCTGCTTGAGAAGCTACATTAGGATACAGGATCCTTTACATAACTAAATTATGGTATATATGTGTGTGTGAGGGCTTTATGGGAAAAAGAAGAGCCTGATTTTGACAGCTCTGCAGTCCAAACTAGAAGATTTGCTTTCATCTGTTTTGTAAGGTTTACGTTTGCACTCATATTTAGTATTGCTTGAGATGAAAAGAACAAGAGCAAGTTCATCTTCAGCTGTTAAGACCACGGGGAGGAAGCTGCCTGGTGCCTGATGACCTCAGTTCCACAGGATGAGATTACATTCCTCGTTTGCAGCTCCTTAATATTATACCCATCATCTTAGTAGTGGTGCTGCTTCATGTGTTTTCATCAGACCCTGGAGACCTTGTCAGACACCAGCTAATTCTCCTTGGTAGTGTTAGGGATCAGAACATTATTTTAAAATACATCATTTAATAGAAAGACATCTTCAAACACCCAGAATAATATATTTAATTTCCCTTACTGTTGCAGTGCCTGGAAGCAATGAGCCTTTCATGACCCCTGGACAAATGCCTAACAGTGGAATACAAGATATGTATAACCAGAGTCCATCTGGAGCAATGTCCAACATGAGCATGAGCCAGCGACAGCAGTTCCCTTATGGAAGTGGCTATGACAGGAGGTGAGTCAGTCTTCAGGAAAAAGCAAAGCCCGTTAGTGAAAATGATCCCTTCTCTCCCCTTCTCATTCTCCCGTTGCGCCTTGCAGAGAACATAGCAGCCTACATTCCCTACAGCATCTTGGTAAATCACTGGGAGTCAGACCACTGGTAATGACTGAGTCTGCTGTTCACAGAAATTAATAAGGAGGAATTGTCACACCTTAGAAGTCACTCAAGCTACAGCAGATCAGCACATGGGTGTGTTTCACAGCTGCCTTCAGCTGGCTGCTGGTCTGGTCTGTGATGGCATGAAGTAGCACTTGAGTGCTATTGCATGCTTCTGCATGCTTCTGGCCATGTTTTCATCTAAACAGTTGTTGATGGGCTTTTTATGAAGAACAAAATGCACAGCTTAAGTATGTGTGATTTGTGGTCAGTTAGTGAATTGCCTCTGGAGAGTCTGGAGTCTGTTGTCTGAGCTGTAGGGGCACCAGTCTTGCAGTGTGTCTGTCAGGACCCTCATAAGTTTGTCTTTCGGTGAAGCACACAGGATAAATTTGGTCCTCTTTTGTTCATCCCAGGAAAGGCTTTGGGAAATAAACAAACAAACAGATAAAACAGTAAAATCACTGATGCCTGAGCATTGGTATAGCAAGCAGAATGGCTTGAGAATGTTTGGATTATGTGAAGTATTCTGGTAGGTTTTGCAGCTCTGGCTGTATTCATACTTTTACTTTCATTAAGCTGTGTACTGCAGTTCCACTTTTTGTTTCCTCATGGTAGCCAAAGTGGTGCAGTGTGGGTCTTTTAAGTGTAATGGCGGAGGAGTTTTTGTCAGTAGCTTCAAGCGGTAGATATGTAGAGTACCACAAGTATAATCATGTTGTTCAACAGGTCATGTTGCCGGGGAGTCAGCAAGAGTAAGGGTCCTACTGGAAGGTGATAAATCAAGAGAATGTTTTCATTAAGGGCTGTGTTTTGTTTTATTTTGTTGGCAATTTTGGAGAATAAGTGCTTTTTACAGAATGAGGTTTCCTTTGTCATTTTTTAGGTCGGATCATGGGCTGGGTCCTGAAAGCAGTATGGCACCACCTGGTCAAAACAACATGGTGCCTTCAAACAGTGACCCAAGCATGTACTCTCCTAATCGTTACCCTGGCCAGCAAAGGTGAACACTGATTTCTCTGTTTGTAATATTTGCAATAACCAGCTAACGAGTGCTAGCAGCCACTGTGAGAGCATTTAGACAGAATATGTCTGGCCTTTTGATGTGCTACTTCTGTTTTGTCTGTTCTTTAGAGTTCTACCATTGGTTCCATTTCTTACAGGGCAGAGGCTTGGGTGAATCAGTTGACTTTTTGTAGCCATAGGATCAGAGATGTTAGAAAAGGAGTACACGTCCTACCTTGCATATGTCCCTACCAATGCTGAAGTAGAATGTTCTTATAGGCCCAAGTACTCCAGAGCAGCATTAAATGACAGCAGTTATCAGGCTTCCACAACTTCACTGGCTTGTGGTTATCCTGTGGCTAACAAATTGAGTGTTTAGAAAGTGTTCCCTTATGTGTAACATAGATGCTCAGTTTTATCTTATTGCATGTACCATCTCAGATAACTGTAGACAATTCCCATCAGTTATCTTGTTCTTTTAACTGGTGTTAGGTAGTTTCTCTCCACCTACGTCATAATTTTAGGAGATACTAAACGGCTATTGCTTTCGTTCTGGTCAACTCCCCAAAAATGTGAGTTTTCTATGCTTTTGAAAAAATGAGGTCACATTAGTTCTTTTAACATGTCAGGTTCCCCAGTCCTCTTGTTTCTCTGACCCCTTCTGATATATCACTTCCATAATTATACTTGAATGGTAGATGTGTTCTCACTGGTAGTGCAACAGAGAGGAATTACTGACATATTGGTCTGCAATAGTGTTATCTATCAGTCTTAATACTTTCCAAGTACTTCATTTCAGCAATGTAAATTTCATTCAGATGTGCTAAAAGTATTTCAGTTGCACTATGTGCTCCTCACAGATCTTGAAGGCCACAGGTAAGTTTCCAGGTGCAACACAACTCTGCCTCTTACGTCTATGCTTCATTATGTAACTTTAATTACAAATTACATGAGCATTAGCAAAAACGTGTGCTGTTTTTACTTGGTAATGTTGTATTTAAATGTTATATGTTACAATGACATTTGTACTCACTTTCTGTCACTATCAGCAGACTAAAATCAGAATTTCAAAATCAGCAGTTAACTACTGATTATATTCTGAAATAATCCAGAAAGTAGCTTGCTTGGAGACCGACTTCTTAAAACACAGGAATTTTGGCTTGCAAACTTTGAGCTGTACATCAGATACTTTTCCATATAAGATGGGTTCGTAGCAGCTGCAGCTGCCTTTCTTTCCTCTTTGCTGACCATACCCTGTTCCCATTCCTGACTGCTACCTCTAAATCTCTCTGATGCATCTTCACTGCTCCTCCTTTCTTCTATCTGCTTTATCTCCTTCCTTCCACTACCAGCTCCAGCAGAGTTTACTACATGAGGATCAGGACCATACCACACTGTACCTTCATGTTGTTTCCAAATGGCAAATATCTTCAAGGTGCAAGATCACCAGAGTACTTTGCTTTTCCTGGCGGCTTGGAAATTCCAGCAGCTCTAAGTGTTGATTTGAATGCTTCATTTCAGGCATGAACCATATGGGCAGCAGTATCCAGGACAAGGACCTCCCTCAGGACAGCCACCATATGGAGGACATCAACCTGGAATGTATCCACAGCAGCAGGTAGGAGAGGGGAAAACAGCTACATTCATAACATTTGTTTAATAAATGTCACCCCAAAATTCTGTATACATTCAAAAATGTGCTTATACATTTTATGCCTTTTGGCACAGAGGAACACTGTAGTTCTGGTCAAAATCACAGCCCATAGGGATAAGCAGTGTATGTGCAGCTATAGGAAAATGTGTTCATTACACTGGAAGAGTGTAAATTTTAACAGATGTTCTGTGGCTTTGGATGTATATCAAGTGATTGTCCCCAGTTAATAACCAGCAGACTGGGAAACTATAATTCATAGGCTAGTAATTTCTTGCTGCCTCAATTCCAGAAACAAACAGGAAAGCTGCTTGGCTGGCAGGTTGAAGGACTTTAACTTAATGTCATGCAGCCAAGTGAACCCACCGGAAAACTGGAACAAAGTAAAACGTGCCACATTCTCAATTATTTAGAATGCTTTCATGGGTCATATGAGATACCTATCTAAAACAGATCAGATGGCACATGTTATCACAGGTAATAATATGGTACAAAAACATGAGAACGTTATTAGTGTTGAAAATAGTTTAAACAGTTGTACATTCCAGTCTTCCTGTGTAACAACTTTGAAAATATAAGTTATATTACTTAATAAGATTTTTTTGTTAGGTGTATCATTAGTACCTTGTGGGCTAAATCCCATCTTATAAATCAACAGAAAACTCCACTGACTTCAACAGGATCAGAGTTTCATTCTCTGTGTTATTAATTCATTGCTAATCATGCAATAATTAAAGTTGAAGTTAGCTTCCAAAATAGAAAGCATTCCCCTGTAATATACAAATTAAAATGTAAGCTAGTGTTCAGCCAATTTCAGATAGTCCTTTTCGGTTTGAGATAGAGCTTTACTAGAAATTCATGGGGGGAAACTTAAGAGAGGAAATCTTTGGTTGCACTGTACTGCAAATGCATGTACATTTCAATTTCAGAATTTCTTGTTTATCTCTTTGGTTCATAACATCCCTAAAACAGCATAATCAAAAAACTGTTTTGTTGTTCTTTATGATGAGCATATGCTAGCAGTCTGGGTGATTTAGCGGGGAAATTGCAAAGATATAGAACAGAACAGTTTGTGATATTCCATGCTACCATATGCAGGGAATATATTAACTACATGTTCATTTAAGCAAGGAGACAGCTAGAGTTTGTAAAAATATCTTTGGCCCAGTCCTTGGTGCGGTTTATATGCTTTGTACAGTGACTTTTGAATGCAAAATGCATTAATGCAAAAAAGCAGTGCAGAATGAAGGGCAAGGATCCTGGCTGGCCTCAGCTTCTCTCTCCCACTCCCAGAGGATTCCACTTCTTCATTTAGCTAGAGATTAGGTTGCCACTAGCTTATTTTCAATTTCCTAAATCTCGCTCTAAAGTGGTACAGGAAGAATGTGAAAAATGACCCTTTCAAAGCATTATCTAGAAATTGGAGGCTAGGGAATGACCTGGGAAGGAAGTGCTTGGAGCCTGAGCTTCTGGGGCTAATGAAGCACTTTGAGCCAGGTTTTTCAATCCTGTACGAATGCTCATACCTCAAGAGCTGTTATGCAGCCGGTGACCTGTGTTGGTGCCTTTTGGTGTGCTGTGAGGTCTCAGAATTCCATATGCCCAATGTGGAAAGAGACACACATTGTGCAGCCTCAGTCTCCTGCCGAACCTTTACACAGGAATGGTTATTCAGGTACATCACTGTCCTCAGCACTGGCCACCATGAGGCATGTTGCCACTACGTATACAAGAGTGTTAAACTGCTTTTGAAAAGGCACATGCTTTATTCCCAAGTGTCTGCTTTAAGTGCTCTGAGTCACTGTGGCAAAACATACACCACCTTTTTAGGTGTGGCAGCTGCCAAGTCAGTTCATAGTGTGTAAATTAGCCCCTAGGGTGGAATTTACTATAGCAAGTAGTTTATGTAATGCTGAAAAAAGGTATTTCTCAGATAGCCAGACAGCTCTATAGCAAGTTTTAAAAAAAATACTTTCATACAATACGGTAGTTGTGGTTTTATGTGCACCATAGTTGGAAGATGAGTTTATGAATCCCAGAGCTGTTTTAACTGGCCCATATTGAATACATACAGAATTTTATCCAATCTTAACTCTAGTACATTAGTATACATTGTACAGTGTGACAGAACTACAGTTTCCGGGGGAGCTGTAACTTTGGATTTACCGTAGAACATATATTCAGAAATCACCCATTTAATTCACATTTTTTTTGCTTCAGAGCACTCAGTGTGGTTTGAACTGTGGAATGAACTCCCACAGGTACTAAGGACCGCTGCAAACCGCGCCACTTTCCCCTCAAACTGTGACATGTCTTTTTTTTTGTTCTGCCATCTTAAACATAAATACATGCAAGCTTGTATGGTTTAAAAACAACTCTGCTCCCCCCAGGGTGAAACAGCTGACCTCATACAACATTCCCCACTTGAGAGGGTGAGAAACAAAGAGGGAATAAACCGTAGGTGGCAGCTGTTAGTAACATTGCTTAAGTCATTTCTGGTCAGCAGAGTAGGAGCCTGCAGAGACAAGAACGGAACGTTTGGATGTGACCATTCGCTGTAAAAATCTCACAGTAAATTAAATGTGATTAGGATTGTTTGGGAAGGGAGATAGTTGCCCAAACAGGACCTTGTTCCTGAGAATTACACAGAGTAGTAAATGCAGCAGAATGTTTTCTCCTACTAATATATTTACTGTATGTAGCCTATGCCCTGTCGTAAGAGCCAGTGTTTCAGACATGTATGCTTGAGGCATATCTTGTTATTTTAAGAGTTTATTCAGTGTAGTCTCTTGAAAAGATTCACTGAGTGGCTTTGAATTTTTTAAGATTTTTCTTCTTGGTAGACTAAGCATAAAAAAGAAGTGAAAATATTTTAGTTGGTGAGGAAAAGTTGCCTTTTCACGCATGTCTGAAATGACTAGTGGAATTTAATCTGACAGATAGGAAGGGAAAGAGGAAGGGAGAAAATGAGAACAAGCATAAGAAAATTTAGCCCAAGGATAAGTTTCCTTTTAGTATTAAGTTATAAGCACAGCAAAACAGAGGCTAAAAAGAAAATGCTGGATCAAACTCAACCAGAGCACTGCATGCCTCACTCTGGAATCAGCATGAGCTCTCTAGAACTGAGCGCCTTCAGCTTTTTAAATGAGCTTTCAGCTAATGTATTTGTATTGTCTATGGTGTAAAAGTGATGCATCTTCTTCCCAAATTCTTTTTTTCAGAACTATAAGCGACACATGGATGGCATGTATGGGCCTCCAGCCAAACGCCATGAAGGGGATATGTATAACATGCAGTATGGCAACCAGCAACAGGAAATGTATAACCAGTACAGCAACGCTTACACGGGGCCTGACCGGAGGCCCATGCAGGGACAGTATCCGTATCCATATAACAGGGAGAGGATGCAGGGCCCAGGACAAATGCAGCAGCATGGAATACCTCCCCAGATGATTGGTGGCCCCATGCAGTCATCATCCTCCAGCGAAGGTCCTCAGCAGAACATGTGGCCAACACGAAATGATATGCCTTACCCTTACCAGAACAGGCAGGGTCCAGGAGGCCCTGCACAGGCCCCACCGTATCCAGGGATGAACCGCACTGATGATATGATGGTACCTGACCAGAGGATAAACCATGAGAGTCAGTGGCCTTCTCATGTCAACCAACGTCAGCCTTCTTATATGTCATCCTCAGCCTCCATGCAGCCTATCACTAGACCTCCTCAGTCATCCTACCAGACGCCACCCTCTATGCCAAACCACATCTCTAGAGCTCCAAGTCCAGCATCCTTCCAGCGCTCTTTGGAAAACCGTATGTCTCCAAGCAAGTCTCCTTTCCTACCCTCCATGAAGATGCAAAAGGTTATACCCACAGTTCCAGTGTCACAGGTCGCAGGACCTCCACCCCAACCACCACCAATTAGGCGAGAAATTACCTTCCCCCCAGGCTCTGTAGAAGCATCCCAACCAGTCTTAAAGCCAAGACGAAAGATTACCTCAAAAGATATTGGTAAGCATAAAAACAAAATCCAAATATAGAAACAGGTTGGGAGAAAAGGACTTACATTTTTATTTTCTTTTACACTTTAAGACTATTTTTACAAGTAGTTAACTTTGGTAGCTCTAATGTAATTGCCTTCAGTAAAAATGTAATACCATATGCATCAGTAAGGATGATAGGTAAGACTCGGCCCAGACAATCTGATATGAAATGAAAGCAGTTTTTATATGGAGACTTGAGGTCTCTAGAAATGCATTAAAAATGAAGCTTGCCTCAGATTTCCAAATGATGTAAGTTGAAAGGTGCTTCAGAATGTCTGCTGAATCACCAGTACAATACAACATTTAACTGAGCAAAGCTCTCTGTGTTCCTGTTCCACAGAAGCCCATTGAATGGCCCATTTATTCATTCCATATTATTTGTCACGGTTGTTTCTCCCCCTGTTCTTTCTCAAGTCTCTTCTTATTTTGAATTCCTGTTACTTTTCATATGCTCAAGTTCTTGTACTTCCAAGTTTCCACACTCCTGACAGAGTATTCTACCTTCATTTACCTATAATTTGGTTTGGTCAACTTTTCTAAGTTTGTATGATTATTTTGGCTTTAGCAAAGTCAGAAGGAATGGCCCTGTTAAGGTACTCTCTGCTAAGCAGCAGTTACAGAAAAACTGAACGGGACTGAGTGGTGAAGGCAGGGTCTTAACCAGTGTTTTAGTAACTATTTCATTTAAATTCTGCATCCTCAGAATGTCACAGTTTAATCTTTCAGAACTCATTAACGGCCTCCGAGGATGCACTAATACTGTTTTACTTCTCCTCCTTTCTTTCCCCAGTAACTCCTGAGGCCTGGAGAGTGATGATGTCTCTTAAATCTGGTCTTTTGGCTGAAAGTACCTGGGCGCTAGACACTATTAATATTCTTCTGTATGATGACAGCACTGTTGCTACTTTCAACCTCTCTCAGGTAAGTGGAAAACCAGTTTACTTCTCAACCTTCCAAGGAAAGAAAACTGAAATAAGATACCTACAGAAATGCTGAAATCCTTTTAAATTAATTGCAATTAACATAAATTTGAACATTGCAAAACTTCTCCTTTTTATAATTGGTAACAGTAAGTGACAAGAGTTAGCTTTATGTCAAATAATAGCCTGAAAGAAGAGTATCTCTTATAGAAGGGAGTATGTAGGAATATAAGAATTTGGGCACTGACAGGAGGCTAATGTGTAAATTCACACACGGTGATAGTACAAGGACCGTCCCAGAAAGCAGCAATATGTTAGTAATCTTGTTTAACTTGTGTTTCCATAAAAGGCTTTGCAAAACTACATTAAACTGATTTAAGGCTGTCTTTTGGTGACTACTTGTCTTATTCAGTAGTTCCATACTAGGCTGCGGGATTTTTTTAATTGCTTATTTTCTGTTTGGTTTCTTCTGCCAGTAAATTAAGTTCGCACAGAAAGATCAGATTGACAATTTAAAGGCTAAAATCCGTTTTCTGTCCACAGGTTGCAAATAACACAGGATTTACCAGTGTGTGCTTTTGCCTCACTACCTCCCAGCATTTTTCAGCCCTGCTCTAACCATTGGTCTGTTGGGTGGTAGTAATAGATGACGTGCTGATAATGCACATCATCTAAAATTTGTACAAATTAAATATTCAGTTTCTCTGCTCCATTCATTCCTTGGTTACTAATAGTGTAACTCATCATTTTTTAAATATAATGACCTCTTTTTTTTTAAATACAGACACAAATGGTACATTTCATCCCACCTAACTTTAGAACTATGGATATCTATAGCATGATTCATCTCATCCTGAAGTAGAGATCTAAAATAGGTCAGATGAATCATACCCTAGAAATGGCCTGTAAAAGACCACTGATTATAAAAGGAATCTAGACAGTTAGGTTAGGTGTGTAACTGTTGTGTGTGTTTGAAGTTAAGTGAGGTGAATCTCCTCTGAATTCTATTAGAAATTACATTAGTGCCCCCTGTGCAAGTTACAGAGAATACTTGGCATATTTTATATTATTTTTTTGGTTACTTCTGCCCTGGACTCTATTTCCACCTGCATTTGATGACTGATAATTCCTGCAGTTTGTAAGCATCAGTTTGTTCTTAATTCTTCAAGGGTTTGGCAATTGTAAAAGAATATAGAATGGACAGAAGGATACATTTTGCTAAAAACCTATTAGCCCATGATTAAAAAAACCTCAAACATTAAAACCCAGACAATCAGGCTGAATATATCATATGAGCAAAGAATTTTTAATAATAAAGCTACCGAGTGTAAATGAATACCAATCCAACCACTGCCTTTCCATAAGAAAGTGATTACAAGTTAATTAAGAGGATTAAACCTAAATGAAAACTGTTTCTGAAGGGTGAATTACAGCACCGAGCTCCAATAACAATTTTTTAAACATTGCCGGGCAAAAATGGAACTATTCCAACAGAGATGGGATATTAATCTAGGATGTCAGTACCTAGGACTCTGAACTGCAGAGTCCTACAGGACAGTTGGTTTTAGAGACTGAGAGACAAAGAGGAGGAAGATTTGTAAACTTTAGACATCTAATAAAAGTACAAGTCAGAAAAACTGAGTTAGAAACTTCGGTACTCTGTACAGAAAGGGAAGAATACTGGACACTTCCAAAGGGGAAGAGCAGCTGGACTAGGTGTCTGCTGTAGCTTAAAAGAGGTATATGAATAAAGTTCTGTACTTCCCATAGCTCTTCCAGTTTAAACAAATGGTACTATGATACTATATACTGTTTGGACAAACACTAGAAGAATTTCCTTTGATTAATTTCTGCAATGCAGGATCTAGCCACAAGTCCACAGCAGGAGGAGGGAAATATTCACAGATGTATGCATCAGTGTTCCATCAGTGTTCCATGCAGACAAAAATATTTATCTGATTTTTATGTTCTTTCTTCTCCCTTCAGTTGTCTGGATTTCTTGAGCTTTTAGTAGAATATTTTAGAAAATGCCTGATTGACATTTTTGGAATACTTATGGAATATGAAGTGGGAGATCCAGGCCACAAAGCACTTGATCACAAAGCAGCCAAGAAAGATGATAGCCAGTCCTTGGCAGAGGATACTGGAAAAGAGGAGAACGACGAATGTATTGACTATTTTGATGAAGATGAGGAGGAGGTGGAGGATGAAAAGGTAGAAGGAGAAGAAAAGAGCATTGTTTTTTCCACTCCTGGTGCCATTGCTGATCCAAGTGAGAGGCCAAAACAAGCCAGTAAATTTGACAAGCTGCCAATAAAGATTGTCAAGAAAAATAATCTCTTTGTTGTTGACCGATCTGACAAACTTGGACGCGTTCAGGAATTTGATAGTGGACTTCTCCACTGGCAGCTTGGTGGTGGTGACACAACTGAGCATATCCAGACACACTTTGAAAGCAAGATGGAGATTCCTCCACGCAGGAAAGCCTCTCCTCCCTTGAACTCTTCAAGCAAAAAGAAGGACCTCGAGGGGAAAGGTGAATCCGAGGAACAACAAGAAAAAAGTATAACAGCAACTATTGATGATGTCCTCTCAGCTCGGCCAGGAGCGTTGCCTGAAGACTCAAACTCTGGTTCCCAAACAGAGAGCAGTAAATTTCCCTTTGGGATCCATCAAGCCAAAAGCCACCGGAATATTAAACTGCTGGAGGATGAGCCAAGGAGCCGGGATGAGACTCCTCTATGCACCATAACTCACTGGCAAGACTCCTTGGCCAAACGCTGCATCTGTGTGTCAAATATCGTCCGTAGCTTGTCTTTTGTGCCTGGCAATGACACCGAAATGTCCAAACATCCAGGCTTGGTGCTGATCCTGGGAAAGTTGATCCTTCTTCACCATGAGCATCCAGAAAGAAAGCGAGCGCCGCAGACTTACGAGAAAGAGGAAGAGGAGGACAAAGGGGTGGCCTGCAGCAAGGATGAGTGGTGGTGGGATTGCCTCGAGGTCTTGAGGGATAATACATTGGTCACATTAGCCAACATTTCTGGGCAGCTAGACTTGTCTGCTTACACAGAAAGCATCTGTTTGCCAATTTTGGATGGCTTGCTGCACTGGATGGTGTGCCCGTCTGCGGAGGCACAGGATCCTTTTCCAACCGTGGGGCCCAACTCAGTTCTTTCGCCTCAGAGACTTGTGCTGGAGACCCTGTGTAAGCTCAGTATCCAGGACAATAATGTGGACCTTATCTTGGCCACCCCCCCATTCAGTCGTCAGGAGAAACTCTACGCTACTTTAGTTAGGTACGTTGGGGACCGCAAAAACCCGGTCTGCCGAGAAATGTCCATGGCGCTCTTATCGAACCTTGCCCAGGGGGACACATTAGCAGCAAGGGCAATAGCTGTGCAGAAGGGAAGCATCGGAAACTTGATAAGCTTCCTGGAGGATGGGGTCACTATGGCCCAGTACCAGCAGAGCCAGCATAACCTCATGCACATGCAGCCTCCACCTCTGGAGCCACCTAGCGTAGACATGATGTGCAGGGCAGCCAAGGCCTTGCTGGCCATGGCTAGAGTGGACGAGAACCGCTCAGAGTTCCTTTTGCACGAGGGTCGTTTGCTGGATATCTCAATATCTGCTGTCCTGAACTCTCTGGTTGCATCTGTCATCTGTGATGTACTTTTTCAGATTGGGCAGTTATGACATAAGTGAGAAGCCAAGCATGTGTGAGTGGAGATTAGAGGGTCACATATAACTGGCTGTTTTCTGTTCTTGTTTATCCAACGTAGGAAGAAGGAAAAAAAAAGAATCTTTGCTCCTCTGCCCCATTCACTATTTACCAATTGGGAATTAAAGAAATTATTAATTTGAACAGTTATGAAATTAATATTTGCTGTCTATGTGTATAAGTACATCTTTTTATTTTATTTTTTTTAACCAAAGTTGCTGTCTAGTACATTCAAAGGTCACACTTTTTTTTTCCATAGATTATCCTTTTCAATGTTCTTTTCCATGTTTGTATTGCATATTTTTTGGGAAGCGAACTAGTGACTTTTTAAAAAAGATGTTATGGCAAACCATTGTATGATGGAAAAAGAATCTCACCACTTTGAAACAAAAAGGTGAAAAATAACCAACATACCAAGTTCCTGTGTGTTTTATTTTTTCAAATAAGGAAAAAATAATAAAAAAAACTTGTATACCATCACCCAAAGCTCTGTGCAATAGAAGATTCTAGTGATGTAGGTGTAGGGGATCAAGGAGGGTGTCAGTCAGTAGTCAAAATACAAAACGATACTGGTTTCTCCTCAGGAGAAATGGTTGCATTAGGCTAGGAGCAAAATAAAACAAAAAAAAAGTCAAGTTAAAAGATTTTTAAACAAAACCTGATGATAAACATCAATTGCTTCCTCACCAGAACTGTCTTGTCTACATCTGTTTTTTTTGACCTTCCACAATGACAGTTCTTCACAATTCCTTTAATCATTTTTTAAAATATTTTTTTATTGCCTAAGGGCCGTGATGTATATAGAAGTTGTACATTAAGCATACCCTCATTTTTTTTT
>VZZY01006108.1:0-62623 GCA_013400335.1 Eurystomus gularis | reverse complement strand
TTTGTTTTTTTTTTTTTTTTTAGTACAAAGTTTTTAGTTTCTTTTTCATGATGTGGTATCTACAAAGTGATAGTAGAATTATTTTTTCTTTCATTTGGGCCATATCTCCAAAAAATAATAAAAATAAAAAAAAGAAAAAAGAAAAAACCCAACACAGAAAATCAACAACTGAGGGTAATGTACAAGTTTCTGTATGTATAAAGTCATGCTCTATTTCGGGAGAGCAGCCGATCACAATTTGCTTTATAAATCAAGGTGTGGAAATGGTTACGTATGGATTGATTTAAGAAAAAGGTTACCAGTCTACAGACAAAAAAATATATACAAGAAAAAAAAAAAAGGAAGAAACACAACTTCAAAGATTTTTCAGTGACAAGAATCTGCATTTGTATTTCAAGATAATGTAGTTAAAAAAGAAAAAACTTGATGTAAATTCCTCCTTTTCCTCTGGCTTAATGAATTTCATTTATTCAGTATAAAATCTTTATATGTTCCACATGTTAAGAATAAATGTACATTAAATCTTGTTAAGCACTGTGATGGGTGTTCTTGAATAATGTTCTAGTTGCAGTGTGGGATATCGGAAAGCAAACTAATTACAAGAAAGAGCAATAATGATTATTCTCTTTCCCCTACTTTATTATTATGACCTTCAAAAATACTACGCGATTGTATTGCAGCGATTTGCTCTCCTTTTAAAGCCTTCTCGCATCACAGAGAAGTGTTTTTAATTATTATTTATAAAACCACGGAGCCTCAAAAGGAGAAGACATGGCTGGCAAATGATAGTTCTGACTATGCAGGTATCCAGTCTCCATGCTGCGTTGGGGGGACTGAGGATGGACGTTAGAAAAAGTGGCAAAAGATTTTGTTAAAGCAATAACCAGCTTGAAGAAATTGATCTGTATTCACTACCTGTAATTCTCTCTGTTGGTTAAAGGTGCAAATACCCCAGTGATGCGGGTATTTAGAATAAACACCCCCCCACTTCTCGATACTGTATGTGTCATTGCATACTTACATGGCCTCTCTTTCTGGGAGTCCCCCATTAAAGTGGATCAGGCTTTAATAGAGCGCATCCATCGTTATAATTGGTGGGAGACGGCCATTTCAGTTTCAGGAATTATCTGGTTTCGGATACATCCACTCTCACCTGGCGATATCTTGTTGCTGAATATTGTTCAAGCACTAATTTTTGCTATTTCATCTTGGACCATTGACTTTGTTAGTGTGATCATAAAAAGCTAATAATAATCAATTTCCCTGGAATTGCCACATAATTACACTGTTAGTGGATATCCTCCTCCCCTCTCCAATAACAATACGGAGGTACTTGAAAATTACAACCCCCTTTGGCGTACTGCCCACCTTGTTCATATAGATTGCTATAACATTAATACACATAAGAGAATTTCAGAGACAGGTAAAGTACATACAATTATAAGCCAGGTTTGAAACGTGACTCCCTAGCGCCATGAGAAGTAATTTCTCCTTCTAGCTTTTCTTGCCCATTAATCTCCCCGCTCCCACATCACCTGCTGCAGTGGTCTCGCTTTCTCTTGCATATCCCTGCATTCAGAAATACGTGGTGAATTATAACCCTTCATCGCAGAAGGAGGCATATTTCAGGGGTGATTTTTACAGCTTAATACTGGGCAGTGTGGAATTAGTGTCCCCTGCTAAACTTAGTTCTTACTAACATTTTACTGCCTGATATTACCCCAGGGGTCCAAGCAAGCTGTTAAGTAAACCCTCTGCTGAGCAATACTCACCCCTTTCTTGTCAAGGACAAGAAGGGACGTCTGTTCTCTTTTCAGCTTTCAGACCCAGGGTCCTCTGGGGGAAACTACACCTGTGGCAAACAGCTCTGAGCTGTCAGAGGCAGCGCTTTAATGTTATTTGGGACTGCTCCGAGCCTGGGTAAACAGCATGGTGGGGGAAAAAACCCACGCAGCTAGCCAGGCAGCCACATAATGTCCACGTGTATGTAACATTACTGCCACTTCTCCAGTTGGGCCAGGAGCTAGCTGGGGAGCTGGAAGACTGGAAGGGAGAGGTTATTAATACAGATTCTGCCTGAACATTATTTTATGCTGTTACAGTGGGAGTAAATGATCTAAATCGCTAGTTGGTATTATGGCACATTCATCAGAAGAAAGGTGAAGCATAAGAACTTCAATTCCCTCTGTTGTGTGCGTATAATTTCATCTCTCCCACAATGTTCTCTTAAGCCTTTGGACACGACCTGCTAATGAGATATGCGAACGTAGCATGTTCTGACTGAATCCTGAACAAGTTTGAGCTGCTGTTGGTATTGTTCCTACAAGAAGTATTTTGGGTTTCAGTTTTAAAAAAAAAAAATTATACATTTTTGTGCTGATACGATGACAGATACTCTGTAGTGAAGCTCAGACTAGTACCAACAGGAAGGTGCAATGTTTGAAATTCTAAACCTGAAATGAGTTATTTAGGGGAAAGCAGACAGTATTTTAGGCAATAATCAAACACAAATATTTGACTAACATATATCAATAACCTACCTGTTTCTTTGGCAGGCCCCAGCAACTAATTGCTTATAGATTGAAAGAGCAGCAATGACATAGATAAACGGAGTCCCTGAATCTTACAGACTTTCAGAATCACTTCAGGAATTAAAAGATGCCTATCTCTTTTGGCAGGACAAAATGGCTTTGTTTCTTGTTAACAATCTCCTGCACTATTCTTAAAAAGAAAAAAACCATCCTGCTCAGAAACACCAACTTTTCAACTATCCAAAAGGAAGTATGCAGAGAAAAAAAAAAAAAATCATCCACATGCTTAAAGCCCCTGCACTCTCTCTTCCCTCTTCTGTTGCTGTTCTGCACCACAATCAGTGAACTCTGTGCCATACATCACTACCGTGAGGCCATTATCCTTCTGGCCTGGATACATCCAGAAGACAGATATACTTACTTAGAGAAATACTCTAGCAAAAGCATATGCTTGTCTTCCACATTAATGATTCCTCTACAGTACTTATACAGTGCAATGCAGGGTATACCTCTTGTTCTATGAATAGCATGAAAACACCTCTGAGTAATAAAGACTCAAGTGTAGCTGTCATTTATGACAAAAAGACTTCCATCCAAAAAAGATCCAGCCATTGCAGGGGGTAGTTTCATTTAACCAGTATTTTAACCCATATTATCGTGCTTCACACTCATTCTCAAGTTGCTGTTCGATGTTATTTAGTAGCAAAGAAAAAAAAAGCAAAAAAAAAAGTCTTCTCCTCCATTTCCCCCTCCCAGTATAAGAGGAAGAGCTGTAAGCTTCCATAGTGCAAGTGCCCAAGCTAACTAACTTGAAACTTAACTGGAACGTGGGGACTGAACCGAGATCGCACACAGCTAGTTCACCCTTTCAAGAAGCTGTGTGTAGGTTCCTTGGTCCACAAGCAACCGTACTGGTGTACCTAAGAAACAACACCCACCTGTTGTCCAAACACTGTAATAACACTGTTACTATCAGAGAAGTCACTCTTTTCTGTTTTGAGACACGTTCTCCAGAGAGGGGTGATTGCCTCTGTTTTTGTCGCAATCAACCTGACAATATCAAATATGTGGAAACCACACTTGCACACAAAACCACAAAGCAGTCCCTGCTGCAAAAAAGCTTCTTTTCCAAGTCATGAGCACGTAACTGCATGTGGAGACAGAGAGGAGAAAATGGAAACAAAAGCAACAGTAAACTGAAAAGGCAGGTCCCGCTCTTGTAGCAGAGTGAAATTAGGAAGAACATGGCCCCATACCACCTGCAAATTTAATTTTCCTCAGGGTAATCTGTGAAATTTCTGTGCGCTGTCCCCTTCTGTTTTCTCATTATGAAATCTTACACTTTCCATGTCCAATTCCTTTCCCTCCATCCCTCACAAAGATTTTTTTAAGGACTATTGAGTCTGAAGAAAGGAGATAGAAAAGTACTGAGGGAGGAAAGGGAGAAAAGACCTGGCCATTTGGAGAAAGGAAGGCTGAACAGGAAGACAGAGCTGAAAGACAAGCATCCCGTGACCCTGCTGTATGGCTCTATTTTTACATTTGGGTCATTCCAAACAAATGAGTAATTAAACCAAGCTAGAGGAATTTGGCATTTCATTGGTGGTTGGTATAAAGAAAAAGGAAGTAAAAAAGAGATATTAAGAGGTAGGGGGAGCAAGGGAAGGGAAAGCAAAGGAAAAGATGAGCCCCCACATGCAGACTGGTAAATTCAACTTTTACTTAATTACATTTACCTTTCAAACCCCCAAGACAGCAGGAATGGGGAAGGATTAATACTGTATTCATTATTAAATTCACCCCCATTTATTTATTTGTGCACTGTCAGAAACAGGTTTTCAAAGTCTGGCCTTCCTTTCTGTGATTGTCGGTAGCTGTGGGTACAGGAGACAGCTGCTCTGGACTGCATACCAAATCCAGCTATTCACATGCCTAAACAACTTGATTTGTGCTTCCCATTACTTATTCTAACAAAAGTCTAGAATGCATTTCATTTCAATGCTGTTGTATGGTGTAAAAAACTGTAGGTTTATACTTCACGTTGTTTTAACTGGCCTAAACTAATGAGATGAAGGAGCAAGATCCTCATCAGATACCTTCAACAGAGCTACAACATCTTACCTTGCATTTGTTAATTTACTTGGTCTGTCATTACTTAGTATATATTGCATTTCCATTAATTAAGGATAGTTATTTACATTGAAAGGGTGATGGGGTGAAATTGCCTAGCTAGCAGAGCAAATCCCTACTGACTCAGGCATCTGCAATGTTTATCCAGGTCTGCAAAGAGACTCCTGAAGGACGAACATTCTGACTTTTGCTCCACTGTGGAGTAATTTTAAAAGGCAAGTTTATGTAATATCACGCCAGGAGAAAGGTATATGGTTATCTAACATGAAAAACTGCCAGACACATGCTGGAAAAAGCTTACAGTACTCTGAGATACAATTCTACTTCACATGGAACAATTTGCTTATCAGTTCTACATATACATCTGCAGCTGAGGAGAACAAAACAAAATAACTAGTACATGTTTTACTGTCAAATTATAACACAAAACTGCAAAGTCAGCTCTTCTGTCTGTTTTTTCTCTAAGAATTTGAAAAGAAACAGTGTTCCACTGGTTGTATCACCACCACTAAAGCTTACAATGGCTCCTTATGGAAGGTTTCTTTTTTTTTTTTTTTCCCCCCAATAAGAAAGGTGAAGCAAAGGTACAGAGTGAAACACAATGACTGATAAATACTGAGAATTAAGCACAAGGCTTCATCAACAGAACTAGCACTATGCATTTTATATGCAGTTAGGGAAAACAGACTTGTAACAAGTTGTTACCAATATCCTGTGTCCCATCTGAAAAAAAAAAAAAAAAAAAAAAAAAGGTGTATTTCACTGTATTTCCATCCATTTTATACAGTCATGCAGATTTCACTGGCATATCTCATAACAGTGTCATGCAGGAGAAATTGCTCTTCTCTTTTGGTCTTTTTTTCCTTTACTCCCTAAGCCTCTCATGTTGCTTCCTTCCTTTCCCCTATACATGAGTACTAAATACAGAGTCCTGATTTTTTAAAATAACTGAATAGCCTGGGTTTTGTCTACTGTTGGTACCTTTTAGTATACGGAGGGATTTCTTCATTGTGCTGGATTGGATCACCGATCCTTGAGACAGGAGCATCTCCTGAAGGTTCTTACCCTGCAGGAAGCGCCCAACATTAACAGTGTGGAGGTGGTTGAGATCTGTCGGGGAGAGGTAAAGAACAGGAAAAGGCTTCAAGTTACATATTTGAAATTTCTAACTCCCCTTCAAAAAATGGGCATGTTACTTACAGTAGGCATAAATAACCAACCTTTCCGGTTAGCAACTATAACTTCTTCAGCTCTTCTGTTACATAGGGTCTTCTGAGTAAAAACAGTTTTCTTTAAATACCAATAAAACTGCCCATTTAAAAGCACTTAGATGCATGGCCAGTGTACCCTGTGAAAATAACATTACAGCCTCCATAACATCAGCCCAGCCACAGCTCATTCTGTATCTCAAGCAGCTTACACATATTTATCAGCCTAGCATATGCCAACCTTCTACAACATGCATATCTTGTCCGGGAAAGCCAACTCACAGAACCAAAATATTGACTACTGGACCATCAGCTGAGGTGTATTTTCTTCCCTATGCTATACATAAGGAAAAAAATCTACCATATATAATGTGTATGTACAGATCATATCCATTAAACATCTTATTTTAAACAGGAGATTTTTAAGCTAATTTCATTATCTTATTATGACAAGGAGTAGTGGTTTTAAGCTAGGAAAGGATAGATTTAGGCTGGATATTAGAAAAAAGTTCTTTAACATGAGGGTGATACATCACTGGAATGGGCTGCCCAGAGAGGTGGTGGAGGCCCCATCCCTGGAATCATTCAAGGTCAGGCTTGCTGAGGCTCTGAGCAATCTGACCTAGGTAGAGATGTCCCTACTCGAGTAGGGAGGTTGGACCAGATGACCTCTAGAGGTCCCTTCCAGCCTAGAACATTCTATGATTCTATTTTATCTTCAGCTGCAGCTAGGTACATTCTTCTGGCTGTGGCCTTACCCAAGGAGGTTACCATTCCTGGCCTGTGCCTCCTAGAAGTTATTACCACCCTGCAAACACAGCAGCACTACCACTAGCGGTACTGTTTCTAACTTAGTTCAAGCCAAGCAGGTTAAGCACTTAAAGCATTCAGGCTTTTGGTTTGCTTGTTTTTCCACCCAGAATATTTTGACAGCTGCTATGACCATACACTCACAGATTTATTCACCCATTCCACTATGAACAATGATTTGTTACTGGCTGCAAAATCTCCAGGAGCTGGTTGATTTGATTTACCTCCCAGAGCATCCCTAAACCGAGTTTAAGAGAGAGCTGACATGCATTGGACCTTCAGCCTGACTGCGCAGAGTGCAGCACAGCCATTTGCCCCAGGTACAGGCAGAGAATGTGGTGTTAGAATGATAAACTCATTCTGAAAGGGCAGTACAAAATACACTGATAAATCATTACCTAAGGAGATTGCACAACTCCTATTAAGTTCCTCTAATAGATAGTATAATCTGCTGTCTGCTTGGTTTGTAATGTCTGGACCTGCTATTTGTGAAACTATACCTTCTACTACAAGAACTGAAGAAAGGTTTCTCCTTTCCCTTCCATCTTGGGCAGGGGGACAGCCAACAGGTGATTGATCCATCACAAAGGTGTTGCAGCACCTGAAGGCCATCAGCAGCCCTCTTGCCTTGGGACTGAAAGTGGTGGTGGTGTTTGGAGGGAGGGCTGTTCCTAACTTTCAATTTTTAATTATTTAGTAGTCAGTATGGTGGGAGGTGATAAGGATACATGGAAAGAAACACCCATATCTTCCTCCTGGTCCAACCAGCAGGGCACCAGTGTCTACAGGGCTCCTCCTGGCCCAGCTCTCCACCCCTCCTCTCACACCATGCCTGCTTCTTCACATCCCACCAGTTTCCCTCCCTCCACCTGCAACGCAACAGGCAGCCCCGGCTCTGCCCACCCCGCCCCTCCCAGGTGCTGCCTTCAAGCAGCCCCATCCGGTGCAGCAGCCATTGGAACCCACCTTCAAGAACATTCTCAGCACCTCAGCAGCGGCCTTGGTGAAAAGCTGGGGTAGCCAAGCCACCATCCCACACGCAGCCCCTCTGCCCACAGGACAGCATTTTACTTTAAGGACTCTTTTAGGGAGCCCCTGTTTGCCACAGCACAGGGTGAGTTTTCCCCTCACACCCACCCTTCAGCTGCACTCAAACACATAATTCAATTATCGTAGGCTTAAATTTATTGTTTAAAATGGTACTTAGGTTTAATGCTTTTTCAATACTTCCTTGTCATTCGAAATCAATTCATAAAACTCTTTACACGTACTATTTAAATTAACTTTAATTCGAAGCCTTAGCAGAATCAATATTTAGCAGGTTTCTGCAATCCGTCCAAGTCTATTTACACAGGGAAAGCAGCACTGCGTGTGCCACCACAGGTGAGGAGGGAGCTGCCATCAGCAGCTGCCAGGCTCCTCTGCACCGGCTGGGGAGCACTGGGGCCCCAAGGTGGGCATCGTGCTGCCATGGGACTCCAACAGCACCCACAGCATGCCACTGAGGTTCCTAGCCCGCAAGTATCCTGCAACCCTTATCCACCTTTTTAATCAAATGCCATCAGTTGAATAATATCCATGATTTCCTGAAAAGTCAAACTTTTTTTTTTTTTCCTCCAATTGCAAACAAGGTAACTTGTTTGGTGCACTCAAAATGGAGAGGTGGGTATAAAAGCCTGTCTACATCATTGAATTCATTTTTTCCCCTTTCACTAGGTTGTGTTTATACGAGACCTCTATTTATGACCAAGGCTTTTGTCATCAGTCTTTGATAAAGCAGCAATTAACACACTATATCAAACCTAAGCACATACAAGATCAGCTTGTCCTAATTAAAAAAAAAATACGTATTTTAGCTCATATTGAAAGAAATACGAGTAGTAGTCATTCACTGAAAGAACCACTTTGTCATCCTTAAACTATTAAAAAATGCAATCCTCGCCTCGTGCTTACATGTATCTGGTAATATGCAATATTTTAAGATCTGCAATATTTTCAGTGGCAAGGTGATATATTAGAGACACACCTCATCATTTTCATGGGATAAAATTTAAAAAAAAAATCTTCTGTTCCAAAATAATTTGGCTGATGAAGAAAAAGTAACTGATAACATTTATTATGCAACACTCAAGATCAAACAATGATTTTGGTATAGTAAATTATGAAGAATGAAAGCACAACAATCATCTAAGCATAAATTTTCATTTTCTAATTAGTTTGTAGGCAGTGGTGTTTACTAAAGCTAGTATCAGCATTACCAGCTGTAGATAAGTCAAAGTTAAAAATGCATGGTATTACTGTATCTTGACATTCTTTTAAGAATCTTTTTGGAACTTCATTACTGTTTTGAAAATAATCAAATAAAAAAAGACCCATTCCCCCTTTAACCGTGTAGTAAAAACGTGTTGCAGTATTTTGGTATTTCTGTGGTTCAAGGCATCTGGTGGCTGCAGACTAAGATATCAAGCACATCTTGATTTTTATTTTTTTACTAGAAAGAAAACAACATAGTCACAGCAACATACAACAGATTGAATTATAGAAATTTTCTAAGTAAATAGATGAACACTGGCTAAAAAAACCAAAGGTCTCTGTGAGACTCTTAGATCTAAGACCAGGTGAAAAAGCAGACTGAACTTCTTCAGCAACAACTTAATTTGAGAGATCACAAACTGGTACAGATCAGCCTTCCCACCTCATATCGAAGCTCTGCTTAGATGCTGCCTTTCAGCCCCAAGGCTCAGTACGGGCTGGCCTGCCTTTGAATGTTCTTTCCAAGGCATTAAAAGGTTTGCAGCACACTGACCCTCTCCCTACCTCTTCCACCCTCTAACCTGGAGGAGGGCTGACAGGGGCTGAAGGACTCCGGGGCACAAGCTGGCCTGTGGCTGAGCAGCTGCTAAGAACTACAAGCTGTGTTTGCTCTTATGATGCTACTTCTGATGTTATGTTCAATGTGTTAATGTACGCTGTCCTTGCAAGTGGCATCAACGTTGAAGTTGTGGGTTCTTTGGACTTTGAATCAGATAATGCATCCTTCACATTCAGAGAACTTCTGTATTTCATTAATTCATCATGAAATCAGAGAGGCTCAATCAAACTAAAGCAGAGCAACAGCAAGCAGAAATAACTACCCTGGGTTTTCAGTACAGACATTTCAATAACTGAGATATTCATAACTTGAAGTAAGATTTCTGTTACTCTAACTTTACTTTCCATATTCCAGAGAGTATTTTCAAATTTTGAAGCAAGCCACATATAAAGGTAAGAGGTTGTTTTGTTAACACACAGGTTGCAAGGTAATTTTTAATTGTAAAACACTGGTAAGTGAAAGTACATTCAGTGTTGAATAGGAATAGTTAACTTGTCTATTACAGAATACTGATATTTAATATAATATAAAAAGAAGTGAAATTAATCAAAATAATAACCTGCATGATGTTGTCAAAACTAAAGATTTCAAAGGTCTTAAACACAATCAAAAAAAACCCCATAAATTCAATTGATTTGTTCTGAATGTTTCCTCTAATAAAAATACATTTGAAAGCAGTAACTTTTTGCAAAATTTCTCAATTGTGGTAAAAGTGCAGTCCTCAATTGAGAAAACACAAAATTTCATCTAGAAAAAAACTGTGCTGACTACCTCTCAGCAGTGACAGGAATAATAGAAGACTATAAAAGACAGTGTGCTGGACAAGCTTACCAAAATCCCCATCACTGGTACTCCTTAAACAACGACAAATGCTACTTCAAGCAAAGAAAAGGCAAATGAACGTTACAGTACTCTCAGCAGAGCTACGGACACTATTGCCAAAGCATCTCCATTTTTCCAGGAGTTTCTTATCAGCTGTACAAGTTGTACAAGGCATGTGAGCATAGCAGCAGGTAACCAGCCATACCTTTGCTTCACCTGGTTACAGTTTAAGGGCATTCAGAGCTTTACAGTTCCCTGCTGGCAAAAGCTCTTTGCCTGACTGGCACATTAACTCAGTTTGGGCCTGCCATATATTTTAGTCTAGCTGACATCCTTCTTATGGTCATAAAATCCATCAATAGCCTCCAGTGCTACTGAAGCTACGGTAAAATATGCAACATGCCACTACAAAGCTTCTGACTCGCCACTGCTTTTTAGGTGGGCTGTAGGAACTCACCTTCACAGTCAGAGATTGCACAGAAACTTCTGTAGCCTGGAAGCTACTAGAAGACAGCTGCCTGATGGCTTGCTCCCCCACCACTCTGGGGCTGTCATGCGGGGCAGGTGGCTGCTCCACACTGCCTGGGCACCTGCAGCAGGTGGAGCTCATTGGGGCAGACCAACACAGTCCCTCGATGGGCTGAGCAGGATCAGCTGGGGGAATGCTCTGCTGGCCAGCAGGAAGGGCCAGTGCAGCAGTGAGACTGGGTGTAGCCAGGTAGCCATCAGCAGATGGAAATGCTCCCAAAGGACCTAGGGGCACCAGGCAGAACCTCTGCCTGCACAGGACACTGTGGAGAACCGATGGACTGAGGATAAAGATCTATATGCTTTTCTTGCACTGCTTCTCTCCTGAAAAGACCTATCCCTCAAAGGATGCAGGAAAGATGCTTACTAACATTTATTTTTAAATCTGTCTCATGTGGTAGATCAGTTTTTTTCAAAGGTTAGCCTGTCCAATTTGAATGAAACTTCTTCCATAGTAAATCTGTGATGCCAAAGAAGCAGAATGCTTTAGAGGTACTGAATTGAGCCTGGAAACTACGAAGATCAAAACAGTAACATTGCAATAGGTTGCTGCAGACTTAGAAGGCACCTCAGGATGGCGTCAAGCATGTACTCAAGTCATATAACTGTAAGTGGAATTTAAGAATATTTTTTAAGTTAATCATGTGCTTAATGGACTTCTTGAATTTTAGTATCACACAAACTTAACAAAAAAGAAGTTTTCTAGTATTTTTGTGTCATTCTTCTGCCCACAGATAACTGCCATGGCCACTGAACACCTCTAGATACCTTGGCTTTAGAAAGTATTTTCCTGTTTTCTGAAGCTAGTTTTAAATTATGTGGCATAATGAAACAGCACAGTTATGTCAGTATGGGTTTTTTGCATTTTTTCAATTGTTGTTTCTGTTCTTTTTTTCAGACGTTTTAGAGTAGCTATATCAAAAGTGTAGAAAGTAGGACTCTCAGTGTGGATTGCTTGCTTGTTGGTTTCTTACTTCTATCTTTTTTTTCATTGAAATTAAAACAAACACAACCTTCATTTCATATGATGCTTACCATACAAAATAAAACTAAAATGAAGGGGTGGAAAATGCTTTGAACTGCAACAGAGAGGTGAGAACTTGACATTATTTTTGCCTTTGGTTTGAAAAAAAGTCTTTAAAAAGAGAAAGGAATGTCAAATGAAACTTCAGTCCAACAGGCTTTATTTTTTTTACAGCATAAAAGTTAAGTTTTCAAACTCTTTTTGTTCTCATCTGAGTAATACATTACAATTGTTTAAATAACTAAATGTATAAAAAATGAGCATTTTGTAAATCTTTGTCTGAAATAGTGATACTGAAGGAAACTCTGAAGTGTGATAGTGGCCACCCCTATTTCCACACCCCCATCCCCCCTCCACCTCCCCCCCAGCAAATCTTCAGATCTTGCAGAATGCTTTGCTGATTCCCCAGAGCCACTTTTGGTCCATTGAAGATTCTAGTTAAAGAAAGATATTTAAATGCTTTAACTGAGTTTTTGGAGTAGCACTAAATAAGAACTGTAAATCTTTCAGTTTCCCAGACTTTCACTGCTCTGTTATTTAAGCTTCAAAGTTCAATTCACTGAAGAACTATTCATAATTTATAGGTTGACTGAGGATCTCTTTGCCTTACTGGGGTTTTAGTTCTCAGGCAAGTGGAAGAGACAGATGTTATAAGCAGAGCGTACGTGTACGTATTGTTTTTGGAAAAACACCCTGAGGCAAGGTATTCCAGCCTCACTGTTAGGCTAGTGGGTTTCTGCTTTGGAAAGCTCACCTGGACACCTCTGAAAGGTGCCCAACCCTTTTGGTAGGTCAACCAATTTAAAACATTAAATATTTGGTATCTAAAAGTCTTTGTGAAAATCTTGCATTCCTGGGAATCTAGTCCCGGTGTTTATCCACAGACCAGTCTCTCCTCATACATGTTTCTGTGCTTACCAATAAGCTGACTTTAGTCACAGCAGTGAAGGGTCAGTCTATGGATTAAAAGTGAATCCTTGCATCTTTATTTTTGCTGATTTTCCCAAAACTGTTAGCAGTGTGACGACATGGGACCAGGGCATGGAGGAGGAAGGGGGTTATGAGATGCGGACTCCTGTTGTTCAGGAACTAGGTTCCAATCATAAAGTTCTTGATTCGCATGTGTAGGGCAGATGCCTGCGTAAAGCCCCATTTAAGTTAATGGGATTCTGTGTCGGTCGATGAACCTGCATTTGTACATCAGTATCACAGGATCAGAGTCTGATGTTTCTCCTGGTGTCGCGATCCTCCCGCATGGGGTCACAGGTTTGCCCACAAGGGATGTGGTGTCCCCCCACCAGGGCCCCAGACCACTCCCCAAATGGAATCAAGGGCGAGGCACTTCCCTCCAAATCCACAGCCAATTGAAGGAACCAGACACCCCTGTTATGAAAATATATGTTTATTTATACTAAGCAGAGTCTATTCTATGAAGCACTCTTATATTTTACAATCTATGTGTTATCCAAAATACCGCAATACCGTTATCACAACCTATGGAGTCTATGCCTTAACAACACAATAATTCAAAATCCTTCAAAGTTTAACAAATCCTAAGAGTTCACCCAGGAAAGGAATAGGAAAACCAAGAGTTTGAGGGGTAGAAATAAGGGTCTTATTAGAGAGAAAGGTCCCTATCACTATATGGATATGTTGTGAGTGTATGTAAATGCAGAAGATGTCTCAGAGTCGTTCCCTTCTTTGCCTGGAATCAAGCCAATCTGGTCAGTCTACCAGTGCCAGTTTTAGTTTCAGTTTTAACAGCTTGTGCCTTTACATTCAGCTCCAGCAACTCCGGCTGACATTTCTCAGGGTGGGGTGGGGGGGGGGTCGAAGATGGGAGAAAGGATGTGCCACCAGGGTGGTCGGCTCCCCTCCCTCCTGGCAGCCTTCCCTCTCTTTTTCTTCCCCCCTCCTATTGTCTCTTTAAGGCAGTTTATAGGAGTTTGTTTGAAAGCAGGTAACAGTCAAGGTCACCTGCCTTTTTCGGAAAAGGCAGCTGTTTCTTCTCTGAAGCGAAAATTTCTCACTGGAGAAAAGTCAGGGCAGAAACGCCTCTCCCCAGGTGTCCCTGGGCAAGCTTACCCCCCTGTACCCCCCCTGCACAGGCTTCTTGTTCCCGGGTCGTGACTGGGTGGGGGGGATTAGAGAATTGGATTCACGGCTTGCTACGCAGGTAGGAGCAGTTCGTCTAAATTCTCAATATATCAGACTGTGGAAAAATCGCTGCCCAGTCTCGGCTATCAATTGCAGGAGCTCGGGTCAATCACGCCGTGATCAAGTGAAAGCCATTTATTTAGTAAAACATCACTCTTTTATAATCTCTTTGGCATAGCACGCAGTACAAGCTATTCCACTATTGGTTACATTGTGCACATCATTTACCTAGCAACAATTTCTAACTGGTAGCACATATTCTTCAAGCTCTCGTTATTGTAGGATGGCTCAGTCCATTCTCCCTACACATGCTGATTGGCTGGTGCTCTCGTTGTTCCTCCTACTATGTCCCGCTGACTTCTTGCCAGCTTGCTGTTCTGTGGAATTTGGTTGTTAGGCCTCTTATCTCCTTCACTCCCTGGGACTCTTCAGCCTCAGGGCTTCCCGGGCTCTTTCAGGGAAACATCATTATTTGCTCAAGGCTAAGGTCCATCCCTGAGTCCTCAGACCAGCTGTGGACTCCCACAATCAATGAGTTTCCTGGCCTTCGGCCAACTCCCAACGGGGAAGGGAATTGCTCTCTCTCTCTGATGGTGCAGTCTGGAAAAAGAGAGAAAGAGGTGGAGTTTCCTCTTCCTTTTATACTCTCTGTTATCTTCAGCTTCCAGAAGAATCCAGGTAGTTCTCGGCCATTCCCGGCAGTTCTGGCAGTTGCAAAGACTTATGGGAACCGCAAAGCATTTCTGGGAAAGGAATTCACTGTCTCAATGAGACATAAATCTCCGTTCACCACACCTGGAGAAAAGGATTTGAGTGACTCTGTAATGCTAACACTTTCTAGTCACTGCTATCTAAGCCTAATTTGGTCAAACTGGTGGAAAAGGATCCTCTTGGGTATTAAATCTCCTCAGCTACCCAGGCCCAATGACCTGCACTTCCTTGCACTCATGCAAACATCAGCAAGTTGATCTTTATTTATTGGATTAGAAATAATTATAATAGAAAGAAAAATATTTTTATTTAGAAGTGTCAATTTAGGAAGGCTTTTAAAAATACTGTTTATAGGAAAGAGCAAATGCATAGCATGTTAGCATTACTGATTAGTTTAAAACATTGAGTACAATAATCCATTATTTTAATTAGTTTTCCAAATTGCTGGCAAAAATAACAGAAAGATGCTGTCTGTGGAGAGGTAAATGCTTCCCTGTAATTGTTTTAGATTTTGCTCTAACCTTTAATGAATTTATTATTGTAATGACAAGAACATTATTTTTATTCCCGCACTTATGTTAGGGAAGTTCACATGAAAGAACGAGGCATCTGGGAACTCAGCAGAGTTTTGCTTTGACAAATGACCTCATTGACCATGCTGACAAACACTGACTGTACTGACAAATGACCAAACCCCAGATGTTCATGTTGCATACAGCTCTCATTTAAGCCATGGCTGCTTACCAGTTGCCTGTTGCTGTCCCTTTCCTGTGGCTCTGCTGGGGAGATGTTTGTGTGAGCTCTGCATCAGTTGCCTCAGATAAAATGAGGCAGGAAAACTCACATTGAGTATTTCACCAGGCTACACTAGCTTGGCTGACTTTCCCTGAATCAGATGACCACAGCTCTCACACAAACTGCCGCAGCAGCAGCAGAAGAGCAGCAATCTTCCCAGATTAGGCAGCTAACGTACACTGCCAGCCTTGGTGATCATGGTGTGTCATGAGAGAGAAATTCACGCCCACCTGTTTGTTCTACTGGCCTTCTCTGGTAGCCTTTAAACACCACTCACACTCCCTGCTTCCTTGAGGCAGAAATCCTCAAAACTGGAGGCCAGGCACTCTTTTGCAAAGCAGTAGTGATTTGCTTGCTCCTCTTTATTTCCGGTGCATGCATTCCATGTGAAGGCAGCACTGCGTTAAATACTGTCCCACAACTCCTTGAAGCCTTTGCTAGTGGATGCCACAGGGACAGAGACCTGCTGTCTCTATACCTACTGAGAATGCAGTGTAGCAGGAGGTTATCTCATGCCTTCCCACAGATTCTGTGTGGAAGGAGGAAGATGAATCGTGAAAGGGGTGCCAGGTCAGCTGAGGTGGGAAGTGGAAGGAGCAGTGAGTGTGCACCAGTATTTTGATCTGGGAAGAGAGGACGTTCCAATTCCTAAAACAGATGTCTTCAGTATACTACTGCATCACATGTGCTAACAGAGCACCATACAGCTCTGCTCCCCAGCAGCAGCATACCACTTCCTTTCCTTTCTGTGACTGGAGGCACCAGATGCATCACCCTTACAAGCCACGGTGCCTTCACGCATGTCTTGAAAGATGTGAGAAAGGAGGCAGAACATGTGGAAGTGAATGACAAAGGGAGGTCAATCCCTGAGACTCCCTTTTTGTAAAAATATGGGCTTGATTTTGAAAGTGTCCACGAACAAGGAGTACTTTGCTCTGAAAATAAACATTTTCTGAAATTGCCTTGTGCTATGCAAAATGATAGTGTAACTAACATTGGTCTTAATGCAAATTCACCGAAATCCCTGCTAAGTTTCCCAATGGCTGATTTGTGATAAAGCAAATGGTACAGGGAAAAGCCTTTCAATATTCATTTTTGCATTCACATAACCACCAAAGGAAAGCCAACTATGTCATGGATTTCCTCAGTTTAAATATACTGTTGTAATTTTCATGTTTGGATTTTTTTTTTTTTAATCTTCTCAAAAATCACAGCTTTTCATTGGTAAGTAATTCTCCCATATTAAAGAAAATGTTGGTTTGGATATAAATGTTACCCTGTAGATTTCAAAGAGGCCTCTGAGTTTTGCGGGGAGGGAGGGGAAGAAAGAGGAAATTGTTGTCTGAGGAAAAGGGAGAGTAGACTTACAATACTGGAAAAGGAACACAGCTAATGTGACTAGGGAGATGGGAAAATACCATGTGCATGAAAGAAATCTGTTTGATGTTGGCCCTGTTGGTTTTGCCCTATGACAAGTCTCTGGAGCACTGTCTGTTTCCTGTGCTGTTCAGTGCAAGGTCAATTATTATTAAAGCACTGTCTGTGACTTTCATGCTAAGTCCTCCATTCTCACCTCAATTCCTGCTCTCTGAACTCTGTTCTACTCCAGCCTCCCGCCCACCCTGTTTATCCAGCTCATGTTCTAATGCTCATAGGTGATTCCTGCCCTTCACAGATGGCATGGAGACAGCAAAATTTTTCTTTCCCATTCTTGCTTACTCATGACTTTACCCAGGTCTTCTGACAATGCTTCAGAACAAACAGTAATAGTACAGATCATTACAAATCTTGAAAACAAAGCATGTCAGAAATTAAATCAATGCAAATAGTCTTTCTGTGGGACTAACTCTCCTCACCTCAAAGCAATTTTCAGCCTTCCTTTGTATTTATTGATTTTTTTTTTTTTCACTTCTACTGTTACTTTGCCCTGTCATAATGTCCTGTTATTCTTGTACTGTGTTTTGACCTAATTGAGGACAATATTCTGAAAGTCTGAGTACAGGTATTCAGGTGTGGTACCAGAGAGCACAGCTTATTCCTGAGACTACTTATGGCAATGTGTTACAGCATGCACAGTATGCTTTGCTTCTTACAGACTGTGCCATTATTAGGGGTTTGCAGTACTGCAACTGCTTCAGTGTGGCATGAATTCTGCTCATATTCCAGGTGCTAAAGGATCAAGGGACGAGGATCCGTGTCTCGTTATTGGATAGTAAAACACCATGTGCTTAGTGGGTAGATATAAATAATAGATGACAATCCTTCCATGACTTTTTCCCACACTAACTAGGACTGGTCTGTATCTATAGCCATTATGTCTTCTTTGGTCCCCTTATGGTAAAAAAACTACTCATCTTTTTGGCTCACTAAGCTTAATAATATGCAAGGAGACATTTGGAAACATAAGTGCATTTCTAAGCATACATAGTGTATCATTACTCTGAAAAGGATTTCACAGAGCATCCATAATATGTGGTAACACAAATGCTCCACTGAGATGGAGTGTTAGAAGAGAAAGAAGGGTTTGCATTGACATTAATTTGAGGAGAAATGGGAGTCATAGGAATGGAAGAGTAATAAGAAAATAAGAGGATGAGCTTAGAGACTGCAAACAGATAAGCCTTGTAAAAGGCTAGAGGGAGAATATAGAACTTTTTCATATGAAGGAATAATCTGAAAGCATACTTTAGACCTTTAGAGATCAACAAATGCACAGGCAGTGGTCAACAGGAACCTGGAATTTGCTGTTTAGTATTACACACATTTGCTACTTTTCATTTGAAGAAGCTCCGGAAAAGCTCTGATGGCAACCACTATCCGTCCTAAGAGATTTTTCAAGGGAGGGACATGTCATTTCCAAACACTTCCTGATGCAGTACCCTCTGAGCATGAAGAAATGAAATACTGTCTGTAAGAATGTGTGGCTCCTGTTGCCGCATTTGCACTCTGCTCAGGTCTCAAATCTATTAGCACAGCTCCAGGAAATCTTGAATTTCAAATGTCTGTTGCATTGAGCTTTGCACTTGACTAATCAAGTCAAACATTGTCTGCTAATCAGATTCACAGGTGTGAACCTGTCAGCATGTGGGGATAGGCCACGTAAACATGCAAAGAGATTCAGATAGTTGCCCAGCAGTATCTGAAATTACAGCCTGACCAAGAGAGCTCAGTATTGGCTTCCTAGGCACCAGGCACACTGATACTGGTATTGAGCAAGTTATCCATATTTTCTTCCACGTACTATGCTTCTGATAACCGGTACTTTAAAAATTCTGTTCCTTGGAAAAAACAAAAAAAACACCCCTTAAAGTAGTCCATATTCTTGGATAATCTGTACTTCCAAGTAATGTCCTCAAAATTAAAGGGAGAGAATTGTTGCCCAAGAAGGAAGAGGTTATGGAGGATCAAAAATGGAGATGCTATTAAATAAGAGGCACTCTGGGGTAATCTTTACATGCTGCCATACTACTTACACAGATACTGACTAGGGTTCAGGTGTTTTACAGATAACTTGGGAGTTACATGTGTAACAGTATGATAACTAATTTCCATCTGGATATTTCCATGCTTTTTACTTGCTATATCTTCTCTGTCTGGCTGTGTCTCATAAAAACATGAGTTTTCTGCAAACAGAACTCATTTTGGTTATGCTCTGTGGACACTTAATTGGAGTTCGGCCTAGCAATGATGCAACCCCAGCCCCCAGAAAAATCACTGTAAAACTTTTTGAAAGCAAATCAAGGCATATTTACCTTAAAATACTCAGAGGCATACACAAATGGTGTATAGCATAGTGCCCCAGTTCAGACTCCTCCTATAGTTGCCTTTGATCATACTGTATGATCAAACATGTATGTTTTAAGAACTACACATTATTAAATATCTCATATGTAGTCTGAGGGATAGTGTTGCCTTCCTGCTCCACAAGTTAATGCTTTAGGATGCTGATCTGAGAGGATTAACAGAAATTTAACTGAATTTATAAGACATTGAAAAATGTCCCCATATATGACCAAAATTATTAGATATGGTTCTGGGTAAAATACTTTTATAGAAAATGTTCCTGAGTGTAGCTGTGATCCTGCTAGGTGGACAAACCCTACAGGTGAGAGAGAATAAAAGACACCCTCTCCATATTTATCAAGGGTGTGAATAGTTCAACTATTCTATGCCGACATAGAGTAGCATGGCCCACAGTCCACCATGTTTTACTTTATTCTTTCATTCACTATAAAGCTGCTTTTCCTGCAGTAAAAAGGATTTCTTCCTCTTAGAACTGATGGCAGTATTTAAATAGTGAATTCTTCAAATGTAGGCTATCAGTAGTGCAGGAAGCCAACTACATGTAGAAGCAACTGCCTGCCAGCATAGAGATCAAGAGATAAAGATGGATGTGGGTCAACATACATTCCCTTTGCACTCCTTCTTCAAGTCTAGTTTACCGCTGGTGGAGGCTGCAGTAGAACAGGTCCACCCTTTGCACATCATCTACAGTAAGGTCGTTCTACTGCAAACTGCAAAATCTAAACATTACTATTTTCAAGAACTGTTTAAGCAGCATCCGTGCTTTGCTCTGTGACAGCCGTTTATGGAGCTTTTTTACACACAGAATTTAGTCTGCTGAGATCTAAGACATTTCAGTATCTCCTCCAGGAAAATTTTAGATTGCAAGTTTAATTGAGAAAGACTGACTATAAACTGATCCCAAGAATTATTATGACTAATTACACTTCTTCTTTCATAATTAACAAACTCTGAAATATTTTATACATTAGGTGTTTGCCCTTAGTTCCAATGAAAAAAAATTAATATGTTTTCTGGGGATAAGAATAAAAATTTTATTTAAAGGTACTAATATAGTCTGATACCATAGTTAATATTATTTACGTATAATTATTTGATAGACATCTGTGAGTACAATTTTTTTATCTTTGGGGAAGTTTGTAGAAAACTGGAGGTTGATACTGCCTACTTTGTATTTCTCAACAGCATTGGGGCAGGGGAAAAGAGAGGAATTAAGCAAACCTTATTTATTTTCCACGCGTATATCATACGAAGTGCATGTTCACCACTTTTTCCAGTTCTGACATGATGGGGGAGAGACCCATAAAAATTTGTGGGTAAGAAGGAGTTCTTATTTTAAAGTAAATAGACTCTGTCTAATAGAGAAGAAATGTGACATATTTTTAATCTTCATAGCCAATGATGCTCTGCTTTCTAGATTATGCATCTCTATTAATTTAGTAACGTTACAAAAGTGGTGAGGGCTTGATTCGACCTATGGTGAACAAACATTCCCACTGAAATAGCTTAGTAATAAGACATGGCTAACTTATGATCAGTAATTACTATGGACACTGTTAAAATAATGCTTTGTAGAAGTGTTTAAATTGACCATATTAACTGGAATTGCAGCTAGCTAAAAGTTCCTTCCAGTATCTTTCTTTTGTGGTTTTGTTTTGTGGGTTGGTTGGTTTGGTTTGGTTTTGGTTTGGTTTTTTATGCTCGGTAGTGAGGTTGTTTGGGCTTTCGCAATTTTTTTTCCCAGCAATCCATTCACAGTTTGCACAAATTGAAGGTGAATGTGAAATCCAGAGTACTTGTTACCTGAACACTTAACAACTGTTCTTGCTTCGCTAGTTTACTGTAAACAGCTGAATCTTACAGTTTCAACTGCACAAACTGAAAATGCTAAGCCAAATGAAACCCTGTGTGATTTGAACCTTGGCTGAATCATGGTGTCATCACCTAGAACTCCTTCACTNCTTTTGGTGTCAGATAGTCAGGTTTCTTTTTAGAAGTCAAATTTTTTATTTTGTATTTTTTGAAATAACATGAAAATAGAATCCCTTACCCCAAAGTCTTACCCCCAAATTATTTTTATTTTAGCCTAATAATCTGTAACTCAATCTAATGGTTTCTTGGAACCCAAATGGATTTTTGTTGTTGTTTGCTATTTTGCTTTGCTTTTTTGTTTGTTTGCTGTCTGACAGTTAAATCTGGGGGAAATAATCTTGTTGATTTAGTGAATTTAACCAATTGGGCCAAGCAGTGTGAGAGAAGAATGAGTACTTAAAGTTGTATCTTAGAATTTTTCAAACTATTAATAAATCTACCATCAGCACTAGCTTAGAATTTAACTCAAGCAATGTATTTACTGAGACTCCCCATCTCTGCAAGGCCCCTTCATCCCTTTATAAAAGGTAAGAGGTGGAGAGGCCTAAGAGGAGCAGAAAATCATTTGTGAGCCCATAGTCTAGGGTGTATGATTGTGAGTGGGTGGGGAGCATGGATATACATGTCACAGATGGGTGTATACATTATCCTGTGGAGCTGCTAGGCTGGTGACCATCCCCAGTGCTGGGCAGTTAACTGCAATTTAGGCTGTTCCTCGTGTCTGTGTGCCAATATCATGGGCCACTCGTGACTCCTGTGATGCAAAGGTGACAGTGTGCTACCCCTACCTAACTAGCAGAGTAGAAAAGATGGAGAAAAATTACAAGAATGAGCAAAGGCAGGGAACGACTTCCAAGTGAGAAATAACTACACTGGGATGGTTCTGTCTGGGGAAGCTAGGACTGAAGATTGTGACAATCTGGATCTGTGACACTGTGAGGGACACAGGGAAGTGGACAGGGAATCATAGCTTTTTTTCCAATCCAATAAATAGGTGCTGCAACTAGAACTAGCGAATGGCTGGTTGAAAGCAACTAGAAGAGATGCTTTTAAACAAAATGTTGCAATTTGGATCTCCTCCCCATGTAGAAGTCAGAAGCTTATATGAGTTTCAAAAGCAATTAGCTAGATTCCTACAAGAGGAGTTTGCATTGCTACCTCTGGCTTTAAAAGTACCCGTGTTCTCATATTGTGCTCTAGGCATACGCTGTTAAGAGACAGCATGGCATGCTAGACAGATTTCTGTTATGTTCTCTCAGCGCTGCTCCTCTTAAGGTGCAATTGTAGCCTGCAGTTCAAATACATGATTGCAGCATGATGGTAACTACAACCTCACAGGGTTTGACAGAGGCTGCTGAGCCCATCAGGGATCCCGCATAATGTTTGACAGCTGAAAGCTCTTACCTGCAGGAGCTGCAGTTAAGCCTCTGAATTGTAGTGTGCCCTAGTGAATTCACCAGACAAGCTCCAGCAGATCTAGACCAGGAGAGCAGAGATGGCCTGCTCCTCGCCAGAAGCTGCAGCCATGGTAGCAGGGGCAGCCGAACAGCGTGTGTGTCTGCATCCCAGGCAGTGCAGCTCACCGCTTGCCACCGCAGTGTGAATTTCCAGTAGCAATGCTGAGATGGGCTGGAGCGCCAGCACACGTGGTGTTCTGCGGTAACCCATGGCAGAGAGGTGAATCCAGACAAACACTGGGAATAACATCCTACATTGCTGCAGCTAGATTCATCAGACTTCTTCTGTCAGCTCCCTTGAATGTATGACCTTGGAAGAGTGCTTGTTACAGAAAAAGATCATTACTGATGCAGAGTTTCAATGTTGCTTCTGCTGTGGCTTATAAAGTTTTGACTGCTCCAGGGAAAGGCCTAACCCTTCAGAATGTGCAGACTCATTTTTGTTGGTTTTCATAGGATGCTGACTTACCCATAAGCAACATACTCCTTTTCTTTGTGCATCTCTATCATCCACAGAGAATAATGTGGAACAGTTTATTTCAAAAAAACTAGGTATATTTAAACTACACACGGATCCTCTTGTGCTTACAGGTCACCTGTGGGTTTTTTACCGCATGATACCTGGGAGCAGGCTATTAATGACTGTAGATTGTACTGTAAGCAGAATGTGTGCTTTCAGTTCTCTTGCACGTCATCAGTTTTCATCTGATTCTTTTGAGAATCTATAATATAAAAATTCACTTGGTTGGTTTTCAACCTCAGCAGCTGATAGCTCATTTAAAAGATAAACAGTGCCTGAGCTTACTAGTATAAGCTACTGTATATCTCATTACAGAAGCTACTGTGTATCTTTCTCTCCAGAATGATACCAGTTTGTTGTTACACAGATTTCAGAAGAGTGTCCAAGTTAATAAACCTTTTAAATACATTTTAGTAGCCATATTACAGGCTCAACACTTGTGACAAGACAGGTTATTAAGTGAAAAGATTTACCCAGCTGAGCACCAAAACATTGTTAGACATGTACAATGCAAACAGAGACCGCTTCATGCATTTTTTTCCAAGGAAGGCAGTAGTTCCTCAGCTGATCATATTTGTGATTCTTTAACTATTCTGTGTAAGGGGAGGAAAAAAAGCTTTGGTCATCTCTGCACAAAGCCAGACATCCTCATTTCCTGAATTGTCAGCCTCCCCGTTTCAGAACCCAGGCCATCAGTTGAGTGCATCACCTTGGGCAACTCCTTCAATCCCATCTTCCTGTATCCCAAATGAATATAATAGTAACCTACCCACAGGACACTCATTTAATCCCTACAAATGTGTTATTACCTGCTCAGTATTTATTTTGTTATTGTAAAAGAGATTACATTAAATTGAAGGTGTTTGGTGATAATTTGTGCAACTAATTAAAAACTGGGATGGTTGTACTGCTTTTTTAAGTGCTTAATCACTCACTCAAATGCTACCTCCATTCATGAAAGCAAATGGTAAAGTAAATAGCTTCTGATGATTTATGTTTTAAAATAATAAAAAGCCCAAAGAAGTTAAGTGTCAGCCTAACGTTAACTTTGAGTATAAAACAGTTTGCTGAAACCAGGAAGCAATTAAAACATACTGTTTTATAGAGTCCTTCATAGCAAGATAGCTTTTATTGGTCTACGTCTGCTTTTTTTGGAGGGTGAGCCACAGTTCAGTTTTGCCCAGGAAATAACAAATGGTATTAAGAACACATCAAAAGTGCAGCTGTTTTCAGGAGGTAAATGCGTAGTGTTGTTTTTTGGGGAGAGGAAGGAGTGAATAAATCCAGCATGCAAAGCTTGCCTGTACTAATTCGTTAAGGAAGGGGCTGCTCTCCTTTCAGGACCTCCAATGTACTCCAACACATACACACATGCATACATACACACATACTATTCATGCACACTGGCTCATCCAAAGTATCCTCACAGAGGGTATGGTTTTGAAGTACCGCCTTGTCTCAAAGCTAGGCTCTTGCTCTTCTCACCTGGTGCTGAAGAGATATGCTTTTCTTTACTACTAAAAGACTAAATAATTGACAGCTGTGCTTCTCAAGAGATATACAAGGATAGTGATAAATCTGATTATGCTAATAAAAAAGAAAATCACACATAAGCAGCAGGCCAGATATAATTCCTTTTTATTTTTCCCCTTTAACATGTACCTCTTACCCATGTAGGAAGCCAGTGTTTTCTATGAATTTGTACGTTTGGTGCATGCTTTGGTTGATGAGACCCCTGCAGCAACAAAAGGGCTTTGAAATGAAATCATATATGGTATTGTAGCTGGATGCAATATTGCTGTGCTGGAAAGTGTCAGTGGCTCCTGTCAAGTAAGCCTGTGATCTGTAGGCCATGGCAGCTCTAGCTAAAGGTGCACTAAACACACCTAATTCTGGCTAAAGGGAAGGCTTGATTAAGCCCCTTTATATAAATAATATATCTGGAAAGAGTAGGAGCCCCCTTCACTAGCAAAAAGCCTCGTGTTAGGGCCTGATTCAAATCTAGGTTGTGTGCCATGAGTTCTCCAACTACAGGTAGAGCTACAAGGTGCTTCTTTGGATTTAACAAGAAACAGAAGAAAGCAGAAGAATTTCTGGGTCACAGAACAGACTGAGAAGATAAACTTGGCAATAGCATGAATATCACCTAGGTTTGTTCTGTGTTTGGAGATACAGGGTTGCATATGTTTTCAATAATTCAGTAAAACCGCATCAGAGAGCAGACCTGATTGCATGACTCCTTTCTCCTTTTAACAAAAGTTTTTCTTGGTTTCCGTTCACTGCCAGTGCTAACATGTCCCTTGGGCCAAACAGCATATGGAAATGGCAGAGCTTACTTATACATTTTCAGACAATGAAAGAGTATATCTGAATAATTTATGTTAAAATTAATTAGAAATATGTCTGCTGCTAGCAATTAGTCACTCAACATGAGATTTTGGGGGACCCCCTAAGAATCTTCACACAGAGTAGTGTATATATAGGCTTTCCACACTTTCTCTGCAATTGAAGCTTACTGAGTAGAGTGCATTGTTTGTATTTGAGACCCTTAGTGGAGAAAACAAGGACATGTCTTATTTGTTGGTATACACTTCTGAAGTTTCCTCCTGCAGAGGCTGGCACATCATGTCCATAAAAAAAAAAACAACAGACCCTTTCTCAAAATCATTGCCATATCCTATTTTTTTTCAAGGGAACAGAGATCCCTTCCAAAACACTCAGAATGACTTTTCCAAAAGTATTGTCATCACCCACTTTTCTTCATGGGATGTGGATAACAGTCCCTAACAAAGACTAGTCACTGTCCCCATTTGCTCCTTGTTGATGTTTCTCTCCAGCCCCTGATGTCAAAAGCCCCTGTTATCCTTCCTGGAGGTAACTTTGCTTTTCTTTGTTCCTGATGCTTTGAGGAAAAAAAATATAAAATAAAAAAAAATCAAATACGGTGACCAGAAAGAAAAATAGGAGGCAGTAGTCATTTTGAAAACATCTTTTAGAAAGAAAGTAAATATTTTTGAGCTTTCTCATATAGAAAAACTGATGAGGATTAAAACCCAAAATTAGGACACCAAAATTATACTCAGTTTTCTTCCACAATGACAACCTAAATAAAGAATAAAAGAAAAAGCTCTTTTAAAATATTTCTTTGAAAAAAAATTCACCTACTCTGATTTAATCCTATGCCTCTGATATAAATTATACTTTATCAGCAGTATGTACTGTCAGGCTTGATTCTTTCTTATGTTGATGGGGAATTATTTTGTATTTTTAAACATCCTATATTAGACAACGTAGCCATGTGCTGTTAGATACTTACTTTTGTTTCCTAGGTACATTAAATCAAAGAGATGGCTCATATTAATTTATGCCACATTTCTTTCTACTTGCTTTCTTAGCAGATGGTTTTCATACCCAGACCTGCAAAGAATGGACCTTAGTCAAGGCTACTATGAACTTTTGTAGAGGAATGCAGTTAAAATTAATAAAAATAGACCAAATTATGTACTAAAATTTACTGAACAACTGAATGTTCTTCCTATATTTGTTCTCAAAAATAGTCTAGTTGTTATAGAACAGGATAAATTAACTGCCCATATAGTGAACATTATTCACCATTAATATGTTTCACACTTGAGGTAACTGAATCTAACTTAAACCATTTTGTGATGACACTCATTTTCACTTCAGTTCCCAGACTGAAGCATAGTCTCTCCATTCATTGTCACCATGACTTTTTTTTAAGTAATTCCAATTTCAGAATTCCATACATCCATTATTTAAAACTATAAGCATGGAAAAGCATTAATTTCTGTTTCCTGACATTCTGGAACATACTTTTTGCAGCCAGCTTGGGTATGTTATAGCAGAATCTAAATATGTGACTTTAAATGGCCACCCCTATCCTGCCCCGATAAACTCCCCAGACAGTAATCAGTGAGGTTGTCAAAACCTGTCAGAAGACTTCTTCCTTCTAATTTCTGTAATTCATAAGCTACGATAACCTCACATTACCAAGCTAATGATGTAAACTAAATCTTGCCAACTGACTGGTAAATTAAACATGCTACTGTTTTTCATCTCACTTATAGAGACTATTCTTTAACTCACAGCAATAGGAAGGCAGAGGACAGTAAGAGCAGAGTAAGCCGGAGTCTGTCTCTTTGCAATGAATCATGCTCAGCACAGGCCACGAAGACTGAACAAGTGTCAGCATAACCTGTTATCCTCATAAGCTCCTTTTACTTCTCCTTAATAAATTCACTCTGTCAAATGAGAATGAAGGACAAAAATCAAGGCAAAATGAAAAATCCAGGACAACTGAAAGGCAGAGAAGGAGTATTAGAACAAAAAGGACTATAATGGAGAAGACTAAGTGTATGGATTAAGCTGGTGTGGTAGAAATTTTTTTTCTAACAGTGTAAAGTAGTAAGAGCTAGTTATGTACAACCAATGAAAGTTTTTCTACTTTTAAGTCTAAGTTTTAGTTCTTCATGTTATCATTTTTGTACCTCAAAATGGATTGAAGACATTTTTCAGACATTAAGGAAAAGAATGACCTTTTACAGCCTACTGGTATAACAGTGCTAACAGCTGGCTTGTCCTAAGAATGTGTCCCATTGATTTTAATGGCATTATTCAGATTAAAAGGTTTATATAAATGAATGCAGGTTTGCGTATCTGACTCTTAAATTAGAAAATAACATAATGAGACAAACAATGAAGCAAGTTAATGAGCATTATAAAATATTGTAATATTTTTTCCCTAATCTCATTTTGGAAGGATGAGAAAAGGATCATCTGCTCTGCTAGAAATTTCAAACATCCCTTTCTTAAAACAACAGATATGCTGCTTTTTAGATTGAATCTTCTGGCTTCTATGACAAGTCTTTAATGATCCATTCATCTTAAGGATTTTGGAAAATATTTTTTTGCTTCTTGGATTTTGTATTCCAACTTTTCATTCAATTGTCTTTCTGTTTTGATTCCCAACCTAGTGAAATAAAATAATTTAAATATGTTTCTATATATTTTAATAACAGCTAGAAACTTTTTTAAAAATAAGAAAATATTGTCCCTGACATCCTTCTTGTGGGAACAAAAAACAAAGGAGAAATTGCAACAGCTCTAAATCAGTTTTGTGTTTTTCATAATTTAATACATTCTTCATGGGTTACCCTCTCTGTTTGGCATCCTCATAACGACTCAGTTGGCATGCAGCTTTGCAATCAATCTCATCTCTTTCCTCTGCCCTTTCTTCCTTCCCAGTATCACATACTTAAAAAGAGTTTAGATTCCAGGGCATGTTTTGCCAGGTGTACAATCCAAAGGTTCATCTTTTAATCCCTGACATTCATATGATCCAAATTCTGCAGATTAAAAATTATTTCATTCTTTTATTGTATGGACAGAGCAATGAATATTATTGTAGGGTTAGTAACTGTAAGTGGGTATGCTGATGAGCTAACATAATCCTTCAGAAGGGGATAATGGGATAATAAATCATGAAGGAATAATCTTAGTCATGTCTTTCTTGTATTCTGACAATTGCACCCTGTTTTAAAGCAGTTTCTTGCAAAGCCACCAAAGAAGAAATGACTGTAGTCATCAACTGCACAGATGAGAGAAACATCCGTGGCTGTGTCAGTCATTTTAATGAGTCACAGGAGGAGGGAAAGTGGAGGAACAAATTAAAAACAACAGTATTTTTCTCCTTCCCTGCAACAGAAGAAAGTGAGAATAGTTGCAATTTCATTTGCTTTTAAAGCACAGCACTTGGGTAATAAACGTCCCCTGCAAATGTGCTGAGCAAACACCTCCGCATTCATCAATATGCGGGAGCTGTTTATTGCCTCATAAACTTGGAAGCAAGTGATATTGTCTCTTAAATCAATGGCTGCGTGGACATCCTCGGCACTGTAGGAGAACAGTACATCCAGACAATGCTGATACTTAAATTAATGGTTCTAGTAATGACTGAAAGGTGCTTCATCACTACTAAAAAAGTTAGACATAGATTAAAAGTATGCCTACAACACAATGTATATATGTTGTGATAGGGATGTGTGTGTCTCATTATAGTTTTTATTACTTTGGCATAAAAACTTACTACTCTGTGCAGTTTTGATTTAAATGTGACTTGGGCTGTGGGTACTAATACAGTGAAACTTGGTTCAAGCCAGTTTATGCAGAAACCCAGTTTTTAAATCCATAGGGAAGATGGCTTGGCTTATGAAACTGTGTTAGCTTTATCAATTTCAAACCAGACTAAAGAGCCAATAATAATCTGAATTCCATGGCATCCATTACCTGAAAATAATTTATAAATACTACAGTATTAGCTGACATGGCACTGTAAGTTTCTCACTTGCAGTATCTCAAGATGACCCTATCTTCTTTACCTGAGAGGAAGAGAATACACAGCTGGAAGGCATTGCTCCTGGTCTGCAACTGTTAGTGCTAAGGGTAGGAAGTCAGTGTGGGAGAAGCTGTGACAAGGATCAAGGAAGGGCTGACTGATCAAGGACTGTGTTTGGCTTTCTGTGTGCTTGCACTGTATATGTTGCAACAAGAAGGACCAACTGCTTTCTGAACAAAGGTAACTTTAATAACAGCTGTGAAATACAATGGGATGTGAATCAGACTTCTATGTAAACTACCCATCTGACTATATACCATGGGTTCCAGGCAAACGTGAGTAGCTTATATGTTGCTCATGTTTTTGAGGGAACCTAATTTAGCAGTAGTATAGATACATTTACACTCGCTGCTGTCACATCTTGTCAAGGCAATCATCCATGCCATTAGAGCATCCCCTCTTTTGCAGAGGAACAGCACAAAGGTAGTGAAGGAAAAAGTATTCCTTCTCAGATCCTTGTCATCTTTTACCTCAGAATGATTTACAAATCCCAATGAAGTACTAATACTACAAAATAGCGGATGTTTCCCATCTGCAGATTGTTCTGGGCAGATCCTACCTGCGGTATTAGAGGAAGAACAGTACTCTATTTGAAATAATTTATACATATTTATTTCTGGAGTATTTTCTCCTGGTAAGTTGCATTTCTGAAGATCCTGTGCACACATTCTGTGCCAGAACTTTCACTTCAGCAAGCAACAACGTACTGCTGCTGATGTCCCAGGAGAGTGCTGTATAAACTCTTTACCAAGCCTATGTATTCAGTTTTTAATCTTTAGCTTCAAGTCATCTTTCAATTAGCCATGTCCGTTGGAGCATTGGAACTCTTTTCTAATTAGCAGAACTGTTTCTTTTGTTCAGGTAGCTTAAAATGTGAATGGTCTTTCTTCAACCTATGCAAAGCAAAAACCTATTTTCATTGAGTGAAATCATTAGCTGCAAAAGGTAAATATTTCGCTAATCTTCAGACCTCTCATAATATAACAACTTTAAAAAAAACCAAACCCTGTAATTTCTGGGTAAATTCCACAGAAGCTCAATTCACATTTCAGGGTGGTTTTTTTTTAATGACATCATTACTAGCGTTCAAGCAGTGCTCAGAGTGTAAACCAGCTGAATAGCCTCATACCACTGTCTTTGATATTGTTAAGAGGCAATAGTGAACAGAAAATTAAGCATGCATATGTAACGTAACACAGTTGCAATGAAGCGTAGCCAAGTTTCTGGCTGCATGTGCAAAAGCTGTGCATCTCTTAGCCCTGTCTTAATAGCCCTCTCTGTGTAGTTCTGCTGTAGCCTGGCTAGAATACTGGGTATGTGTTTGATTTAGTGTGTTGCTAGAGTGCAGCTGATTAAAGCAAACCCAGAGAAGGAGAACAGGAAGATGAACTAGCATGGAAAAAATAACACAGTCAAGTATAGGCAACTTAGGGAAAAAGTAGCTGAGATGAAATGTAACAAGTTGTAAACGTTTATGGGATATAAATGCTAAGGAGAAAGAAAAATTATCTCAGGGTAAAGCAAATACAACATCAAGAAAAAGACATTAGGAATAATGGAGTATGCTCCCAGAAGGAGTAGCAGAAGACCTATCCATTGGGAATTTAAACTAGTTTTGACAAGACAGTAGAAAATTAATATCAAATTCTATTCTTTTTTTGCCAGGAATTGTTTTTGGTGATGTAACAGCTTCTCCCTCTTCCTGCCTCTCAGGGAGTGAAATTAGTGCTTTATTAGTACTTTCTCACTAGAGAGAAGAAAATAATAAATTTCTATTGCCTCATGAAACAGCAGTATAATACTTGTATTTCCGCTTGGACAAGCATTGCAAGATTTTTTTTACAGGTGAAATACAGCTTTTCACACAGGAGGATTTGCTGTGGTGTTGCCTTCTCATCCTGGAGGAGGCACTCTCCAGGCAGACTTCAGGTGTGGCACTCTTAAAATACAGAAGAGGAGTGCTATAAAAGCTGAATATTTAAGAAGTACATATATTTCATATTTTTTTGAAAACAAAATACATTTCATAGCTACAAAATGAACAGATACAAAGCTATGACAATATTGTGGCAGATTCCCAAGCCCAAATACAGAATACCTCTCTCCTTCCAAAGACACTTTGTAGCAAACAACCTCTGCATTGCCTACAATGGCTCTGAGTTTTCTCTACCTGTATCCTCCTTTTCACCTCATCTGCAGTCCCTGACAATTGTGATCCTCATCTGTTCCTTTTGTAGTCCAATCTGAATATTCTTTCTCCTCTACTCTTTCAGCCCTGGTCTTTTAATGATTTTGCTCTACCTGTAGCTTATCAGTCCTGCCCCAATATTTATCAGCTTTCTCTGTTTTATCCTCTGGTGCTATTTCAAACCATTTTAATTAGAGACATTCACACAAACAGCATTCATCAGCTCCCTTTTAACGGAAAACTAGCTGCACTTAGCCCATAGAAGTGGGTAAGTTGCCTTTGACTTCACTGAGGCCAGGATTTCGAGCTTACAATTCTCACATTTCTTGACTGTCTCAAAAGCAGGAAACTATGAAGTCCCTGGGCAGTACAGATGCAGTGATTTGTGCCATGCAAAATGTTGCCTAGTTATAAGACTATTACGTGCTTGGATTTTCAGTACTACCAGAATATTTTGGCAGGCTTTGTGCTAGGGTTAACAAAAGTTAGATAAATAAGGGCTTGGTGTACTTAGATACTTTACCATTCCATAATGTGTCTCACTATATCCATGTATTCAGCCAGAAAAATGTTGGCAATGTTCCTGTCTAATTTCTAAATGCTGACAAGCTAACTGTAATCAAGGTATTCCTTTTAACAGGATTGATTTAACCCTAAATGGAGCTCTCTACTCCTTGCAGCTTTGGGTCCTTCAAAAATGAGGGAACATTGAACTTGGGAATAAAACTAGCAGCCCTAGTACTACTAGTTTTTCAGCCCTTTTCATTCTTGGTGCCTGATTTCTCCTTTCTCTGGCCATAGCTACCATCATTTTTTCTCTTCCTCTAACCCTGAAGGACAGATAAGGGGGAAGAATAGAGTCAATAGATGCTCAGCATAAAAACTGAAAAAGGGTGGTTGTAACTTAATCAGAGAAAGAGGAGCGTGAGAGCATGAAACAAAAGTGGTTGAGAACACCCAAAGAAACAGGAATAAAAATAACACCTAGAGGAAGAAAGCGAAGAAGAAACAAACAAGAAAAGGAAGGAAAAGTAATAGAAATGAGGACTGTGACCGAAGTTTATACAGAAGATGTAGTCAAACTTTATGCAGAAAGAAAATAAACTCTGGGAAATGTAGGAAAATCATGGCCGTCTGTCGTTTCCTCCCCCGCCCCTTCACTGGGCAAAAGAAATGGAGCAGGAGGAAACAAAGAAAGAAAAAGAAAGGAAGGAAGGAGGAAAGAAGGAAAGAGGTAAGGAAAGAGTTCAAAGTTGTTTCATTGCATTGCGTTTCAAAATTTGATGAAAAAGGTAATACACAAGATCCATACAAGATAATAGACACATGTAAAATCATAAAAGATTTAATTATTATTTATACAAACCACAGATACAATTTCGTCCCTGATTCAACACAGTACTAAAGCATTGGCTTAATTCCCATGAAGTCAAGCGAAACTAAGTATTTTATTTATCTAAGTATTATGTGACTAAGCTTCCTCCAGGTTGCTCAAGATGTGTTGGTTGAATATCCCGCACTGAGGATTCAGGATTTGCATTGTTCAAACACAGGAGCCGTCTCAAGGCTTCTCAGAGATTTTAGCAAAATAATTAAATAAAAAAGGGCTTGAAGGAAAAGGTGGAGCTAGGCTGGACAGTCAGGGTACATACTTGCTGCTCATGTAGCCCCAGGGGGGTGAAGTCACTCTTTCCTTCTTCCTCCCAGCAGCACCTTTTATGCCATTGTCTCTTTGGTGGCCAATCTTGCTGTCCAAAGCCCTGACATAGTCAAAATAGATGGCATTTTACTGCTGTATGGTGTCCCTAGCCATCTGCAGCTATAGGCCAGCTCTATGCAGTACTACTGCATTGGTTTCCTGCGTGCTCCCATCCAGCTTTTGTTCCATGAGCCAACAGAAATCTGTGCAGCAGGTCTGACAGTCCTGAGGAGCACTTGCTGCGCTAATGCAGAGTTGAAGTTCACCAGATCCTTATCCAGCTGAGCATTAAGACAGCGCTGAGTTTCATTTTCATCGTTATAGCAGTTCTAGTCCCTTCTTTACCTAATAACCTACTGGGGATGCCACTGCCCAATAGTACATCTCTGCATGTGCTCTTCATCTATCATATAGAGACCAGCCAATAAACTATTTGCTATCCACAGTTATTCTGCACATTAAGTCATAGTCAACATTCCAGGAATTAATCTGGTACCTGGTTTACTCAGGTATGATTTGTTTTTGCAGGCTGAGTTGAGCAAAGCTAGGAGCTGGTTTTGGTGGGGGTGAAGTCACAATCATAAGAAAAGTGAATAAATGAAAATCCATCTGTTTATTTATCTATTTATAGCTCCAAAACTGACATCAAATAAGGGATTCCACAGGACAGTTTATGCACGAAATCTCACACACACCTCAGCACAAGTGTGGCTAAGAAATGTGTAAATGAATCACATAATATAAAGTCCTGGTTATGACCTCGTCACGCAGTGTTCACATCAACACCCACAGGAGTTGAGGGTCACTCTGTCCTCTGAATATTAAGTCAGTATTTTCTTCGTATTTCCAAGTGAAATGAGGATGTCAGTTTTACCTGCTGGTCACTAGTTGACTACCTAGAAAAACCGTAGCTGTGTTGGACATCTGTAGATCAGGTGTTTTCACTTTGAATGGAGCAGAAGGAAGTTTTTCAATGGGCAGCAAGTGAGATAAGAAATCTTCTAATAAAGATTTCACTTCCCAATGAAATAGGCATCCACGCAGGCAGGAAGCAAGTTGAAGGCATACAGGCAGATAAATCCTCAGGCTCCACTTTCCTTATCCCATCTCTGCAGCACAATGCATTGAGTTGTCATCTGCCATTTGTGTATTCATTCTAATTCTTTCTGCCTTGTTATTCTGTCAATTTCTTAATCTATTTACACTGACTTTATTTTCAGTGTGTCTATTGTGACAGCAAATCCTAGAATTGCCTTGGGTGTTGTCTGAAAATGGCCATTATCAAATCATAATGCCTACACAGATGAGGAACTGTAAAGGCCCTAGGCATCAGTAGGAGTCCTTAACAGCTGCCTGCAGTTTAGACCTGCATATCAATTTCCACCTTGGAGGATCTGCTGCTGTATTATAAGGTGAATAGGCACTGTGTGTATTAAAATTTGGATTAGTGGCTCAACCAAAATGTTCACTTACCCTCCCTCTCTCCCTTTCTCTCTGTCTCTCTCTCCTTTTTCACATTAATAAACTTGCTATCTCCATCTTTTGTTGGTAAACTATATAAAAATGCAAATGATCCAGAATCCAATTAATTTCTGGAAGGTTGCAGCTGTTTTGGGCCCTATTCACAAAGACATGTGGTGTGCGTGCGTGCGTGTGTGTGTGTATGCATCTGATTTCTAAGAAAATCAAGCCTTATTATTGAAGCCTTGACTCTCAAAATTTGAGCTATTGTTCATTGCCAGTGCTGATGCAAACAGATAATTTCCAAATTGTATTCCACGTTTATTAAAGTTGTAGAAAATGTGGCTAATTTCAGACAAAGCTGAGAAAAGGTGGAGCTTGAGAGCTGAAATAGGAGATCTGGGAAATCTGTTTCTATTACAACAAAGAAAAGTTTATCTAATATCTTAAAAAGCATTAATTACTGTGAGGCACAGGCGAACACATTGTGGATTTCTTCATTGATTTTGTCATTCTTCATTGCTTTATTCTACTACCGTGAGTTGTTTGGCTTCATTTTGTGTTTTGGGGTTTTTTTGCTTATATCTAATGTGTAGTTATGAAATTGAGACCAACCTGGGAATATTTTTCATTACCCCAGCTCAGGCTTCAAGCAGAAATTTATCTAGACGAGACAGTTTGAAGCAATGTATGTAACTGTTCCCGTCATTGGTTGAACTTAGGCAAGACACTTAGGACTGATTCTTTAATCTATATTATTATATTAAGGGGTTCTATTTATGGCTGCCCAGTTTGCACCTGCAGCCGGAAACACCAACATCAAAGCACCCAAAACTAACAACATTGTGAGCATATAGGTCTTGATCTCCTGTGTATTTTTTTCCCCTACATTAACATGTTATCCATTAGCAACAAAATCAACGGCATCTAATTTTCTGTGATATTTACATCTTCATCTGTTCTGGCTTGCCTTCTCTACTGCCTAATACAGGTTAAGCATATTTCTGCGAGTAGGATATTGGTAATCTCTGTCCCCTACCTAATGAAACTCAAAAGATCTTAATATTCATGAGACCTCTTCCCCTGTGCTCTTCTATCTATCAACTTAAGCTGGCCAACAGTTCAAAATATATGCAAGTGAAGGGAGCTAGGGCTGACAACAACATGATCAGCTTAAAAGGAGATATTTTTCTTGGTTGTAAGCAATCTGTGAATCTTATTTCATTTAATCTTAAAATAATGTTTTGCTATTTTTCTACAACACTCATTAAAAAGCACAGATGCTGCTGACAAGGAAAGGTGAACTTACAAACATACTTTGTCATTTTTATTGTGCTACCAGCATTTGGTGAAATTTTAGCCATCATGAAAGTCCTACACTTAAAGTACATAGCAGCCTATTAGACATATGTAGAACAAGATCTCCTTGGTTTGTTATAGTCAGCAGTTTCAGCAGTGAGTGCATACAAGGCTAAATTCAGCCTTGTGCGGAGAGCTCGTGTCAGGTCACAGCACCATATAAATCCCACTTGAGCTCTAAAAATAGAATTCCAAAGTGGAATTTAAAGCCCTGTAATAGCATCTGGTACAGACAAGAATTTAACAAAGAGGAGACAGTTTTTGCCAAGGTTGTAATACCCTCTCTAAATGTGTTCTTGCGAGTGTCGATCCACAGATGCAGCAACCACGTCAGTTTCACCAGTATGACTATTCATTCAATTACCTGCTGAGGTGCCTTGATTGATAGGAATAGGCTCCTCTCTGGGCAATAAGCTGAAGGCTGCTCTCTTCCCTGGGAAAGAGCCAAAGCTTTGGATCAGATAACTGGGGTTTTAAGTTTAATATTTCACAGTGAGAGCTTTTCTTTTTTTGGCTTTGTTGTAACTGATAATGCACAGAGATAATACATATTGGGAGCACTGATAACAGAGAGAATAAGCAGATCTGTAGCAAGAAAAATGGGAGAGAGGCTCCCCTCTCAAGCACTGTTCTGGAAAGACTGGGAGGAGAGATCAAATTCATAAGGTTATGTGTGAATCAGCTGTAACTGCTTGTCTTGCTGCCAAAACAGATAAGCTTACCATTACAGGGTGAAATCAGCATGGCAGACACTGGGTGTAGTCCTTGTGCAGGATACTTTATTTCCACTATACATGGAGTAGTCTCTTTGAATAAAGAGTAATAAGGGTTCAACCAATGTCTTCATTCAGAAGCCCTGAGAAAGCACCAAAAAGTTCCCAAAGTAACAGCTCTGGTAGAGACATGAGGACAGACTGCAAACTCCCCTGCTGCTTGCCACAGTTCGGAGCACAGAAATTGTTTCACAAAATTATACTACATATACAGTTTTAAAACTGAGAGGATCCTTGCATGAAAAGGAGAATTCGGAATAGTGTAAGTAACAGCTCCATCTGGTGATGCCATCTTTATAGCAATATATTTAAGTTTCTTTTATATAACCACCCCCACCCTTGGTCTTCTTTCAAATTTAGATCCTTTTCTTCTTTCCCTGTTGGCTTCATTATCAGGAATCATTCAGATTTCATTATAGCGAACAAAGTATAAATATTTCTTTAAGGTAATAACTACACTGAAAGATTATGGGAGAGTCTGGCAAGATGTCCCAGATCACTAGATAAGGTGATCTCTGTCACAATTCATTTGAGAGTAGAAGGACGAAAAGTGTCTCTCTCTGGTATAAGAAATGTCCTGTTAAAGTAATCAAAGAAAATAAAATTATTGATTCATGTAAGTTAAGAAGAAATACGTGAAGCTATATAATTTTCTTAAAGGGCCTACTTCTGCAAAGTGTACATTGCCTTCTGCCAGCTACTAGTTATCCTTAATCTGTATTGACATAAAGCTTGAGATACCTACCATTTGTCCACATAACACGTGTGTTATTCATTCCCTCAGCTTTCCTCCCTCATCTTAGTCAGCCAACCACATTTTGAATATCCCAGATGCAGCAATCTACTAGAAGAATGCAAGATCATATTAAGAGCCATTACTATTAAGACCAAAGGCCCATCTAGCTCAGCACCTGGCTCTGCGTGATACTTACTCTTGCTGTTCTCCCAGGCTCCAGCTATGTTCATACTGAATAGATGTAATCTCTGTATTTTTGGTAACTCTCAGTAGATGATTGATCTACTTGTCTAGTTTCCCCTTTTAGTCTATGCATCCACAGCATCACCAGACAATGATGTTCACAGGTCTACCACCTATTGCACAAATAAGCACTTGTGTTTATTTTGAATGTGGTTCCCATTATCTTCATTTTATGTTCCCTAGTTCTCACGTGAGAAGCGTCAAGATCCGTCCCCTTTGTTGTGTTCATGATTTCGCAGGCTTCCGTCATATTCTTACAGGTCATCCTTTTTCCAGGATAAAGTCTGCTAGCATCTCCTGTTCTAGTTGCTGAGTACCTTTTCTTAATATGAAGGCTGCTTTGCAGCTTTGATCATCTTTGTTGTTTTCCTCTGAAAACAAAGTTGTTTTCCCTGTATCCTTTTCGAAAGAAGGGGACCAGACGGTATTCACCACACAGTATTCCACATGGGGTTGAGTCATGGTTTTCTGTAGCACCACAGTGATGTTCTCTGTTTTGTTCTTCATTTATTTCCTAATATTTTCTAACATTTGACTTTCCTTCTTGACTGCTATTAAGCATCCGGTTGACATTTTCATAGAACTATCTATCATAACCCTATATCTATCTCCTAAGTAGTAATGATCAACTCCATCATATTAATATGTGGAGTTAGAATTGTTTTTCCCATGTGCATTGCTTTATTTCTCTACAGTGAATTTCATTTGTCATTTAATTGTCCAGCTATTCAGACTCATAAGGTTCTTCTGTATTTTTTTTTTGGTTACTGCTTGTCCTTGCTATCTTGAATAACTGCGTCACCAGCAAACTTCCCAAACTCCCTACTCACCCACTTTCCCAGACGATTTATGAATATACTGACTATCCCAGGTGCCAGCTGAGATCCCACTAGTACTCCAAGGGTGGAACACTATTGCAAAAACAATGCATTTGCTTTTCCTCTCTGTGTCTTACCCTTTAACCAGTTACTTATCCATGCAGGGACCTTTCCCTTGATCACATCACTGCTCAGCTTTTTTAAAAACCTTTTGTGAAGGATTATGTCAACTGAATTAACACCACCCACATACATGCTGATCTCTTTAGAGAACTCTAGTAAATGTGGAAGACAAGACTCTCCATTATAAAAGCCATGCAGAATTTCCCACGTGGATTAAAGTTATTACCTGCTCTTTCTTAGTCTACTACTAATTTTATAAGTAGACAAATATGACGTATTCAGAGTTATTCCAAGAAATACTTCTTTAAACTTTATCTGAGAGGTGTTTATTTGGATGGTCAGGCACGAGGGCTAATAATATGTCACTTCGTATATATGTTTTTTCCATGTTGAACCCAGTACTCTATTATCTTATGGACACCACAAGATATTCTAGTCAGGGTGAAGGAAGTCCAGGTATCTACTATAGCACTCACTGCTTGGGGGCATGTGCATTGGCGATCCCATGTCAGAGTTGCATGCGTCCCTACACACTAAGAAGATTAGGTCACCTGCAAATAACTTAGTGACTTCTGTGACCACCCTGTTTAGCAATAGGATAGTGATGAAAAAGTGATGTAAAAATCTACCTTTTAGGTCATTTGTAATTCATGCATCCTAAGTATTATGCTAAATATTCCTGAGTATTAAACACTGTCACTGTTACCTATTTATTTTTTCAGTTTTTGCATAATGCAACAATAACCTATTGATTTGTCATGATAGAAGTTCAGCACTAGGACTGAGTCCTCTCTATTAAATCTATCATCATTTTATTCAGCGTGGTAGAAAAGACATAGGAACAGTGATGAAAAATACCAAGAAAAAAATACAGTTTGGAAGGTTAGCTCTTTTTTTGTCTGTCTGCACTCTATTAATGTGCCATCTGCTGCTAGGACATAGATTCATTTACTATTAGAGTGTTCTAATATGATTACCTTTTTTTCCCCTCAAAAGGCACAAAGGGGCTAAATATAGATTTACTTAAAATTCTAGGGAAAGAGGCGGTCCTTTCCCTAGACACAATTGTTCTCATGATTTTGAGAGCATTACCACTAGCATTAAATGTAATTTACTTTATCTGATGACAGTTTGCTGAACAAGATCTTAAGTTTTAATAGGATCAGGACATAGATGGTAAGTGGAGAGAAGAGAAAAGCATTGTGGGTGGAATTCATCCCACCCCATTACCCCTTCCTTAACTAAGAACAAATTGAGCACAAAGAAGAGATTATGCCATCTCCAGGAGGTGGGCCAAGTTAGAGGGCATCAGCACATCCAGTCTCCAGGCTGGAACAGAGTCTGACACCCTGCTGCATTTCCCCTGGTGTGTTGTTGCCCTACTGTAGTACGGTTGTGAACTCATTACTCAGATATATGCTTCTCTCCTCTCTATTCACCACTGCACTCCTAATTACCCTCTAGTTTATGACAGCTAGTACAGGCTCAGGCAGTTGCTCAGGGTACTTGTTCTGTAAGCCAGCCACCCTTTACACAGCAGAACCTTTTTTTTATGTCTCATACTATCACGGGCAAATTTCATAGTATGATAAAGCCCTTCACCAATCAAAGCATCTAGTGTTAGAGGAGAAATCGGTTTCTCATTCAGAGTTATGGGACTATTATGACCTCCCACATTACTGCTGGTTCATTTGCAATCAGCTTTTTCATTATCTTTCAGCTACACCGGACCAGAATTATGTTAATTGCCCATTAACTACAGTTGGGTGATTCATTTATTCTTTTAATTTAGAGTATCGAAAATGGATCTAACCTCTATTTTGCTTTTAAAACTTTTAGATACAATCTCTGCCATTACTGAGGTGAAAGTGAAAACAAGATATCAATAAAGGCATGTCCTTCACTGGGTATGGAGCCTCCATGGACAGCACAAGATCCTGTATTTCTTGCAAGATAATCTGCAAAGAATGACAAATATGTCTATCAGAGGAGTTAATTTCTTTTTCTCTCCTTTTCTGCTGGGCTAGATTTTCCTGCATTTATACTGGAGTTTCTTAATTTTGTTCTTCACTTTGTTATTTCTGCCTCTTGAAAGGATTTGTGCTTCAAGGTTTAAATCATCCTCTACCTAGCAAAATTTTAGATAAGCCTTCTACAAGCCAAGCTTATAAAAAATCTGTGGGGTTGCAGCTGGGACATGTGGCCAGTCTCACCCAGAATACCAGTTCCAACATTTTTTTTCCTTTGAATTGTTGAGATTCTTAGGCTTTGTATTCCTTTACAGGGTTTGGGGAGATAACTCAGTATTTTTCTTTCCAATATTTTTTCCTTGGATGTCTCAGAATTGTGGAGTGGGAGCATTCTCATCTCTATTACGTATAACAGATTGTATATTAACTTAAGTTTTCCCCTGTAGCAACATGTAGGTGTTTGTGATAATTGCTGAAGGTAGAGTTATTGGTGGAAGTGTAGCTGCAGTCCTACAAACACTTAAGTATAACTTTACTGAAGTGAGTTAGCCTAATTTATTACTCCAGCACTTATATGAATGAACACTTATAAGGATAAACGTATTCATCTGTAGCTAATTGTAGACTCTGAAAGAACTTTCTACATTTTCCCAATGTGTACTATCATAATAATATCTAAGAACCCTAACCAAGGATCCAGATATCACTTTACTCAATGCTGTGGAGGTTAGTAAGAAAGAAAACACACTAAGCCTTTGAGAGCTTATACTCCAAGTGTGATAAGACAAATGAGGTGACGGAATAGGTGAAGTGGTTTGGAAGCAGGAGGAGGACAAGGCAAAAGAAGCTATTTGTGCCCTGTGCACTGGGATGTTATTAAGAGGGCTTTGGGGTGGGGAGCCCCAGAGTGTCTAAAAAGAAGGACAAAGAACAGGCTGAAAGTAGGTTTGAGGGAAGCCAGTGTGGGATGGAGTTATTAGGGCAGCTGGAGGGTCTAGGAAGAGTATAAGAAACTTTGAATTGTAGCAGGAAGAGAAAGGAAGGTCACATTGGATCATATAGGTATTTTGATGAAGGCAGGGCAAGAGTTCAATTATTGTTTTTATTGGACCAAGTCAGATGAGCATTTCGGGGTGCAAGTGCACCTGCAGGTTTGAAAAAACTGATATTTGAGCATGTCAATTTTTCTGGGTTTTGTTTGTTTGTTTTTGTTTTTTAACTGGAGTTCTTGTGCAAGTAAGAACAAAAAGGAGGAAGCATTGGAGGATGAAAGAAGCAAATAGGCAATGTTTTGCTTTTCATTTCCGGGGGATTTAAAATTACTTAGATTATTAGATTATAAATACTATACACTTAAAATGTAATCACTTTGAATTGGATGCATTTTTTTGAGTTACATAGGTAGATATATGTATTTATGAAGAATGTCTAAATCTCACAATATATAAAGTCAAACTTTGCTTTCTTTTTTTCATACCATCCTTTTTTCCCCTCCCCTTTTTAATACTCTGCTTTATCCTTCCTTTTTCTTTCTGCATGTTTTTGTGGCCCATCTTTTTTTAATATCTGTTTTCTTTTCAAGTAACTTCTAATTTCCCCTTTTTATACATCCTCGGCTCTGGCTTTGCAAATCCTTGTACAAGATTTTTTACATTGAAATCAACAGTCTTTTTATCACACGAATACAGTTAGTGCTGCAGAATTAGGAACAAAATATCACAGACTCACTATTAAACCCTAGTTTTTTTCAACAGAATTAACATTTCATGTTGAAGGTTTTTCATGTCAATATCTTTTTTATCAAAAATACATGGAGCATAAATATATTTTATGCTATATTCTCATTTCCACAGGTTGCATGTTGTATCACAATTTTGCGTTAAGGCAACAAACACAAGATGAGAAAACCTGATAGTGTCACAAAACGATACATAAAATTCACAAATTTGTTCTCTGCTCATCCAGCTTCTACCCATTACCATTAATTATATCTATGAAAAGCAGATGTGTCTCTCACAGTTATGGGTACATTCTAGAAGTCCAGAGGTTAATTCAGCATCTTAAAACATGTCTGTTGCTAGCAGCAGTCCCTTCCACTTCTCTTTATGTAGCATCCCTTCCCAAACTTTCTTGATCTCCTAATCACAGTTGTCATCTTCTTGGAGAGGGTAGCAGCCTTGTAGGTTAATCATCTCTGTATTGTGACTGGAACATCCAAGACACTTGCCTGTCTTCCAGCATCTTTATAGTGATGGCACTGCCCTGTTTCTAAAGTTAAACAGTATCATGTTGTAAAGACATCAAGACAAAGAAAGGGACAGCTAGAAGCTAGAAGGAAGGAATACCACACATAAGCAGAGTAGCTCCAATGTGGCTCAGCCTCTCCATGTGGGCAAATTTCTTGCAGATACTCTAATGCAACTAGATTATATTACTGAAATAATAAAACTGAAAAGATTAAAAAAAAAAAAGAAGAACGAAAAAAAGAAAAAAACCCCCAAAGCTCCAAGATTCATACTTATTTAGCTGCTTTGGCATGCATAGATTGCTTCCTCACTCGAATTTTTAAAAGCCAGGGGCCTAGTATTACTTAATAAAGCTTCTCAGGTGGGTGTCTGCTAGAACACTCATTGTGGTATTGATTTTGTATACACACAGATGCACATGGGTGTTCAACATCTTCTGGATGGAGGTGCCACTCCCTGATTGGGATTGATTGATTTATCCATTCCTAAACTGTCTATATTTAATAATCACAGTAATCAATGTTATAATATTGTCTGTTTTATAAAATATGCACAATGCAAGATATGGAGAGAGTTGAAGCCAACGTCACTTCTGGAATCTCAATTATTTAATTGCTGATAATTCTCATTTAAATATGTAACTTAAATCTTGACTTAACGCTTTTAATATGCTTTTCCATATTGTATTAAGTGTTCGGGATCAGATGATTAGTTCATTTACCTGTGAGCTAATAAGAAGGGAAAAGGCTGCGATTCCCATGTTCTGTACAAGCTGCTGCAGAAAGCGCTACTCAGAGGTGCCACTACTTTTCCATATACGAATGCTACCCTCTGCTGGACAACCAGTACGTTACAACGTCATCATCTTCAGCATTACTCCTCTGAGAAACTTTTCCCAGGCTAACTGGAGGTGACAATGGTATGGGTTTACTGTCCCGATTCACAGGTTTGCTTGCTCTGAATACCAGCTAGAGTGTTGCCCTGGCTGCCCCCCACATGGAAGATAGGACATCTGAGAGGTATCACTGACTTCTTTGCAAGACTCTAAGAACAAAGCAAGACACGGTTCCTTCTCAGGCAGGCTTCTGCTGTTCAAGTGCATTTTCTTGTCCTCTGCTGCTGAGGAGCTTTGTAATGGGCAGTTCAGTTACTTGCCTGCAGACACAGACTGCTGCTGGCACAGAGCTGTTGGATGAATAAAGCGTACCAGACCATTGTCAAAACCACAGCCTAAATTTGATCCTGTAGCTGGATAACATGGCTGCCTGAGTTTTGAACTGACAGAGAAGTCTATCCTGTGCCTGGGATAAGAACCACTACATACATGGTGGTGACACTGCATATATATCTTCATCTCAGCCCTGCACCATAAGAAGCAGCTGATCTGAATGCTGACTTTCCTGCATCTTTCTTTACTTGCATGGGAAGGATCAGCTTGGATCTAACTCTACTTCTCGTTTTCATTCTTTCCCTTACGTCTATCCTCAGTATGTCTTCTTGGCAACCTACACTTTTCAGGGTGACTATCTAGTTTAGGGGAAAAAATGAGCTGAGTGGACTTTTGTATAAGTTTAGTACCAGACTTTGGGATTTCTATTTCTGCCACTCGAAGATTTCACTGTGCCTGAATTACGTTTACGCAATATGACTTTTTCGTCACAGTTTAGAGGGTAAGAATAGAGTAGAACCCTGAGAGAATGTAACACAATGCAATCAACATGCCAAAGAGCCAAAAGAAAGTGTAATTTATGCCACTTTGCACTACCTTGATGGATAAGCCCAGCAGAATATATTAACAAATGATACTTCTACAGGTTTCTGGTGTCATCTGCTATAATTTAATGTATAATTATGCCTTTAGTACAGAATACTAGAGGATGGTTTAAAAACCTATAGAACGTATCTCAGAATTACAGTAATTTCTATTGATCCCAATTATGTCTCATAAATCTCTGTTGATTTTTTTTTTTTTTTCCTCAAAGTGTAGGCTGTTTTCATAAAGGAATATTTGATTCTGGTTTGCAGACTTCATAAGCAGAAGGGCTCATACCATAATCAGCCATATTTATCCTACTGCTGCAATATGTATTCCTCATATTGGGCAGAAATAAAGCAGGATATTTACTATATGAAGGCTCATTATATGTAGAGGTACAAAATTCAGATTTACATTTTGTGATAAGCACAGGGCAGTCTGCTTTTGCAGGACTCAGATCTGATTTTTAATCAACCTGCACTATTTTAGTCTGCCTCAGAGCCCATGTGAAGCCTCTCATTTTAAAATGGCATAAAATATGGAGGTTTCTTGTGATTTGAGTTTTAAATAAAACTTGGTGGGGCTTAAGCCACAGGGAAAATATGCTCTATCATCATTAGAAATGGGATTATTTCTACCTCCTCCTATAGCTTCCTGGTTTTAAATGTTCCTCCTTATCTTTGTCAAAGTTTTTTATTTCCTTTGATTTGTCAAAGTATTGGAAAATAAATACTTGAACCTTTCCAAAATGACCAGGACATGCAGAGAATCAGTAGATTCAAGAACTTTGACTGATTCTTCTCAGGTATAAAATAAGTTTTTAGGCCTTTCAGCTGTTATTTGAACATATTATTGTGAATATTTTGTAGTATTTTGAGCTGCAGTATCTCCAAAGCAAGAAAATAAACCAATGTATTATAATGCTTTGTTGCCAACTGCATAAAGATATTCTGGAACCTCGAGTATGCATTAGGTAAACAAATACATTCCACAATACCTTTAAATTTTAGAAACATGGAGTTGATTGATGCAAACATAAACAGTAATAGACATGCCACATTAAGACACAGGGAAACAATGAGATCAAGAGTGAAGATTGTTTTTAACAAAATCTTAGAGGAAATCAGACTAGGAAAACTTTTTTCTCAGTGTTCAGTTCTTCTCTTTATGCATTCTGAGAAAAAATGGCAGAAATGTTACTCAAAAGTGTAGATCCATGAGTGTTTTCTGTGGATATATTCATAGCCATTTAGCACAGATACTTGTTTTCATGTCCAACCTGAAAATAAACACACAAAAAGTTTCTTTTAGATTCCAAGGCATTACATATTAGCATTAAAGTCAGATCAGTTTATACCAGTAGAGTATCTGGCTTATAGTATCCTCCCGATGCATTATTTTTCATTGTTAAAATATCTTTTCAAACAGTATTTATAGTGAAAGAAAATAAATACATTGATACAGAACAGGCCTTAGAAAGTAATTAAAGTCGGGGTTCAGAACAAATGGGTGAAAGGTAGCTATGAATAGATTTAGCCTGGAATTCAGAAGACAGTTCCCAGTTGTAAAGGAAGCTTGTTCTGGAACAGGCTTTCAGTGGGTATAGTGAGTACAACGGCAACCAAATCCCTGATTTATGAAGTGGAGAATATAATGTGGTTCTTGCAACCACAGAGTCTTGAGAAACCAGAAAGTCTCTTCTGCTGCTGTGTTCCTAGAAATAAGGTGTGTGTTTGTAGCGAGAGCTGTTGACTGTAAATGGCCATGCAAACTTGCTGAGAGAAAGATGGTTCTAACATTTAATCCTGGCACAGTATTTTTTAACGTTTCCCTTCCCATGATTTTCCATACTAAACCCCTCCTCTTAGTAGGACAAGATTAGAAGAACTTTCAGGTATCTGTGAATCTTAATATCTACTCTTAAAACCACAGCTCAGGCCACAGCATTGTGATATATACACCATAGCACCTGACAGTACTAATGGAGTATCTCCTCATTACAGAAGTTTTATGTAATTAAAGGGAATTGAAGGTTTTGCTCTAATGCTCACTTCCTGAACAACTGGTTGGAAAGAGCAGATTCCTCAGAGTTGCGTAGAATGGCCCTCCTATGTCCTACTTCCCCTGGATTTCCTGTTCCCCCCTGAATCTTGGTAAGATGGTTTGGACCCAGATTTGGATCCTTATCTATCAGTTTTCCTTTTTCAAAGTACAAAAACTGCAGAATTCTAATCAAACCAACTTATGAGCTAACTTTCTGGTTTTGGAAGGTATTGGAAGAGACATCGTCAGGTATGATGCAGAATAATCTCTTGCCCTGTAACCAGATCAGCTGTAAAACCTTGAGCTAGATATTAATTTCCTCCTGTGGCCCATTTTATGGTGGCTGCCAGATACAAAAAAGATGGAGTCTGTCTTTATAATGTCTTTCTTTTTCCCCATCTGCATTCTAGCAGATTTGAGCAGGCCTAAAGGTCACTCTGCATGTAGCCACAGTAGCTTTTTAAAAATCTCTGAATGCTAATCCAGCTCTGAACTGCTTTGCATTTGCATATTTGCTTAATCAGAAGTGTGTAAGGTCAGCATGGGAGCTTCATTAGGATATTCATGGCTAAAATTGCTCTCCTCATCACTTCTCTTAGAGTGTTCAGCCAAGCTCTGCACAGGTTGCAGACCTCCCTCATGCTCCTGCTGGGAGTGGCAGTGGGGATAAAAACAGATCCAGAAATAAGTGGGAAGGCTGAAACCCTCCAGCAGGTAGGGGAGAGAGGGAGCTTGTATCATGCCAACCATGTTTTAGGCTGCACTGTCTTAGCTATTGAGAACATCAAAACAAAGTCTATTTGAGAAAGCAGAAAGACAAAGCTGCAAAGATAAGGAAGCTAAGATATGCAGATGGCTGGGAGTAAGTAAGAAAACTTAATTCTGATACAGCAATGATGGAAGAATGCATGCCTTTGAGGCTGGGTTTAAATGGATTCACCATGGGGAAACCATGCTTAACCAATATGATGGCCTTCTATGACAGCAACTAGCTGGGTAGATGAGGGGAGAGCAGTGGATGTTGTCTAACTTGACTTTAGCAAGGCTTTTTACACTGTCTCCTCTAACATCCTCCTAGGTAAGCTTAGGAAGTGTGGGTTAGATGAGTGGACAGTAAGGTGAATTGAAAACTGGCTGAGCAACAGAACTCAGGAGGTCGTGATCAGTGGTGCAGAGTCAAGTTGGAGGCCTGTAGCTAGCTGTGTTCCCCAGGGGTCCATACTGGGTCCAGTCTTATTCAACATCAGTGACTTGGATAAAGGGACAGAGTGTACCCTCAGCAAGTTTGTTGATGGTACAAAACTAGGACACACCAGAAGGCTGTGCTGTCATTCAAGGAGACCTGGACGGGTTGGAGAGTTGGGCAGAGGGGAACTTAATGAAGTTAACAAGGGCAACTGTAGCGTCCTGCACCGAGGGAGGAATAACCCCAGGCACCAGTACGGGTTAGGGGTTGACTTGCTGGAAAGCAGCTCCACAGAGAAGGAGTTGGTAGTCCTGCTGGACAGCAAGTTCACCATGAGCCACCAGTGTGCTCTTGTACCTAAGAAGGCCAACGGTATCTTGAGATGCATTAAGAAGAGTATGGCCAGAAGGTTGAGGGAGGTCCTCCTCCCTCTCTACTCTGCCCTAGTGAGGCCATGTGCAATATTGTGTGCAGTTCTGGGCTCCTCAGTTCAACAGAGACAAGGAACTACTGGAGAGAGTTCAATGGAGGTCCAGAAAGATGACGAGGGTACTAGAGCATCTCTCTTACAAGGAAAGTCTGAGAGACATGGACTTGTTCAGTCTGGAGAAGAGAAGACTGAGAGGCAATCTTATCAATGTTTCTAATATCTGAAGGGTGGGTGTCAAGAGGATGGGGACAGACTCTTGTCAGTGGTACCCAGTGACAGTACAAGGAGCAATGGGTGCAAACTGGAACACAGTAAGTTCCATTTGAACACAAGGAAAAATTTGTTTACTGTGAGTGTGACAGAGCACTGGAACAGGCTGCCCAGAGAGGTTGTGGAGCCTCCTTCTCTGGAGGCATTCAAAACCTCCCGTGACATGTGCCTGTATAACCTGCCCTAGGTGAACCTGCTTTAGCAAGGGGGTTGGACTAGGTGATCTCCAGAAGATCTTGAGAAATCAGCAGCACTGCCTAATAACTGACTGACTCCCACTCACATAGCTCTGCTATTGAACATACCAATGCCTATGATCAGGTAGTGTTGCATGAAACAGCAACCTCTGCACATCCTTTCTTTTAGTATGTCAGTGGATCTTCAAGGAGAGATAGTGTCCTTAGTCTAATAATCTCTTACATGTACTTTTCTAAGAGAGTTCTCCTTTTCTAAAGAGTTTCATCTCACTGGGGTCTTAATTTAATCCATATTCTCCACCCATTGCAAACATCCATTTCTTCTTTCCTCTGCTGTTTCTACTTTTATTTCTTCTATCAGCCACTGGTACAAAGCCTAACAGTATAATTATTTTATAGCATAGGAGAGAATTTAGAGGTGAGGAAGAGAAAATGCTAACAGATATATTAAAGGAAACAGGTACACGCCTATTTTAGAAAACTTTAAACTTAGGAATGTCAGGAAGCAGTTGTGCCGCTGCCCATTAGGAATAGCTGCAAAGACTATTTTGTGAGGATGTTTGAATACTGTTTTCTCAAAGTAGGGAGCTGTCAATAGCTTTCTATTCAAATTTTAAGAGGATGTTACAAGACACTGAGGAGGCAATATAAGAAAACTTGTAGTTCTGAGAGTACAAAGCCCATTAGTATAGTTCAGAGGAATTACAAAACATACGTGTAGAAAAAGTGAACATCTGCTAAGGATGAGAAGGCTTTTAAAATGGAAAGTGGAATAATGCAAACAGATGGCCAGCAGGACAATAAAAAAAAAAAAGTAAAAGTTAATTCCAAACACTGTCCTACAAGATGAGATTCTGGCATTCATTACATGGCATTTTGCTTAGGATTTACTTTTCAAGATTTTCTAAAAATCAATTCTTGTACCTCTGCCATTGTTGTGTCTTTCCCCCTTCCTTGCCATTTACCCTTCTTTTAAAGCTCTATGTTTCAGTGGACCAAGCTTCGCCTGTCTTTTGGTGAGATTTCATTGACTGTGGAAGTTTTGGTTAAAAGTGATTAAAGCCTGCAGAATTAACTCAATGTGAAAGTAACCAGGCAGAACTATAGTGGGTTTTCCTGTTCATTAAGGTCATGATATTTACAACCAAGGTCTTCACCAAGGTCATGGTTTGCTTGGCATTTCATTGCTGCTTAAAAATGGTCCCCATCCCTCCCCTGCCATGTGCACTCTGCCAGCAGAAGCTGAGGAACAGCCATGCACAAGGTCAGGGAACCAGAGCAGTTGGGAAATAATCCTTTCAGAGAAATCATCTTTCAGCTTGGATCTGCTCATGATTCACACTGTCACTCAGCTGCACAACTGATGCTGCTAGCTTGGCTGAGGGGATGGCAAAGGAAGTGGCTGCGGGAAGAGGAGGCTAAAGGGATACTTTTTCCTGCAGCAGTATCTCCTTAAATGAACGTCTCATTAAAGCCTCAAGTGAAGCTAGCAGGAGTTTTAACAGGAATAAGCAAATGGATCAAGGTTGGTACATCACTAGAGACAGGTCATAAGTAGAACTAACACATCTCCATTCTAACCCAAACCATATCCTTTGTCAGAGCTTAAGCTTGGAAGCAATCTGTTCTCTTAACAACATCTGAAGTGACACATACTAGCAAAAAACCATCATTCTTGAGAGATATTTGCCCTTGAAAATATTTGGGCTGAAGCTTTTGCAGTTCGCGTGATTTTTGCCATTATTGTACTCAGACTGCTTTTGCCATTTAGCCTTGAGCCAAATACTAGCTGTGAATGCTACCTCCTCACTATCTGAGCACCATCTCCCCAGCATGTGAGCTGGGGCAAGTTCTCCACATCTGACCAATGAGGCAGACTGGATGAATTGTTTTTCATATAACAAGGTCCAGATTTATAAACTTTTAGTTTTTGATAGAACTGTCACTTTATCATGATGCATTAACAAAGAAAAGCTTAAGAAAACCTGAAGCATAAATTTTTCCCCTTAGTGTTTTTTTAGTACAAAGATGTATTCTTACCATGTAATTCAGGGATCTCTGGTGATCAACCACACATGATGAAACATCGCAAAAAAGTGCATACATTCAGTAAGCAAATAGATAAAAACTGAAATTCTACTCTTAGGTCAAATTTTTTTATAGTTGGCTTTAGATGAAACACACTCTGATTTCACTCACACAGGATGGTCCTCGATTTTTTTCAGAGGTAATGTGGGCTTCTCTATTAAAAAAGCGTGGGCAATGCTGCAATAAGCTAATTGTGTAATAAAGGATTTTTCAGGAACATGTCTTTAGTTTAATGGTGATAGAGCTTACAACAGCTAAGGATCTGGCAACTCACAAAGTATTCTGTCTGTCTAGAGCTCAGCAAGGAAGACAGTTCTGAAATAGAAATCTTTTGATCTTAAAATGACAAGATCTGAATAGTAAAACCCCCTCTTATAAGAAACACAGGCTATAATTATGGCACATCTATTATTTAAAATGTTCTGAAAATTCATATAAAAGCTGTTCAAAACAAAGTACAGCATTGGGTCAGGAAGTGGCCTGTAATACGGGGAATATTTTTTAAAATAAATTTCTGCTTTATTTACTCAAGCAAGTGTTTGCTTGCAGTAATTGCCATGCAATATATATAAAATATTTGGTCCAAATGGGTTGATTCTTTGCCTGTACAGTCTCCTCCCTGGACAGCTGAGCTGTATTTGTCCCTGCTAGCTAGCAAATTTGGCAGAGTCACTGTTAACATGTTAGCCACAGCTATTATAAACAAAATTCTGCAATGTAACTATCTCACAGCAGACATCAAATAACCTAGGAAAACAAGTGAGCTGGAACTTAGTCATATTTGATAATTAATGTGTGATGGTTTCCAACAAAAATTAATTTAGTGATGGAGTAAAACATATGGAATAAAGCTTAAGCTTACATCAAAGGCAAATATTGAATACATTAGGATACATTATCTCTACTCTTTCTGGAGTACATTATGTTCTATTAAGATGTGATGTTCTAAATTTCTGCCTGGGATTCTCTGAGAATTCATGTGATGGCTCACAAATGTGTTCCCCGGTGCCCCCTCTCTAGCGCTCTTCCAATTCAGCTATCATTTTTTGTTTCAGATGGAGCATTAACACTCATTATCTGTCAGTGGAATAAAAAAGAAAACAAAACAAAACCAGAAAGACCCAACAAAACCTTTTTTTAGATGAAACATCTTTCCTGGGTGACACTTCTGATGTTATCAGTAGGAAAAGCCTTCAAAGAAAATGGTTATCAAGCCTGAAACATTACATAATGCTGAGTTGAAAGACAAAGTGTTCTCTGGAATTTTAATTTTTTTTTAAGCAGCTGCCTTTAAGTGAACACAGCCATTGCTGTTATAAAATATTCAAAGCTTCATACATATCAAACAGAGGCACAGTTACTAGGGCAAACAATCTCACATATCCGTTAAACAAACACTTGGAATTTTTCCTGAGCCCACTCTAGGTCCTTACAATGCCTCTAGTTTTAATTGATTTTTATCTGGTATCCATTTGTTCTTTTTTTTTTTTTTTTTTAATGGTAATTTTCAACTTTCCAGGACCCTGCTAGCTTTGGGGGGGAGCAGGTCGGCATGCAGTCATGGGAGCCAGAGATTAAAAGACTTCTCCATGTTAGGTCATTAGCCATTCCACTTGCTGTACCATAGCTCATTTTCCCATTCCTAATTGATCACTTCATTGATCAGACATTATGGAGATGGCTTAGTAACCTAAGCCTTAACTTTGAAACACAGTAGAGATGGCAATTACCTGAAAGTCTTCAAGGGTGCCTGCAATTTTCAGACAGTTGGAAGCTCAGTTAATCAAAGATTCTGGCTAATGGAAAGGAGAGAGAAGAGCTATTTCAGCTGGGTTCCCTAAGGCCAGGATTTTCAAGAGATATCTGGAGAAGGAACAGCAATATGCATGTAAAATTTTCTGTGCAGAAGTCTTGTGGGGTACCACAAGATACAGAAGCCCCTGTCCTGAAGATAGGTTGGTGTAACTGAGAGCAAAAAACACCTGCTAAGCCATCCTGAAGATTAGGTGTTGTTACACCTAGGAGTTTGAAACAGTTCACAAAAGGCTCTTCTGCCAGCTGTGGTTCTTCCCTCTGCTTGTCACCATATCTGTCTTCACGTGTACTCTCTGTCTTGCAGTGTCTTGAAGGGTAGAAGGGCCTTGGGGTATTTGCTACACGGAAAGCTGAAGAAACCTGAAGCCTGAGATGGGCCCATGGCTGGAGAAGCCTGCCCAGTCAGTCCTCTCCCACATACATTTGTGAGAGCTGAGGATTCAGTTGTAACATTGTGCATGTGTGTGTGCAGACACCGCCGGGATCCTCTATCTTTTCCTCTCGGAATCCTTCACAGGAACGCAAACAGTCTCAAACTGACCACATGTAGTGGCTAACATGGGATTGTGGGTAGTGGTTTTAAGGTAGTGTTCAGGACTGAGGTGATATGCTGACAGACTGCCCTTGTAGTTCCATGAGTCCCTTAAAGATGTCACTCTTTCCAGTTTAAATAAATGTGCCATTAAAAATGGGGGTCTTTACTATTTTCTCTGATATTGTAGATCCTGCCAAATAATGTGTTCTTCTTTAGTTGCTAATTATTACCCTACTGCCTTGTTAATACACATCATGCTATGGGTCATCATCTACTCTGAAGACTGGTTTTCACTGGTGTGCACACTGTGGTATAGAGGATAAGATATTTCCCTTTGAAGGCAGTTTATAAATCTTATTGGGCTTCTTCATGATGAAAGGCACTATAGATATGTAAGAGATCAAAGCTGTGTAAAGATCAGTGGTATTTGTTTGCATGAGGTTTCTCTTTCTGTTCCTTCTGAGCATTTTGAGCTTCAAAGTTTCAGCTTTAAAGAAATTCAAAAACCAAAGGAAAACCCAAGCAAAACTCACCATGTTACAGCTGGTTTGAGGTTAGGCCAGCCAAAGACCACAGGATACTGACACGGACTCAGCAGCTCTTCTCCAGCCTTCTTCTGCCAGCAAAAGCTGGTGCAGAAAACCTTCTTGTTCTTTCTTAATGACAATGAGGAACAAGAGCAGTAAGTTTTGGAGAGGAAAAGTGCTGCTTAACACCAAAGAGGGGAAAACAGCTTAACTCAAAACATAGGTGTCTCTGTTGTGACTTGTCAGTCTGCTAGCAAAATTATCATCATTTGTGAGTATACACTACCTATGGGCCTAAAAAATCAGATATACACTTTGTGGTATATTTTTTAAGGTGCACTTTATTTTTCAATTAAATATTAAAATATTGTGAATTTCAATGTATGCCTCTGCAGATGTCTATAGGAATTTGGAACAGAAATCCAGTACATTCATAGTACAGCATTAGCTGCAAGTAGTACTGGTTTTGACTGCATTGTACTTTAATATCAAATTACTGTTTAGCACTGAGTAAGTAATCCCTGATACGTGAGCTTTATTTTTCAACAGGATCAATGCTGAAAATTTCCTTTACTCCATAGTACGTTCTCATAAATGGCATCAAAATAAACCTATTATCCATAAAAATAGCTTTCTATATTAGAGTCACACTATGGCCATACAGAACATGCAGATATACAGTAATCCAAAATTTTTTTTTAAAAAAGGCAGGTGACCCTGTGTGCAGGTGACCCAATCTGAAAATTCTTCTCCTTTGAATGGCTATATTGTCTGGCTATCCATCATCAGTAAAGCTCTTGCTGTGAGCATCCAAAATCCACACATCTAAAAGCACTTGTCTTTGGTTTGTTTTTTTTTTTTTTTCATTCTTTCTAAAGAAAAAAAGGATCTAAATGAAAGAGGGAGAAGTAATAAAGAACTGGTATGGATCTATATATGTCTCTGTAGAACGGAGTATGAAAGCAATGAGCTAGACCCAGATATGTGAGTGAATCCCAGACTATCTGCGTATCACCTACACACTGCTCTTGAGATAAGTCATACCAAATAATAAATAGGCTCTGTAGCTAAGCAGAATAGAGAACAATAACCTTTCCTCTTTATCAATATAAAGTCATAGTCCAACAGCCCAGGGGAAGGATAGGAATCAGGAATTGAGTTTAATCAGTTGCTATTGCTTTCAAGAACTCCAGAGGCCTTACAGAAGAGATGAATGTAAATGAAGTCCAGTGGCACATGATAAAAAAACATTCAGTCTTGAGGTGAAAATGTTTCTTTTGGGGGAGAATACAGGAAATGTTTCTGTACTAGAATAATCCAATCAACCATGAAAGTAAACATTCCCATTGTGAAATGTTTACTGTCTATTTTAGTAGGGAAAAAAAATATATACGAAGAGCAAAGCAGAAAGCGTAAAATTTGAAATAGGTCTTCATGACCCAGGAGGCTGTCCTAGGCATATCCCATGCAGGAGGCATCCCTCTCCACTGTCAAAGCTGTCCCCCTTTATGTTAATTATTCTTGAACTTTACCCTTTCCTATCCCAAGTGAATTAGCTTGACTACAAATTTGTCATATCAACTTCTCACGGTTTTTATCTCATTCTCTCCAGTGTAACAACCATTGTATTGCTTATATTAAATGAAACAGCTTCAGCAGGAGCTAATGATGCAGCCAGTGTTCCTGCATGTTCCTCAACCCTACATATGTAATAGCATTTTGGTTTGGGGAACTTTCCTGTGATAGAGAAGACTGGGTTTCAAATCCCTACTGCCTGTCAGGTTGCATGGGTTTTAGAACTGTCACCTCAGCTTAGCATCTTAGCTATTGGTTATTAAGTTAAACAGAAGAAAACATATTTATCCGTTACATTTTGTCTAATGGCTGTACAAACCTCTCTTGCTGTCTCTATGCATACGTGCATCCACATGCATGTGTGCGCCCACACAGATATTAATTTACTGGCCTTGCTTTCATCAAACAAATCTTTCAGCTTCATGAAGGGGATCCCACCAGCTTCAGGTTGTGCTGCAGAACCTGCGGCACTGACTGCTTAAACTCTTTGGAGTGACAGCGACTGCTGCACCTCCTCCCCTGGGAGAGGAAAGCCTTGCTCTGGTAGGTGAGTGCTGTGTGGCTAGCTGGAGTGAGGGCTAGCAGTCGTGAGGGAAGAACTGTGCCCATACCCAAACTGTTGGCTATCTGCTCCCTGCTCTGCCAATGATCAGAATGACACATCAGCCTGGAAGGAGAGCAGGATTCCCATTTGTTAGGCTAAGTAGCTGGACTGGTTCTCTCGAAGCTCAGATTAACAGTAAAACCTCTTTCATGGAAATAAGTGTTCAACCAAGTAAAACTGATGATTTTTGGAGATGGAAGATTAAACATTTATCTTACACTTTCTGCATAAGTCTACAAAAGCTGACTTGTTCCCTTCCAGAATTTCAAGATTAGTCCCCAAATATGCTTGACTCAGTTCCCCACAAATAGCTTTATTTAGATGTGAAAGGAAAAATAACTTGTCATGTTTGCTCCACTCTAAGCTTCCAGTGCTCAGCACGCATGAAATGGACTGCAATATGGGGAGATAATGTCTTTTTTGTGCCTTTCAAAGTCTGTGAAAAATGTCTTCCTGGTTAATAAGTTGATTAAAACTGTATATGCTCCAGAAGATAAATACAATTATTTATCATACTTACCCAAGATAATGACAGTAAAGAAGACAAGGTTGAAATTCTGTACGATTTCCTCTCTTCCACATCCAGGGACAGTCAGCACACAATACACAGATGGTGCATCACATAAAGCATCGCATTAACTGTTAAACATTTTTTCTTCCCATTAACTAATTTAATAGTACGTCCCTTCTATTAAAGAAATAGACAAATTACAGAAAACTTCTGTCAGCTTAATCCCGATTGCTAAAATAGGCCATTTGCCGAGATGGGATTGTTTTCTGGCCTATCAGGTTCAAAACGTCTAGAAATTCGGAAACCACCAGCCCAGACTCTCACAATGTTGATTCAGCTCTTCATCCTTAATTGAGTTTCAGGCATGTACGTCTCTGGAGGTTCTTGAATGACAGCCTAAATATCAAAGGCTACTCTGCTCTGTGTGTATGTTAGGTGACCTGAATTTTCTGAAACGATGAGCCTGGTTTAAGTCAGCAGATGCTGTAGGTGATAAAACTCACAGCAAAAGCCCCTGAGACTTTTCTGCCAGAGTGGGCAGCGGACCAAATTAAACATGCATTTCCAGTTTGTTTTCATTTGCCACCTTCTACAGCAAAGACAGTGTTACTGACCTTGGGGCCGGTGGTAGTGTGGAGGCTCCCTTGGCAGGCGCGAGAGTGGAGGTGGAGCAACCTGCCCATCGCTGTTTCTCACACAGCCACTTGCCATACGGATCTCTTTTCATCACCGTTTGCCTATTACTCTTTTTGCTTCCAGGCAGCATAACAGTATGGAGGGAGCTCATGTATTATTAAGTATTAGCCTACAGGCTACACATAGCTTCCATTATTACTGTAACTAAATGTGACCAGAAAGTTGTTGAAAAATCAGTGTAAACAAAAGACAGAGGTCAGCTGAAAAGTGCCTTGAAACAAATTGAAACTCACTGTGGCTGTGCTACATTGCTTTAAATGTTGCAAACATCCCCTTATTTTAGTGTCTCTTTTTGCACAGGAGAAGTTGATAATTAAAATAAATGTTCCCCTCCATGGTTTATTCTCACAGTCCCTTGATGCAGAGAGTAAGCAACTCTTTAAAGAAAAGAGAAAGCAACTAGTGAGACACTGGACCCATCAACTTTTTTTTGTGCCAGCGTCTACTTCTAGTCTTTAGTCTTGAAACTTGATTTATTTTTTTATGTATATTGCCTGTTGTTTTTTGCCTAATTTTATTTGCTCAGTTGCAGTAACTACATGCACTATGGTATCTAGCTGCTGTTGGTGTACTAGGCACTCTTCCCCTCTATTTGTTTGGGGGCTGGTTGTGGTTTCCAGTACCTCTGCCAAAAATTTTCATAAAGAGAAAAAATGCACCATCACAAAATGAGCAGAACATTCACCAAGTGAACAGAGCTGCACAGCGCAATAAAGGAAAGCCAAGATCTCCCATATGGATTGAGGCTTGATTTACATTATGTTGGGACCCTTCTACACAAACCTTTGTCTAGGGAAAACTTGTTTCCTGTCAAAAGCACAGAACAAAGCTTCAAATGCTGATTTATGAATTCCTCTCTCTTTGGGAGATGTTTTAGGTTTAGCTTTATACCTCAGTGTGGATTTTCTGGATCAGTCTATACTTGCCCTGTAAGTGTGATTCTATTGTAAAGATTTCTGTCTGTATATTTCACTATGCTAGGATTTTTTGAAGAGCATCATCTGGTATAGCCACACAGCTGGCCATCTCCAGATCTGGTTCATCCTACCTGTCATACAGGAATTTTTTGTTATAGTACAGTTACAGTACAGCAGGCAGGTCAGGTCAGATGCTTTGTGCAATTCCAGGAGCAGCCATTCATTTCGCACAATGCAAGTCACCCTCAGATCAGTCTTGTCTTTCTCCTTTGACTGTGCAGGGAACTTTGGATGACAGATTCAGGTGAGTTATTTAATCCAGATGAAGACAGATGAACCAAATCCCACCTCAGAAACCAACCTCAAGGGCATGATGCAATTTGCATTTATCTCCAACTTTACACTTTAGTATTTGACCAGTTTTAACATCATGTCTACCTGTTAAACTTGGTAACTCAGCACTAATACGCATAAGCATCCGCAATACAGGTATCACCAGGCACACAAACTAGCAGAAGTATGAAAATAGTACCATTTTTCATGTGCATATGATGGCAGTATTCACCACAATTTTTAAATATTGGATTACAATCAAGCTATGGAAAAAATGTCAACTATTACACCTCAGCTGCTTTAAAGATACTATTTTTGTGCTGTCATGTTTCATAGAAAAACCATACTTCTCTATTATTCATCTGACATTTAAAGCTTTTTTTTATGTTCTTTCATAGGAATATAAAGACTTGATCACAAAAGACAGGTTTAAAGAAGACTTTATTATCTCTGACAACTAACTAATTGGACTGTGTGCAATTAATTTTAAAAAGCTGATAATTGAGCATTCAACAAAGGATTGTTCACTGATAGCTTTTTTTTTTTAATTTCTGCATTTTTACAGAGCTAGAGTTCTGCAAATGCAATGTTTGAGTAAGACATTTATTCTTCCTGGTTTACGCCCACGCTTCATGAGCTTACTGCAGTGTGGAAAATGTCACATTGCTTCTTCTGGCAGAAGTGCCACTGGAACCACTGAAATACAAAAAACCATAGCCCTGCCCATAACACTTTCCTAGCTGAAAATGTTTGTGTAGGACAGACTGGATGTTTCACTGTTTTATACCTTTTTCACTTACAACTTAAATTGCTATACAAATGTAGTAGAGACTTTTATGCAAACTATCAGATCCACTATTGGTGGGATCCAATAAAAAAAAAATCTTAACACTGAGAAAACAGTGCTCTTTGTAGAGGTATCTTCTGATGCTTTACAGAGGAGCTAAGTATGTCACTTGTATATTGTATGCTTTAAACTTTCCCTTCACACGTATAAAAATAGTTTGGTTTAGATACTTTCTCTTTTGCAAATTTAAATATCTTCTTTATTTTCAGAAGAGTGCTCTGTGTGCTTTACCTTCAGGCTCAGGAACAGATTTGTTATAATCAATTTGATGGTTATACTCCTAATGGAACATGCCACTGAATGCCACTGAAAGTACTGTTCATTGTTTCCTAAAGAAATTTCCCAAAATTCCTCTTAATACGTGGGATGGGATAGGAGTTTATTGGGGTTTTGGCCTTATATTTACTACTGAAGACCGGTTTCTTCTTTAAGTCTTCATATTTTAAGTTGGATCCAACTGCTCTCGGAGTGTTCATTTCCTCACAAATCAGCAATACCAACCATGCAGAAAAGTACAATATAAATTGTTTTGATTTGTTTTACTTCCCTTGCTGCTAGATGTTAACTGGCATTCCCAGGTTCAGTGAACACAGTCAGTAACTTGCTCAGTCTGAGGTTTCTTCTCTGTTTTTCAGATGGGACACTTCTGTTACTGCCACTCCTGTTCTTGCTGAAAGAGACATCTCCAAATGGCTCTAGTGTCTTCACTTGGATTTAAGTAAGTCTTCCCATTCAACAGAGGACTCACTATTTTTAGGAATTGCTGGAAACATTGATTGCATTTTAGTTTGGAATTCTTTCATCTATAAAAGAGATTAAAAAATAAAATCAGTCAACTGTTAATAAGGAGCAAATAAAGTAGCACCATGAACCCTGGGCTTATTCTGCAAAAGAAGCTGTGTGAGGTAAATGCGAGGTAAAAAGACTTTAAAAATAACGGAAAATTAAGACTTTCCCCCCGATTATGTTGGTTCAATGAACAATGGGAAAAAAAGTATAAAGGGACCCACAACAATCCCCTCTTCTAAAGCACCACACTGGAGTGTCTCATTTGGACCACTTGCCTGAATGACTCACTACTGTTATATGAACTATTATATATATACACATGCATTTAAAACTGTTTTGTTTGGAGAAAAATTACCTGCAGAGAATGTGCCCATATTTTGACTGTGGTGCCCTTTTCTACACTTGTAATGGATTAAAGGCCCAACAGGTCTGTTCAAGGACTTCAAAACAAGGCTTGAAGAAAAAATACTGGTCAGCTCTGACAATTTAGGTTTATCCCACCATATGGATACAGGTGACAAAACAAAGTCTTGGTCAAATTTACATATTAGTAGGAAGGAAAACAAGTTTCATAATGATATATAGGACCAAGCTTTTCTTTCGCTGTTATTAAATTAAAATGCTGTGAAAGAGGAACTTTGCCAGTTTTATATTCTGCATATCAATACAATAACGCCAATTGCAAAATCTCTATTTACGGTAACCATTTTATCACCAATATCTGATTCAATAGTGCTGGCAGAACTGAAATTTAATTTCTTTAAAAACCACTTCTGTTTGATGATAATATTTAGATCTAGCAGGTTTCTTTCTTCTAAGATTTTTACATATCATGCATTTTTAAAGTATAGTCATGGAAAAAACAAATCAGTGGAAATCCTGTTACACAAACAGCAGGATGTACAGGGGAGGTTTTGGACTGCTATTTTTAGGAAGCTCTACAGAATCTATGACATTCACACAGAGAAGACAGGATGTGGTATTCAAGCACTGGATGCAATGACCTCTTGAAGACCAAATGCTGTCTCGGGCAGTATGTCTCACTGAAAGGTTCCAGGAAATGTAGAAATTCTAAACAGCCACACAGGGATCTTCTCTAATATGCCCACATTTCATGTGTTATGGGTCATCAGTTAACAGCACAGATACCTTTGTGCTATTTTCTATTCAAGCCCTTCTGCATATGAACAATTCTGACAAAAACCTGGTACTTCTTTAAAGAAGTGTTGCTGGAATGTAATTATTCAAGTTACAACTGATAAAAAGAATGAAACAATTTACAAATAAACTACCAATCCCTTACTAATACAATAACTAACTACGATGGAGGAAAGCATTTTAGAACTCAAGTTTTCATGTAAAAATGCCTTGGTACTGATAATTGAATAAAACCACATTATATAAAGTAGGAGGAAAATTCAGAGCCAAATTATCCTTTTTGTTTTATCCTGATTCTGTTATTTAAAAATGAATTCACTGACTGCTTTATATTTCATTCTGAACAGATAGCTGTTTTGATTAATGATTTGTTCTTAGTTTTTAGAAATCTTGGCAATCACCCACAATTGTTTCTAAACTAGTATTTTTGCTTCTTATTTAAAACTGAAAGCTCTTGTAGACAGATAATATTTCCAAGAATAACAAATACCAGTATCAGAGCTGACGTAGGGGAACAGCCCAAATGACATTAAACAATTGCCAACAATTAAATACAAGTACTTACAGTAGGAAATGTTTTAGGAGCTTTGGCTTATCTGTTTTTTCCAATCCTCTGCAATTAAGTTACGCCAGTGCTCTGATCTGCAGAAAGTATTCAATTTACTTAACATGTTTTACTTCTTATAGAGTGAACCAACTCTTCCAATCTTTTATCTCACTCTAAGTATTATCTGGGTGTTTGGTAACACAGATACTAACCTGATGTAAACTGCTGTAGCTCAGCTGGTATAACTGGAAAAAAAAGTCTTACACCAGCTAATAATCCGGTGCAATGTGGATTTTTTGGCTGTTTCTAAACTCAGACTTTTAAATTTTAGCGTCAAATTTAAATGACACACTCATAAGCCCTACAGGACACCTCTGTTACTCCACCGAAGACACACAAAGCCAAAGGAAAATTAAAAGCAACTATAGAAAGCCTCCAAAAAGAGGATGATGAGTGGAGGAGCCATTCAGAAAACTACAGGGCTTCCTCACTCTAACAGCTACTTTATAATTACATTATATTATATA